>CM060698.1:61664782-62112282 GCA_030686995.1 Artemisia argyi
AAACCGAATTCAATCAACAACAAACGGAGATGACCAATAAGATTGACAACTTGTTGAAAGCCCTCAACAACAAAGTGCTTACTACACCTAGGAAGGACATTAGGGACACTAATAGCGGAATCCAAATTAAGGACCCCTCGTCATCCAAACACGTCCACTTTGTCAATGTTGTCACCATTAAGCAGATAGATAAGAATATGGAAGAAAGTGACAAGGATGAAGTTGAAATAGAAACCGGGACTAGGGATGAGATTAAGGAAGTTGAGGATAATAAGGGAGAAAAGTTAGAGGAAGTAGAAAACATAGAAGAGTACTTGGATAAGTTACCCACCAAGGAAGAAAGGGAATATCACAAGGATCTATTCGATGATCTCGAGATACGATATATCCTTGGTTCACCCCTTATTAAAGTTGGTGATCCCTCTAACATCAACATACCATGCAACATTGGGCATATGCATGTGTGGAAAGCTTATATTGATCTTAGGTCTCCTATAAACATCATGACTAGGACCTATTATAATTGGGTAATGAAGAAGCAACTTGGGTATAGGATGATGCCTAACACGAATTGGATGAGCAATTTTCTAGGAAGAGTGAAAGGATTGCATGTCTTTGTAGGAAACTTCACTTATGTCACCGACTTTGTGATAGTAGAGGACACTCGTCCGGTAATAGATGATTTCCTAAGTCAAGTAGTGTTCGGAAAACCATTTGTTGAGGCCTCTAAGATGAGTTATGACCCATCCCTAGGGATAGTTAGATTCAAGAAAGAGAACGATAAGATTGCTTACCAAATGCCCTATAAGATTCAACAATACCGCCTTCTATCAAACATAGAAAAGGAACACAAGCAAGCGGTTTACTATAGAAATGAGGAGGATAGATGTAGAGGAGTAGATTATGTCATGAATAGAATACTTGGTTTCTACAAGGAATGTTTGCAACTAGGTCCAGAATACAAAACTAAGATTGGAGATGGCCTAGAGAATGAGACCAACGATGAGGTCACGTAATAGCCAATGACCTTGAGTCTAGCTACAAGACTCGTAAAATAAAGAAAAGCGCTTCTTGGGAGGCAACCCATGTTTTGTGTGTTTTTTTTTGTTTGAATGTTATTTGCTTCCGTATGCATGCTTTATTTTTATTGTTTGTAGATCATGTTTCAAACTAATTTGTGAAAATGCTTTATTTTGTTGTTTAAGTTCGTCTTAACTTCATATTAAGGTATTTTGCAAAAGCTAAGTGTAAGGGGAAACCCCAAATTTGTTTCTAAGAACGAAATTTTTCTTGATTCGCCACAATATTAAATGAACATGTGTATTAGTATTTGTTAGAGTCAAATGCTTGTATCGAGTCATAATGATGTTTTGCAGGATTTTCCAGGGAGTAGGACATAAGTTTTTCCAGAAATTTTCTGAAAACTTAACGTAAAGATTTCTGCAGGTCACTTCTGACGGCGTCAGGAGTTAACTCCTGATGGCGTCATGTGTAAAATCTGGAAATTTTGCGAGTTTTGTTTTTCTAATGGAGTCTTAAAGTTTTTGTTAATTCTTTAGTTTTATAAACTCCAGGAAATCTGCAAACATTCATTCCACAAGCATTATATCTTAATTGTTTTCTAGGATTTGTTAGTATATATAGATTGCCGCTGATTTTACACGAGGTTGCCTAGTTTGTTTTCTCAGGTTTAACAGGTTATGTATGACAAGAAGATGATTTATTTTTCTCGAACGGAAGCTTTGAATGTTCATTTTCTTGGAGGAAGATGTAACCTTGCTGACACACTATCCACACCGAACGAATCAGGGGAGTATTTGCTTTCATTCTTTTACCTATTTTACTTTTACATTCTTTAATTGAACATTGGGGACAATGTTCATCCTAAGTGTAAAGGGAGGGTAAATGATGATACCTTATATGATACTATTGCACTTGAGTTTGTTTGTTTGATGGTAGGTGTGTAATAAAACTAAGAGAAATACTTGTTAGTGTAATTTTAGCGCCAAATTTAAAATTTTTTACAACATTTAGGAGTGAAACTTTAGCCTTAGCAAGCGTCTCATGGATAGGAGTTGTATGACTAGCACAAAAACCGTACCATTCAAAAAAAATTTCCACCCCAATATGTGACGTTCGCCTTTAGATTTGACAGGAAAAGTGTTGGGATATAAAGTTCAAGGTACTTCTGTATTTCAAAGAACTGTTGTGTCAAAGTGCTGCTTGAAGATCAAAGTCAAAGTACTGCTGCTTGAAGATCAAAGTCAAAGTACTGCTGCATATTGAAGATCATTCAAAGTACTTCGAAGAGTATAAGGACTTAATTGCAATATTGATTAAAGGATTATTATGTAATATTGTATGAATATTCTAGAATTAGTTAGGGATAATTACTTGTCGTTCAAGTAGATGATGTAAACTGACTTAAGGTTATCTATAAAAGGAGCCTTAAGAGGTATTAGTCGATATAAGTTTTAGTTGAAGTTCTAAGAGTCTTAGAGCTTTACAAGTCGATAATAGTTAGGGATTGTTAGTGAATCTGTGTAATCAAGCAGGTTCAAGTTTGGTTTAATATAAAAGTTCTTCTTAAGCTTTGTGTTAGTAGATTCCGCATACTTTACAAGGTCAAAACAATGTTTCAATATTAATAGTGTTGAGTTTACTCAATATTGTTAAACCCTTACAAGCTACAAAGTAGTTTGGTCAGGGTATATCGATCCAACAAGTGGTATCAGAGCTTGTGTTAGAAACTCTGATTAAGAAGCTAATCTTTTAAACCGATTCTACTACAAACCCTTCAAGATGTCGACAGAGGCTGCACCTGATCCATCCATCACTGCTGTTAGAATTCCTATTGTCAAGAAGGGAGAATATGACTTATGGGCCATGAAGATGAGGCAGTACATTGCCATCACAGACCATGCTTTATGGGATGTGATTGTCAATGGCAATATGGTACTTGAAGAACTAGTAGAGCTCCCAGGACAACCTAAACCACCTAAACCAACCATCCCAGCTGCTACAAAGAGAAATCAAGACAAAGCTCTTAACAAATTACTGTCTGCTATTCCTGATGGACACCTATTGAAGTTTCATGATGCTCAGGATGCAAAACAACTATGGGCTGCAATTAAGAAAAAGTTTGGAGGTAATGATGCTTTCAAGAAGATGCACAGGAACTTGTTGAAGCAACAATTTGAAACTTTCACTGTTGGTGAAAGAGAAGGTCTTGATTCTGCTTATGAAAGATTCCAAAATCTTCTGAGTATGCTAGAACTATATGTAGCTGAGGCATCAGTTGAAGATGCTAACTTGAAGTTCTTGAGAAGCTTGCCATCTGCATGGCATGTAGTTGCTACTATGATCAGAGGACAACCAGGTTTGGACACAATGGACTTTGATGATCTCTATAACAATCTGAATGTGTATGAGCATGAGATGAATGGTACTACAGGTTCAAGCACACATCAGAAACCCCAAAACATTGCTTTTGTATCTTCTGAAAACAGAAGCAATACTTCTAATAAAGGTACTGCTTATCCTGTTCAAAGTACTGTGACTGAAACTCAGCTTCCATGTACAACAATGGTCACTACCACTTCATCACCAACAAACACCCCTACTTCAGATAATGTTCTATGTTCATTCTTTGCTCAACAAGCAACTCTACCTATAACCTATCAAGAAGATGTCTTGCAAATAGATGATGATGCTATGGAAGAGATTGATATCAGATGGCAAGTTGCCATGATCACTGCAAGGATCAAAAAGTTTATGAATAAGACAGAAAGAGGCATTAATTTCACAGCTAAGCATGGAATAACATTTGATTAGTCCAAAATTGAGTGCTTCAATTGTCAAAGGACTGGTCACTTTGCAAGGGAATGAAAAATTGCAAAGTATCAAGCAAACAAGATGATTGAACTGCCCAAGCCTGAAAGAAAAGAGGTTCCTATTACTGAACCAAAACCAAAAGCTTTGGTTGCTCAAGAGAATCTGTCAGAGATTAATTGGTCCAATGAGTTTGATGATGAACCTGTAACCTACTCAATGGTTGCATTGGAAGATTGGAGTACAGATTTTGATGAAGAGCCTGGATATGCTGCTTTGGAGTCAAGAGATGGTCTAGGAAGCTTTGATTGGAGCATCGATTTTGAAGAAGATCCTGTTCAGCTTGCTATGGTAGCTACTTCACCAAGTTCATCCACTATCTTTGAGGTATGCTCTAAATGCAATGATATGTATCAAAAGTTACTTAGTAAATATGTAGCTGAAAGAGATAAATTTCAAAGGGCTAGGTCTGAGATAGCTGGCTACCAATTAACTTTAGAGTCAATGGAAGCCAAAATAATAACTCATGAAAACAATGAAGTAGCATGGGCTGAAAGATATACGCAACAAGAGTATCAAGTAAAGTTGAGTGAATGGAAACTAGGATGTAAGGTGTCTGAACTAGAGAAAGTTACTAGTGAGAGGGATAAGTTGTTAGAAAAACTTGCTATTTGGAATGAATCAGGTCTGTCACATGTTCAATTTGTTGAAAAACAAAGAACAGCAAACATTAAAACTGGTCTAGGTTATGATAATGATAGCACAGAAGGTATTCCATTTAAGAGTAAGGAACTAAATCTTACAGTAGATACCTCAACTAGTGATGAAGAATTCATAAGTTTGGATGAAAACACTTCTAGTGATGAGGAATACCTTAGTCCAACACCTCCTGAATATAAGAATGACAAGGGCTACAATGCAGTTCCTAATCCCCCAGGTAGTTTTCAACCACCTAGGAAAGATGTCTCTTGTTATGGGGTAGATAACCTAGAGTTTAGGAAAAAGCTTAAAGGTCAATCAAATTTTGAGCCTTTAGGAGAGTCTGTTGAAGTACCTAGGGTTCCTGAGAAAAAGTTTTCAAAACAAGCAGTACCTTCAAACACATTTCAAAGTACTGCTGATCACTCAGCAGTACCTCCAAGAAAATATTTTCAAAATACTGCTAATTTTAGAAAACCTTTTGGAAACGGATTTGGGAATATTGGTCCAAAGGTCTGTTATGTATGTTATAGTCCTCACCATTTGATTAAGGACTGTAATTATCACTCAGAATACTTAAGCAAATACCCAAAGACCAGCTCTGCAAATTGATGACGTACCCTCCGATTAGCTAGAAGGATATCCCTTAGAGTCTAATCGTAACCTACATAATCGAAGGCTCTGGCTAGCCTCCAAAAACTTTCTTTGGCGAAAAACTAATCATCAATGATCTAGTTACCAAGTGGGAATTTGCCAATCGAAGGATTAAGCCCTTCGGGGTATCTCTCGATACGTTTTATGGACGGAACAATGCCAAGTCCAATATTGGGGAGACCAAGTCTTACCCACGTCGCCTCTTCCTCTTTAGCACCCCCGCTAAACCCGGAGGAGTGGGACACTAAACCCTAGCGGTTACCACAAACGTGTGACCACTCTCCAGGACCATTTTCTTCACCAATAAATAGTCCTGGACGATGACAAATCTGGTATGCAATCTCTCTCACCTTACTTTACTACGCTCATACTTAAACTCTCATACCGATCACTTATTCACACGCCGGAGGTGGTTTGCAGGGTCCAACCCTTGCGCAATCACTTAACATAGTGTTTTCGTATTTCTTATTTCAGGTTATATCCAAGCTTGGCGTAATCACAACACCCCTCATTTCCTTTGATCACCATCGAAAACCTGGTAGTGCAAAATATTGTACAATCAGTGTCGCCATCCGTGGGACCCGCTACAATTAGTCTCGTTATTTCCAAGTAAAATAACCAATTCAAATACACCCACTATTATTCCGGCATGAATCCAGAAAAAGAAATTACACCCCCACCGGGTTTTTCGTCTTTAAACCCTTTACCCGCAACTGACACCAACGACCTTCCGCCAATCATGGCCTCCACCTTCACCACACGATCTCACCCTGAAATAACTCCCAACCATCACGCATCCACGTCAGCCAACCCAGAGCTCACCATTAGCCCCGCCTTTGTCGATGCTAATTACGAAGAGCTAGAATCCTTATTAAGAGCTCGTAGGAGACAAATCAGAAACACGGAGATGTGAAAGGAGTTAGAATATTCCAGTGACGAATATGACGAACAAATTGAGATGGAACCAAGACCTTCGATAACTAGGGCTCAACACCTCATCCTGTGGATTGGGTCTCCTACGGGTTGAAGGGTTGTAAGAAGGAATGTCGGCTTCGAGGGAATCCCTGAAAGAACTCCCACGAGGAGAGAAGGGACTATTACTGAAGGTTCTTATGGAAGAAGCCAACAGAGGGAGAACCCGGAGGTGAACTTACCTCCCTTATTAGCAGCATATTTGGGGAGGACTGAAGGAGGAGTTCCACTGCAACCCTCTCACGCATCCGGTGTGGGAGGTAACCTGGGATCGGTCAACACAGGAGGAAGTTTCCCCCCGTCAACCTGTATCCTCAGTTCCTGGTTCAAAGTTACCCCTCAAATATTTATCCCTCCGTTAATGGACAACCTGGAAATCAGTATCCCTCACAAATGGCTGTACCCTACAATCATTCCATGATATACCCTCTATACACTGTGTATAATGGTTACCCCCCAAACGCGAGTACTCCTCATCCTTTCTACACTAATCCACCTTCATCAGGGGTACCCCCTACTCATAACCCATATCATGGCATCCTCATGAACATACCACCTTACACCCACTCGTACGCAGAGCCCGCTGGTCCTTCGACACCCTTTGTGAGATGGATCGAAGACTATCCATTGCCGGATGGTCTAAAGATGCCTTCGCATATAGGCACCTATGATGGAAAAGGAGATCCAGACAATTTCCTACATTTGTTCGAAGGACCCATTAGGATGGAGAAATGGGTCATGCCCGTAGCCTGTCACATGTGTACATACACCCTTCGGGATTCCGCACGTATTTGGTGTAATGGACAGAAACCAGAAAGCATCATCAACTTTGATGATTTGAAGGCTAAGTTTCGATCTCACTTCAGCCAGCAAAAGAAGTTCACAAGGACACACCTCACAGTGCACAACATTAAGCAAAATGAGAATGAAAGAACGAGGAACTTCATTACTAGATACACCGATGAAACTCTACAGATTCTGGTCTTACACGAAGAACAACGAATTTCTGGCTTCGTCCACGGCCTACGCAACCGGACTCTTGTGGAATTCTTATCCACAGACCTTCCGGCAACATATAAGGGCCTGATGGAAAAAACATACACATGGATAGAAGCCAAAGAAGTTTCCACCAATAGGGCTCCGATGGAGAACAACAAAGGAACAAAACCGTCTTCATGGGAAGCATCGAATAACAAACACAAAAACCATAATAGGTTTACCCCTTACAATAAGAGTCCTAACTCTGGTTTATGGGAAGGCCTGACGAAGTCCCCAATGGAAATTCTGGCTACGGAAAAGGCGGCCAAAACCTTCGAACTCCCTCCTCGTATGACAAGCAATGGGAGGAGCCGAGACATGACCAAGTATTGCCATTTTAATGAAGATTTCGGTCTTGAAACAAACAACTGCAGAGAATTAAAGAAGCAAATAGAGGAAGCCATTAAATCAGGGCAGCTGACACACCTAATAAAAGGTATAAGAAAAGGAAAAGAAAAAGTCACCGACACCAAAGACTATACCCATGAGGCTCCGATTCTCATGGTTAGCAGGGGAGGCCCAAGCCAGAAAAGAAAAGAAACTGAGGAAGGAACACTCAACGTAGGAGAGGTTACTTTTCCACCCTTAAAGGATGAGCTTCCCTCAGACGACCTCGTAGTCATAAAAGTCCTCATTTTCAATCGAGAAGTGAATAGGGCTTATATGTATTGTGGAAGTTCTTGCGAGATCATATACGAGCATTGTTTCCTGAAGCTCAAACCCTCCATACGGACACAAAGAGTGGATTTGAAGATACCTTTAGTAGGCTTCTCGGGAGAACACTCATGGCCTCTGGGTGAAATACCTTTAGACATAACCATTGGTGAGGGCAGACTGGCAAGGACGGAAACCCTTACTTTCGCAATTGTAAGGTCAGATTCTCCTTATAACCCGTTGATAGGGAGAACCGCCATGCAGAAGATGGGCATTGTGGTATCGACAATACACGCAGCAATCAAGTTCCAAACAGCCAATGGAATAGGGACCGTACTATCCAATTACAACAAACCAAGGACACCGGAAGCAGGAAAGAAGGTTAAAGAAAGTCCCTAGGAGCCTCCGAAGGCTATCTTAAGCTGCGGGGACGCCGAAGAGCGTATTGTGATAAATAACCTCCATCCGGAGCAGACAGTAGTAACTGGAAAACAACTCCCTGCCACCTTCAAAGAAAACCTGGAACAATGCTTGATAGATGATTGTACAATATTTTGCACTACCAGGCCTTCGATGGTGATCAAAGGAAATGAGGGGTGTTGTGATTACGCCAAGCTCGGATATAACCTAAAATAAGAAATATGAAAACACTACGTTAAGTGATTGCGCAGGGGTTGGACCCTGCGAACCACATCTGGCGTGTGAATAAGTGATCGGTATGAGAGTTTAAGTATGAGCGTAGTAAATTAAGGTGAGAGAGATTGCATACCAGATTTGTCATCGTCCAGGACTATTTATAGGTGAAGAAAACGGTCCTAGAGAGTGGTCACATGTTTGAGAGAGATCATAGGGGCGTCCCATGATTTGTGGTAACCGCTAAGGTTTAGTGTCCCACTCCTCCGGGTTTAGCGGGGGTGCTAAAGAGGAAAAGGCGACGTGGGTAAGACATGGTCTCCCCAATATTGGACTTGGCATTGTTCCGTCCATAAAACTTATCGAGAGATACCCCGAAGGGCTTAATCCTTCGATTGGCGAATTCCCACTTGGTAACTAGATCATTGATGATTAGTTTTACGCCAAAGAAAGTTTTAGGAGGCTAGCCAGAGCCTTCGATTATGTAAGTTACGATTAGACTCGAAGGGATGTCTTTCGAGCTAATCGGAGGGTACATCATCAAGCCCCCCAGTTGAAAGTTAGATATGCGCACAAGAATATGTGGCTTTCAACTCTATCAAAATTCAATACTTTTCACCATATTCTCGAAAATTGGATAAGGTGAAGTTTTTGAAATACAAAAGTACATTAAATGCGCATGCTATCCGTTCAACAAAAGAATGCCAGTTGACCGCAAATTCTAAATCACAATTATCGGCAAAATTATCGGTAAGCGCAGCCAACTTTCAGAATTTAAAATGTTGAGCAGATATAATTATGTGCAATATAAATACCAGTTCACCGCAAATTCTAAATCACAACTCTTTCCTCCGAAATTATCATAAAGCTGTGACCTGTTAATCAGCAACGATCAAAAGGTAATCTCTTCCCCCATTTTGTAATTAGGCCCTTTAGGTATTATCGAGTAACCATGAGTATGGATGCCAAACGTTTTATAAGACAACAAAAATGTACTCTTTCCAGAGAAGCCTTAGCCCTGTTTCTAGATGATTACCCCATACCCAAAAAAACACAAAGTTATTCTCCCAAAAAATAATCATAGTATTTATGACGCCCCTAAAGGGTATGTGGGCCTGTATACTCATGCCTCTACCCGGTCAAATCTAAGAATACCTCTGCACCCCTTGTTCCTAGAATTGTTACAATATTATGAGGTGCATATTTCAAGGTTTAACCCGTTTGGACGGGCCAAACTTACCACCTACATAGTAATGTGTAAGGCGTATGGGTATGAGCCTACACTACATGTGCTTTGAGGTTTTCTTAACCTGTGTCCCCGGGGGATTGGTTGACATTGTCAAAGAGGAATGATGAAAATGTGCCCGTGCTAATCACCAAACCTTTCACAAATATAACAAACTGGAAAGGGAAATTCTTTTATGTCCAAGATACCATCATACCTTCGGGTTATCCAGCACTCTTGAATGAAGCATTCCGTTTTGAACACAAGAAATTCAATGATCAACTTCCCCTTAATGTTCAAACTGAACCACTTTATCAACGTCTTGCCAGATATCCCATTAATGTGCAGTTCCAGAGCCCATCCTTTTTATGGCTGGTATTGTAGACCATTGGGAAGGATCTCTTTTGTTGCCACAAATCCATTGTGATGGCCAGAGTATGTATATGCAACTTATCATAAATAAGTAACATATCTAATTATATTTACGCATCTATTTATATTGCAGTAATGGCGTTCAGAAACTTCATCATATTTGATGGTGCAAAGGAAGCTAGCTTCATTCCCAGGGAACCTAGAGAATACAGTTATGGTGTAGGTTCTCCATCGACATCAGTCAACAATAATGACGTAGATGCTATGGCGCTAGAGCCAATAGTGATGATTGAAGAGGTGGTTCCTCTTAATGCTGAGGAGGCGCCTTTGACAATCAAAGCCCTTCCTGACGTAGAGATTCTTTCCTCCGATGATATCCCCAAAGCGTATGCCGGCACCTCCGGTATAGCTGACAGGGTACGTGAGAGGAAAGGGACTGACATGAAGGCTTCGAAACCCCCAATTAAGAGGAAACTTGACATACCCACTCTCTTATCCAGAGCTTCGAAGACGAAAAGCTCCCAAGAGAAGGTTGTTGCTGCCACCGAAGGCTTGAATGATGAAGATATTCATGGTAAAAGCGCATTACAATCCATATAATTCTATAATTATTTGAAAGTTTTAAACCGTTCTTAATTCAAGAATGTATAGGTTTATCAAATACTGAAGAACTCCCCAATTCTCAACCTTGTCACCGATTGGTTGAAGGTGTTGTTCCAAGTCAATGGAAGGGAGCCCTTGACAACATGTCAACAGAGCGACTGTGTGATCTTCATGATAAAAGCTACACAAGGCAGGCTGTGCTAGACAACCATCTTAACAGTTGAACAAGGGAGCTGGTACAGACTGTTAAAAATGCTAAAGAAGAGTTGAATGTAGTTCTGGCTCGAGAAAAACATAGAGAGCAGTTAATCAGTGACTTGAAGTCAAAGTGTGACAGAGCTACGGAGGATATTGAGAAGAATCCCATTGTGAAAGATCTTCGATACAACGTCATGAAACTTGCTACTCGACTAAAGGAAACCTAAGTTGAGTGTGGTACGCTCAAAATGGAGGAGGCCAAAGCGATTGGGCTAAAAGAGAGAGTATCTGTACTTGAGTCGAAGTATGCAGGTCTTAAATCTGAAAAGAACAGACTTATGGAACAAAAAACCAAGTTACAACAAGAGACGGGTGCCCTAAACCTTCGATGTGAAAGTCTTCAGAAAGATAGGGCAGATATGGTAGCCAAGGTAATTCCTTATATTGCTATGGAGTTGTACCATAGTGATGAGGTCGGACAAGTTGTGGCCAACTTAGTTAATGCTGCTATGTTTCATGGGAAATGTACTACCCTAGAGGAGATTACTGAAACTGGGAAGCATGTGATCTTATCGAAGGTTCCTTACTATCGTACTTCGCATGGAAAGGAATATGATGATGCCAGCAATGCATTTGCTTTGGCATACTTTCCCTTTCTTTCGAAGGTTACTAAAGATCTGAAAGCTTCCATTGAGGAACTGTTATCGAAGAAGCCTAGCAGGATTCGGCCATCTTCGCCAAGTAGGAGGGGCTCCGGTGTGAAGGTTCCCGCTCGTCAAGAAGATCCCTCCTTATCAAAGAACACATAAATACTGCCTTGTTGGCAATGGTTTATCCCGAGGGTGGTTTGTACCCTCCGAACATGTTTCCTCTCTGCTGCTTTGATTTTTAGGATGTTTGTTTATTTGTTATCTACTTGCTCTAGGATGTTTTTCATTTATCCTTTGATTATATTATTCTCCTCTCTCAACGTTAGTTATCAACGTTAGTATACAACCTAAGGTTACTGTAGACAAGTATCCTTATTGTGTGTATTTTGAACCAAGATTTTTAAGCAATCGTATAATTTAATTGCTGACAGAGGGTTGCGACCCACTCCATCTTTATCCTTATAGTCATAGGGCTCTTTAGTGCCCTTAGACGTTTTAGGAAAGCCAATGTGAATTATAATGGATGTCATGTGCGGGACATAAATATCATCCTTCGAACATTGAGACTTGTAGTACTTGGCTGAATAAATCTTTGTTGTAAAAAACGAAACAAGAGATTTAAAGGAAATACGTTGTATCATTAATTGGGTAGGGAGGATTACATCATTTTATGAAATGAATACTAAGACGCTTACCATTAATGTTTTTTTCCCAAATGAGAGGAGTTCAACACATGAATTGGTGAGAGATATATTCTCTAAAAGGTTGTAAGTTTTATATGTAAAACTTACGAAGGTTGGTGTCATTCCATGTCATGTCAACTTCTTCTCCGAAGATTGTTGCTAACTTATAGGCTCCGTTACCATAGGCTTCGGCTACTACGTAAGGCCCTTCCCATGTTGGTCCCAACTTTCCTTGGTACTCGACTTTGCTTGCGCTGTTAAGTCGAAGTACATATTCTCCTGGTTTGAACCATGAGGGTCGAACCCTGCTGTTGTAATATTTTTCCAACTTGTGTTTGTACGTAGCTTCTCTTATGGAGGCTATTTCTCTTCGTTCTTCGAGTAGATCCAGATTCTCTCGAAGCCTTTCCTCATTTTCTGAGGATTCGAAGTTCATAATGCGTTCTATTTCCACGCTTATCTCTGATGGAATGACGGCTTCTGTACCTTAAGTAAGGCTGAAAGGTCTTTCTCCGTGACTTGACTTAGGATGTGTCCTATGAGCCCAGAGAACTTAGGGTAATTCGTCTACCCATCCTTGGTGACTTCGTCCTAGCCTTCTTTCGATTCCATTGATAATGTCTCTATTTGTAACCTCTACTTGACCGTTACCTTGGGGATGGTATACGGATGTGAATGATTGTTTGATTTTTAAACCGTTGCAAAAAGTAGGAAATCCCCCTTCGGCAAATTGCTTTCCATTGTCAAAGATGATGATGTGGGGAACTCCGAAGCGACAAACGATGTGTTCCCATACGAATTTCTCCATGTGTCTTCCTGTCACCGATGCCAACGGCTTGGCTTCGACCCATTTGGTGAAGTAGTCGATAGCTACGACCAAAAATTTTACTCCTCCTGGTGCTACTGGCAGAGGTCCTACTATGTCAATTCCCCATTGGGAAAAAGGCCACGCAGATGTACCAAAGTCATATCTTGTTTAGGTAGTCTCGGGACTTTCGAATGGATCTGACAGGCTTCGCATTAATGTATTATCTCCATTGCATCTCTATGCATTGATTGCCAGTAGTAACCCAGTTTCATGATTTTAGAGACAACAGAGCGGGGTCCTGCGTGTAGGCTGCGTGATCCCTAGTGAACTTCATTTATTATGTTAGTAGCTTGTTTAGGTCCAACACAGCGAAGCCACGGGGATAGGAAGGATCGTCTGTAGAGGTGATCTCCTATTATCTTGTATTGAGAAATTTTAACTCTGACTTTTCTCGCTAGTTTTGGATCTTCCAGCAAAATGCCGCTTATTAAGTACTCCCGTATCGGAGTCATCCAATTAGATTCTTCTTCGGATATTATATCGGATACTTCCTTCCTTTGGATAGATCTTTCAGCTAGTACCTCGACCAAAACTTCTTTTGTTAAGTGAGTGAAGGCCATTGAGGCTAATTTTCTTAACGCATCTGCCTTCTTGTTTTGGTTCCTTCTGACGTGCTTGATGGTATAGGATTCAAATCCCTGTAGGATTTCTTTTGCTTTATCCAGGTACTATTTGATTATGGACTACCTTGCCTCATAGGAACCTTTCATTTGATTGGCGACCAGCTGTGAGTCAACAAAAATCGAAAGATTGCATACCTCATTGTCTTTAGCTAGGCGTAGGCCTGCTAATAAAGGTTCGTATTCTGCTTCGTTGTTGGTTGCCTCGAATTTGAATCGTAGTGCATAAGTGTATTCTTTCCCTCCTGGATTGACTAACATCAGCCCTGCCCCTGAACCGTCGGAGCTTGAGGCTCCATCTGTGAATAACTTCCAGTTGTCTTTTTCTTTGGAAGGTCCTTTTTTGGGAGTTTCCTTATTATCACCAGGCTCGGAAGGAGTTTCAGCGAGAAAGTCTGCGAGTATTTGACCTTTTACGGAGTTTCTCCCCTTGTACTCTATTTCATGTTCCCCCAAATCGATGGCCCATTTAGATACCCTCCCTGATTTCTCGGGCTTCGATAGTATCTGTTTGATAGGCTTATCGGTTAGTACTGTGATGGGGTGAGCCTGAAAGTATCGTCGGAGGCGCCTTGCGGCGTGGACTAGAGCAAGAATTAGCTTTTCCAATTCTGGGTAATTTAATTCAGCTCCTTGCAAAACCCGACTGACAAAGTAGATCGGAACTTGCCTCTTTTCTTTTTCTGCCAAAAGTACTGCACTAATGCTTTCATGTGATGCTGCGATATGCATATACAATACTTCTCCATTAATTGGGGCTGTGAGTGTTGGTAGGATTTCCATGAAATCTTTCAATTTTTGGAAAGCAGCTTCAACTTCGACACTCCATTGGAACGTCTTCTTATCCATACATCCTTTAAGAGTCTTAAAGAACGGTAATGATCGATCTGCGCCCTTCGACAGGAACCTGCTCAAGGCTGCCAGCTTTCCGTTAAGGCTTTGTACCTCTTTCAATGTCTTTGGGGCTTACAGATCAGTGATAGCTTTTACTTTTGAATGGTTTGCTTAGATTCCTTGTTTTCTGATCAGGTGTCCTAGGAATTGCCCCTCTTCGATGCCAAATGAGCATTTCTTCGGATTCAGCTTCATATTTATGGCTCTTAGCTGGTTGAAAGTTTCTTGAATATCAAAGAGTAAGTCTTCCTCTCTCCTACTTTTTATGACCATGTCGTCGACATATGCCTCCAAATTCCTTCCTATCTGCTTGTCGAAGGCCTTATGCACCAAACGTTGGTAGGTTGCACCTGCGTTTTTCAAACCAAAGGGCATTTTCTTGTAGCAGTAGACACCCTTTCCCGTGTAGAAAGCTGTTTTTTCCTCGTCTTCGACTGCCATTTGTATCTGATGGTAGCCATTGTAAGCTTTTAAAAAGCATTTTAGTCGGAACCCTGATAAGGATTCTACCTTCCAATCTATTTCTGGGAGAGGGTAACAATCCTTTGGGCATGCTTTGTTGATATCAGTGAAGTCGACGCACATACGCCAACCCCCATCACTTTTCATTACCATAGCTGGGTTTGCCACCCATGTTTGGTATTTTACCTCTCTGAGTATGCCTGCCTATACTAATTCGTCCACCTCTTTACAGGCTGCGGCGTTCCTTTCTGGCGCAAGGCTCCGACGTTTTTGTTTGATGGGTTCAATGTGCTTATACTCATTGAGTTTATGTTCCGTTCCGAAAGGCTTACCATCGATTACGAGGCTTCTTGGAACCCCCGTCATATCGGAGTATGTCCATGCGAAGATGTCTTTGTTGTCTATCAAGAGTTGTTTCAGGTTTTCTTTGAAGGTGGTAGGGAGTTGTTTTCCAATTACTACTGTCTGCTCCGGATGGAGGTTATTTATCACAATACGCTCTTCGGCGTCCCCGCAGCTTAAGATAGCCTTCGAAGGCTCTTGGGGACTTTCTTTAACCTTCTTTCCTGCTTCCGGTGTCCTTGGTTTGTTGTAATTGGATAGTACAGTCCCTATTCCATTGGTTGTTTGGAACTTCATTGCTGCGTGTATTGTGGATACCACAATGCCCATCTTCTGCATGGTGGTTCTCCCAATCAACAGGTTATAAGGAGAATCTGACCTTACAATTACGAAAGTAAGGGTTTCCGTCCTTGCTAGTCTGCCCTCACCACTGGTTATGTCTAAAGGTATTTCACCCAGAGGCCATGAGTGTTCTCCCGAGAAGCCTACTAAAGGTATCTTCGAATCTACTCTTTGTGTCCGTATGGAGGGTTGAGCTTCAGGAAACAATGCTCGTATATGATCTCGTAAGAACTTCCGCAATCCATATAAGCCCTATTCACTTCTCGATTGAAAATGAGGACTTTTATGACTACGGGGTCGTTTGAGGGAGGCTGACCCTTTAAGGGTGGAAAAGTAACCTCTCCTACGTTGAGTGTTCCTTCCTCAGTTTCTTTTCTTTTCTAGCTTGGGCCACCCCTGCGGACCATAAGAATCGGAGACTCATGGGTATAATATTTTGTGTCGGTGACCTTTTCTTTTCCTTTTCTTATACCTTTTATTAGGTGTGTCAGCTGCCCTGATTTAACGGCTTCCTCTATTTGCTTCTTCAATTCTCTGCAGCTGTTTGTTTCATGACCGAAATATTCATGAAAATGGTAATACTTGGTCATGTCTCGGCTCCTCCCATTGCTTGTCATACGAGGAGGGAGTTCAAAGGTTTTGGCCGCATTTTCCGTAGCCAGAATTTCCTTTGGGGACTTCGTCAGGCCTTCCTATAAACCAGAGTTAGTACTCTTACTGTAAGGGGTAAACCTATTATGGTTTTTGTGTTTGTTCTTCGATCCTTCCCATGAAGACGGTTTTGTTCCTTTGTTGTTCTCCATCGGAGCCCCATTGATGGAAACTTCTTTGGCTTCTATCCATGTGTATGTTTTTTCCATCAGGCCCTTATATGTTGCCAGAAGATCTGTTGATAAGAATTCCACAAGAGTCCGGTTGCGTAGGCCGTGGACGAAGCCAGAAATTCGTTGTTCTTCGTGTAAGCCCAGAATCTGTAGAGTTTCATCGGTATATCTAGTAACGAAGTTCCTCGTGCTTTCATTCTCCTTATGCTTAATTTTGTGCACTGTGAGGTGTGTCCTTGTGAACTTCTTTTGCTGGCTGAAGTGAGATCGAAACTTAGCCTTCAAATCAACAAAGTTGATGATGCTTTCTGGTTTCTGTCCATTCCACCAAATACGTGCGGAATCCCGAAGGGTGTATGTAAACATGTGACAGGCTACGGGCATGACCCATTTCTGCATCCAAATGGCTCCTTCGAACAAATGTAGGAAATTTTCTGGATCTCCTTTTCCGTCATAGGTGCCTATACGCGAAGGCATCTTTAGACCATCCGGCAATGGATAGTCTTCGATCCATCTCACAAAGGGTGTCGAAGGACCAGCGGGCTTTGCGTACGAGTGGGTGTAAGGTGGTATGTTCATGGGGATGCCATGATATGGATTATGAGTAGGGGTACCCCTGAAGAACGTGGATTAGTGTAGAAAGGATGAGGAGTACTCGTGTTTGGGGGGTAACCATTATACACGGTGTACGGAGGGTATATCATGGAATGATTGTAGGGTACAGCCATTTGTGAGGTATATTGATTTCCAGGTTGTCCATTAACGAAGGGATAAATATTTGAGGGGTAACCTTGAACCGGGAACTGAGGATACAGGTTGACGGGGGGGGGGGGGGGGGGGGAACTTCCTCCTGTGTTGACCGATCCCAGGTTACCTCCCATACCAGATGCGTGGGAGGGTTTCAGTGGAACTCCTCCTTCAGTCCTCCCTAAATGTGCTGCTAATAAGGGAGGTAAGTTCACCTCCGGGTTCTCCCTCTGTTGGATTCTTCCATGAGAACCTTCAGTAATAGTCCCTTCTCTCCTAGTGGGAGTTCTTTCAGGGATTCCCTCGAAGCCGACATTCCTTCCTCCAGCCCTTCTACCCGTAGGAGACCCAATCCGTAGGATGGGGTGTTGAGCCCTAGTTATCGAAGGTCTTGGTTCCATCTCAATTTCTTCATCATATTCATCACTGGAATATTCTAACTCCTTTCGCATCTCCTTGTTTCTGATTTGTCTCCTTCAAGCTCTAAATAAGGACTCTAGCTCTTCGTAATTAGCATCGACAAAGGCGGGGCTAATGGTGAGCTCTGGGTTGGCTGACGTGGATGCGTGATGGTTGGGAGTTATTTCAGGGTGAGGTCGTGTGGTGAAGGTGGAGGCCGTGATTGGCGGAAGGTCGCTGGTGTCAGTTGCGGGTAAAGGGGTTAAAGACGAAAAACCCGGTGGGGGTGTAATTTCTTTTTCTGGATTCATGCCGGAATAATAGTGGGTGTATTTGACTTGGTTATTTTACTTGGAAATAACGGGACTAATTGTAGTGGGTCCCACGGATGGCGCCACTGATTGTACAATATTTTTCACTACCAGGCCTTCGATGGTGATCAAAGGAAATGATAGGTGTGGTGATTACGCCAAGCTCGGATATAACCTGAAATAAGAAATACGAAAACACTACGTTAAGTGATTGCGCAGGGGTTGGACCCTGCGAACCACCTCCGGCGTGTGAATAAGTGATCGGTATGAGAGTTTAAGTATGAGCGTAGTAAAGTAAGGTGAGAGAGATTGCATACCAGATTTGTCATCGTCCAGGACTATTTATAGGTGAAGAAAACGGTCATGGAGAGTGGTCACACGTTTGAGAGAGATCATGCGGGCGTCCCATGATTTGTGGTAACTGCTAGGGTTTAGTGTCCCACTCCTCCGGGTTTAGCGGGGGTGCTAAAGAGGAAGAGGCGATGTGGGTAAGACTTGGTCTCCCCAATATTGGACTTGGCATTGTTCCGTCCATAAAACTTATCGAGAGATACCCCGAAGGGTTTAATCCTTCGATTGGTGAATTCCCACTTGGTAAATAGATCATTGATGATTAGTTTTACGCCAAAGAAAGTTTTAGGAGGCTAGCCAGAGCCTTCGATTATGTAGGTTATGATTAGACTCGAAGGGATGTCCTTCGAGCTAATCGGAGGGTACATGATCAATAGAAAACAAAGGCATCTTCGCATGGACATACTCCGATATGACGGGGGTTCCAATAAGCCTCGTAATCGATGGTAAGCCTTTCGAAACGGAACATAAACTCAATGAGTATAAGCACATTGAGCCCATCAAACAAAAATGCCAGAGCCTCGCGCCAGAATGAAACGCCGCAGCCTGTAAAGAGGTGGACGAATTAGTACAGGAATGCATACTCAGAGAGGTCAAATACAAAACGTGGGTGGCAAACCCAGTTATGGTAAAGAAAAGTGATGGGGGATGGCGTATGTGCGTCGACTTCACTGATATCAACAAAGCATGCCCAAAGGATTATTACCCTCTCCCAAAAATATTTTGGAAGGTAGAATCCTTATCAGGGTTCCGCCTAAAATGGTTTTTAGACGCTTACAAAGGCAACCATCAGATACAAATGGCAGTCGAAGACGAGGAAAAAACAGCTTTCTACACGGGAAAGGGTGTCTACTGCTACAAGAAAATGCCCTTTGGTTTGAAAAACGCAGGTGCAACCTACCAACGTTTGGTGCATAAGGCCTTCGACAAGCAGATAGGAAGGAATTTGGAGGCATATGTCGACGACATGGTCATAAAAAGTAGGACAGAGGAAGACTTACTCTCTGATATTCAAGAAACTTTCAACCAGCTAAGAGTCATAAATATGAAGCTCAATCCGAAGAAAAGCTCATTCAGCGTCGAAGAGGGGCAATTCCTAGGACACCTGATCACAAAACAAGGAATCAAAGCAAACCTTTCAAAAGTAAAAGCTATCACTGATCTGCAAGCCCCAAAGACATTGAAAGAGGTACAAAGCCTTAACGGAAAGCTGGCAGCCTTGAGCAGGTTCCTGTCGAAGGGCGCAGATCGATCATTACCATTCTTTAAGACTCTTAAAGGATGTATGGATAAGAAGACGTTCGAATGGAGTGTCGAAGCTAAAGCTACTTTCCAAAAATTGAAAGATTTCATGGAAATCCTACCAACACTCACAGCCCCAATTAATGGAGAAGTACTGTATATGTATATCGCAGCATCACATGAAAGCATTAGTGCAGTACTTTTGGCAGAAAGAGAAAAGAGGCAAGTTCCGATCTACTTTGTCAGTCGGGTTTCGCAAGGAGCTGAATTAAATTAACCAGAATTGGAAAAGCTAATTCTTGCTCTAGTCCACGCCGCAAGGCGCCTCCGACGATACTTTCAGGCTCACCCCATCATAGTACTAACCGATAAGCCTATCAAACAGATACTATCGAAGCCCAAAAATCAGGGAGGGTATCTAAATGGGCCATCGAATTGGGGGAACATGAAATAGAGTACAAGGGGAGAAACTCCATAAAAGGTCAAATACTCGCAGACTTTCTCGCTGAAACTCCTTCCGAGCCTGGTGATAATAAAGAAACTCCCAAAAAAGGACCTTAGAAAGAAAAAGACAACTGGAAGTTATTCACAGATGGAGCCTCAAGCTCCGATGGTTCAGGGGCAGGGCTAATGTTAGTCAATCCAAGAGGGAAAGAATACACTTATGCACTACAATTCGAATTCGAGGCAACCAACAACGAAGCAGAATATGAAGCTTTATTAGTTGGCCTACGCCTAGCTAAAGACATGGAGGTACGCAATCTTTCAATTTTTGTTGACTCACAGCTGGTCGCCAATCAAATCAAAGGTTCCTATGAGGCAAGGCAGTCCACAATCAAACAGTACCTGGATAAAGCAAAAGAAATCCTACAGGGATTTGAATCCTATACCATCAAGCACGTCATAAGGAACAAAACCAAGAAGGCAGATGCGTTAAGCAAATTAGCCTCAATGGCCTTCGCTCACTTAACAAAAGAAGTTTTGGTCGAGGTACTAGTTGAAAGATCTATCCAAAGGAAGGAAGTATCCGATATAATATCCGAAGAAGAAGCTAATTGGATGACTCCGATACGGGAGTACTTAATAAGCGGCATTTTACCGGAAGATCCAAAACTAGCGAGAAAAGTCAAAGTTAAAACTCCTCAATACAAGATAATAGGAGATCACCTCTACATACGATCCTTCCTATCCCCGTGGCTTCGCTGTGTCGGACGTAAACAGGCTACTAACATAATCAATAAAGTTCACGAGGGATCATGCAGCCTACACGCAGGACCCCGCTCCGTTGTCTCTAAAATCATGAAACTAGGGTACTACTAGCAATCAATGCATAGAGATGCAATGGAGATATTACATAAATGCGAAGCCTGTCAGATCCATTCGAAAGTCCCGTGTTGATATAAATAATGTCTAAAAACATTATTAACATATATCGATATCTCTATGTTTTGATAATCACAAAACGTAAACTCATTGAACTACAAATTATGACGTAAACAAGTATTTAGTCATAAATATTTGCTTTAGCATCCATATCACTTAAGGTATGAATAAACAAAGTGTCTAATGCATTTTATGAACAAAGGAATTTTTATTTTTACAAACCTTACATTTTATTAAAATGGGACAAACATTTCTAAACTTATACAAAATATTTTTGTATTTATAAGAAATGTTTTATTCAAAATAAATATTTTGAATTCAAATTTATACCCAAAAAACGGTCACATTCTTCAGGAAAAACATCCCCCACAAAAAGACAAAAAAATCTGAAGAAAAAATATTTTTTCTTAGGCGGCCCCCTTAATTATACTAGGCGGTCCCCTTAATAATTAAGGGGACCGGCACACAATTAAGGGGACCGGCCACGCTCCCTGTCAGATTTTGTCAGAAATTTTTTCCTATAAATACCACCTCAAACCTGGAATTTTTCTCACCTCTTTGCACAAATATTTTCAGATCCAATTCTCTCTAAACATCCTTCTAAAACCCTTTGATCATAAGATTATTAATCTTTGTTTCAAGTGATCCAATCTTTCATCCTCTCAAGTGCAAGAGAAGAATACTTCTATCCCCCAAGACAAGAAGTATTACAACTTGTTGTGATCTCCACATCCAAGTTGTTGGTGCATCATCAAGAATATTTACATATACATTTGTGTAGTGTGTTGTGAATATTTGTTTGTAGATAGTTGTGCTAGATATAGATTGTGTGATTAGTTAGTAGCTTGGTGTGAAGAAGAAAAGTTAGGAGCTAGATTGGTGTGAAGAAGATAGGTGTGGAGTAGTTAGTTGTGAAGTAGATTGACTTGAAGAAGGTGTGTAGAAGTTGTGACTTAGGTGTGAAGAAGTTGTGATGTGAATATTGGTGTGTAGATTGGTGTGTAAATTGGTGTGTAAATCGGTGTGTAAATTGGTGTGTAAGGTTTTCTCCGCCATAAGGGAGCTTGTTGATATAGTGAAGAAAACTCTCGAGTAGGTGACTCGGGGAGTGGAGTAGGGCAAGGAAGGTGTCCTTGTAGCCGAACCACTATAAATGCTTTGTCTCCCGGTTTGATCTTTCCATCTCTTACTTATTTTCTTGCTTATATTGTTATTACTTTCGTAGACGTAAAAGTATATATATATAGTTGCTCATATAGTGCTAGTGTTAGAAGTACAAAAAGATCAAACAAAAGTTTCATCCACAAAACTAAGTCTTTACAATCAAACTAGAAAGACAACATACATATAATTGATCATTTCGATCAAGTATAGTTTTCATACAAAATATAACTACGGATTATAAAATAAACGATTACGTACTTATCTCTTGTATATATATATAATTGTTTATATTATACATGTGTTGATTTCACATACTTAGCTTACATTATTATTATTCTTCATACTTAGATATAGTTTTTCATATTGTCCAAGATTTGAGTTCACATAAGATTGAATCAAAGTTTTAAAAGCAAACAAGGTTTTAAAACTAAACCAAGTTTTCATAATAAAATTAAAAAGACGTAAAACTATTCAACCCCCCTTCTAGTTTACCACAATTGGTATCAGAGCCACGTCTAGCAAGATTTTTAAAATATATTGTATTTTAAAACTTGTAACGATCTATGGAATCTGAAAAATATTTAGAAGGGCAATCTATGCAAAGACCACCACCATTTGAAAGTGATGGATTTTTATATTGGAAAAATCGATTCGAAACTTATGTGAAATCAAAGGATCTATATCTTTGGCATGTTATTACCTTTGGTGATTTTCCTCCTATTCAATATAATTTTGAAACTAAAATGGATGAAATTATATCTTTTGAAAAACAAAATGATGATTTGAAAAAGAAACTAGCAAAAAATAATGAGGCTAAAATGGTTATTTATAATGCGTTACCACGCAAAGAATATAAAAGAATTTTTATGTGTAAAACCGCAAAAGAAATTTGGGATTCTTTACTAATCACTCACCAAGGTAATAGTCAAGTTAAAGATAACAAAATAGATCTTCTTGTTCAACAATATGAACAATTTACGATTCCAGAGGAGGAATCAATAGATAATGCTTTTGCTAGGTTTAACACTATCATCACAAGTTTAAAAGCACTTGATGAGAATTTTTCTAGTAAGAATTTTGTTAGGAAATTTCTTAGGGCTCTTCATCCAAAATGGCGAGCTAAAGTTACGGCGATTGAAGAATCAAAGAACTTGTCAACTCTTCAACTTGATGAGTTGATCGGCAACCTGAAAGTCTACGAAGCAATAATAAAGAAAGACTCCGAGATGGTCAATGGAAAAAGAGAGCAAAGCAAGTCAATTGCGTTGAAAGCTAGGAAGGAATCTTGTAACGAGTATAGCTCAACCTCCGAAAGTGATGACGAAGAATATGCGATGGCCGTAAGAGACTTCAAGAAATTCTTCAAAAGGCGAGGAAGATTCGTTAGACAACCGCATGATGAAAGGAAAGCAAACCAAAGAAATAAAGATGACAAAAATGGCAAAAGTGATAGGAAGTGCTTCAAATGTGGTGATCCAAATCATCTCATCGGAAAATGCCCAATGATGTCAAGAAATCAAAATCAAAAGGCGTTTGTTGGAGGAGCTTGGAGTGATAGCGATGACGATGAGAAAGAAATCACAAATGAGGAGAAATGTCTTATGGCTAAGACATCAAGCGAGGTGCGTTCCAAAACCAAACACTTTAGTGACGAAAATTTATCATTAGACGAAAAAGACCTAGATAGTGAATATAATAGGTTATGCAAATTAGGTCAAAAAGTTATAGCTAAAAATAAGTTACTAAAACATATTAATAATCTATTAGAAAATGAAGTACTCGAATTAAAAATTAGACTACAACATTTGGAAAAAGGAAAAGAAGTTTTTATAAAATGTAAAACATGCATAGAGGTTAAAAATGAAAACGAAAAACTTAAAGAGGAAATTTTCAAACTTGACAAGTTTAAAAATAGTAGTAACCCACTTAAGAAAATAATAAGTGTTCAAGAAACTTCGAGAGATAAAACCGGTCTAGGATTAACCTCAACTAATGTTTCAACTAATGAAAATAAAAGTATAAAGTTTGAATGTGAATCTAGTAAACAAAAATCATTAGAATCAAAACCTAAGTATATACTTACAAAAGATAGAAAAATACCCATTGCAAATGATGAAAAAGTAAAAAAAAAAATTATAAACCATCCTTAAAGACCGAAGTAGGATCCTCTAAATCTAAATTTAGATCTAAAACTCCACCACCAAGAAAACCTAAAAATCATCATCCAAGATCTAAAACATCTCAACCTAGAAGAAATCTAAATAGACAATATTACAATAACACTAGAAATCAAATGTGGAATTATCAACCAAGTTACAATCCTTGGGAAATATTACCACCATACATGCATCCTTGCCAAATGTTAAATATGTTTGGACCAAACAACTTTGGACCAATGAGACAATGGGGACCAAGTGGCTAAATTGTCAATCTTTGAAGAAGTTTGAATATCATCTACAAATGACTTCTATAAGTCAACATTGTCACTTGAAGTGCTTGAAGATATTCCATTGAAGACTAAAAGGTACGCGTTTCTTTTAAGTTCATCACTATAATTTGCATGCTTAGATAAATGATTAGTTAGATTAATGCATAGTACATAATTGCTTATATTCTTATAACCTAGAAACATCATTGGACGACTTTCCTAGGAATAAGATAAAATTGTTCATTGCCGAACAAAATAGAAAATGGAAATCTTCTATATCCACTATTAGGAAACTCATGGTGATGAAGTGAAATGAGTTAAGTGGATCAATCGTTAATATAGAAGTAGGATTAGATCCCTCGCGTAAGAAAACTATGGATGAAACAAGCTCTCGTAGACTATGGCATTAAGTCAGATAAGCGTGCGAAAACAAAGGAAATATAGATGTTAGGTTATACCCCATTCAACACTCTCGCATCTAACATATAAATTATTGTCTTCATTTCCTTTAGGATCATAGGATATGTAGAAACGATAGCATGAGATAATAATAGGCTTAACCAATCCTCTTGAGCATGAGATCTTTAATAAACATTTTTTTTTAAATATTTGATTTATGATATTTGTTGTCAAAAATCTAATATCTCTAAAAATATGCAAAAACCTCACATTTTGGAAAATAGTCTTTCAAATAACTATCCCACTTTTAAATAACATGTTTTCACTATCAATATCCACAATTTTGTTTTGATCAAAACTAAAGATTGGGAAAATATTCTTTACCGTTCATTCACACATTTTGAAGTAAAAACCCAATCTATTTTATTCAAATAACTCTCACATCCAAGTGAAAACTTACTTTCAAACACTGATAAATAATGCTAAAAACGTCTCTTTTAAAATCATGCATGGTGATCTCATATTTGTCATCTATATTTATATAAATGACACTTATAAGTGAACTAAATCAAATCAAGAGGACTATGGTTTGTTCATTAAGACTTTGTTTGTAACAAGTCTAGAAATACATGCTATCATAACTACCCACTTATTGCACATTGATACACAATAGGATTAATCCTCATTGTTATGTAGTTATGAAATACTTGATGTTGCTTATTGTTTCCTGCACTTATATTTTACTTGCTTGATGAGTATGTTTGCATGCTAGATGAAATTGCTTATTTACTTAATCTCTTTGGTTAACATGCTTTGGCTACATAATTGCCTACATAATTAGTATATGCTTAATTGCCTCAAAGAGTTGGACTTGTTTGAAACCAAAAACACAACCTTTCTGCAATTCACTACCAAAAACCCTTTTCTGGCAATCTGGGAATCACCAGATGGGCGGCCCCCTTAAATCATAAGGCGGCCCCCTTAATTATTAAGGGGACCGGCCTCCAATTAAGGGGACCGGCCATCTGATGGTCGAAGGTGTTGTTTCCCTTTTCTATTTTTTAGCCCATTTCATCCTACACTTCCCAAAATTCACAAACCTATTTTATCCTAAACCTTCCATCAATGTTTATCCATCCTTGATCCCACCAATCCTACATTATAAACACTCTCATTCCTCTCAATCTCCACTCATCTCATCATTTCCTCTCCCATTAAATCAAAACCACCAAGAAACTTGTTTGGAGAAGAAAGCCTAACTTCCTTTAAAATTCCATCAAATCAAATGACGTTGTCAAACATCCAACACCAAATTCCTCCTATGTTTTCAAACATTACTTACCTAACACCTCACTTTCCTTCTCACCAACATTACATATCAAAAACCTTTACTCACCCATATCCTTCTACATTACACTCAAACCTCATAATCTTTTCACAACTCAAGCGATGTTGTTCATAATCAACCAACACCTAAACCTCACTCTCACACAAATGATCCATTTAACAACAAATCATCCATTCGTGCTTCGACTAATGCTCCTTCTTATGATGAGCATGCACAATCCCAAAAAAATAATCCCAACCTCATTACCAACACTTTACATGTTGCTCATTCAACAAAAACACCATCCACTCATGAAGGATCTCTTCCACCCATATCATGTTTTCATGATTACCCAAGCTCAAACATGTCTCCACCACCAAGAGTATCACCACCACATCCTTCAACTTCACATGCCATTCCTATGTTGCATGTTCAAACCATCACCCAAGACAACTATCATGCTCCACCACCATCACCTTCCTCCGAACACTTGAAGTTCGTTGAGGCGCTAAAAGAAGCCCATGAGCTTAGTGCTCTTTTAGCCTTACATCTTGCTCAAAGCAATTTGGATCCACCTTCATCTAGATCACCCTCATCACCACACAACATAAATCAACTTGAGAAGCATGTCAACAATTAACCTTGTTGCATCTTTCTCCTAAAAACCATTGCATTCAATGAACACTTGGATTGAATATCTTCTCACTAGATCACATCCAATACCCTCACTTGAACAACATCCAAAACCTCAATCAACCTCTTCCGCTACAAACTCTCCACCACCAAACTATCCAACATTCATGACCCGAACATATACCTCCATTAATCCAACAACCTCCATTAATCCAACAACCTTATCCTAACTCAACCATCCTCATTCCAAACACTCCATCATCAACCATCTAAGCATACCATATGCTTATCATTTTCACTTTCAAATACGAATCAACCAACCTTTTGTTACAAGCAAGTCCGATGGCTCTCTTTGGCAAATTAGGATCTTTTAACATAATCACTTTGAATTAATTGTTATGTATCCTTAATATTTGTTTACTATGCTTGTTATTTGTATATTGCATATTCTTCTATATATGCTTGTGCTTCTAATATTTTTCTTGCGAGCATTCCATTTCTCGATCCCTTGGTGCCATCGAACGAGTGGGAGCACACATCAAGGGGGAGCTTTCATCCCCGTCTAACTTCATTTATGAAGCTAGACGGCATAACCTTTTTGATTCTACAAAAAGGGGGAGAAGTGAATATAAACTCACTAAGTACTTGTCTAAAAATTAATTTTTAGACTTAATGAGTTTAGGTTTTGTAATCATCAAAAAGGGGGAGATTGTTGATATAAATAATGTCTAAAAACATTATTAACATATATCGATATCTCTATGTTTTGATAATCACAAAACGTAAACTCATTGAACTACAAATTATGACGTAAACAAGTATTTAGTCGTAAATATTTGCTTTAGCATCCATATCACTTAAGGTGTGAATAAACAAAGTGTCTAATGCATTTTATGATCAAATGAATTTTTATTTTTACAAACCTTACATTTTATTAAAATGGGACAAACATTTCTAAACTTATACAAAACATTTTTGTATTTATAAGAAATGTTTTATTCAAAATAAACATTTTGAATTCAAATTTATACCCAAAAAACGGTCACATTCTTCAGGAAAAACCTACCCCACAAAAAGACAAAAAAAATCTGAAGAAAAATATATTTTTTCTTAGGCGGCCCCCTTAATTATACTAGGCGGTCCCCTTAATAATTAAGGGGACCGGCACACAATTAAGGGGACCGGCCACGTTCCCTGTCAAATTTTGTCAGAAATTTTTCCCTATAAATACCACCTCAAACCTGGAATTTTTCTCACCTCTTTGCACAAATATTTTCAGATCCAATTCTCTCTAAACATCCTTCTAAAACCCTCTGATCATAAGATTATTAATCTTTGTTTCAAGTGATCCAATCTTTCATCCTCTCAAGTGCAAGACAAGAATACTTCTATCCCCCAAGACAAGAAGTATTACAACTTGTTGTGATCTCCACATCCAAGTTGTTGGTGCATCATCAAGAATATTTACATATACCTTTGTGTAGTGTGTTGTGAATATTTGTTTGTAGATAGTTGTGCTAGATATAGATTGTGTGATTAGTTAGTAGCTTGGTGTGAAGAAGAAAAGTTAGGAGCTAGATTGGTGTGAAGAAGATAGGTGTGGAGTAGTTAGTTGTGAAGTAGATTGACTTGAAGAAGGTGTGTAGAAGTTGTGACTTAGGTGTGAAGAAGTTGTGGTGTGTAAATCGGTGTGTAAATTGGTGTGTAAGGTTTTCTCCGCCATAAGAGAGCTTGTTGATATAGTGAAGAAAACTCTCGAGTAGGTGACTCGGGGAGTGGAGTAGGGCAAGGAAGGTGTCCTTGTAGCCGAACCACTATAAATGCTTTGTCTCCCGGTTTGATCTTTCCATCTCTTACTTATTTTCTTGCTTATATTGTTATTACTTTCGTAGACGTAAAAGTATATATATATATATATATATATAGTTGCTCATATAGTGCTAGTGTTAGAAGTACATAAAGATCAAACAAAAGTTTCATCCATAAAACTAAGTCTTTACAATCAAACTAGAAAGACAACATACATATAATTGATCATTTCGATCAAGTATAGTTTTCATACAAAATATAACTAAGGATTATAAAATAAACGATTACGTACTTATCTCTCGTATATATATATATATATATATATATAATTGTTTATATTATACATGTGTTGATTTCACATACTTAGCTTACATTATTATTATTGTTCATACTTAGATATAGTTTTTCATATTGTTCAAGATTTGAGTTCACATAAGATTGAATCAAAGTTTTAAAAGCAAACAAGGTTTTAAAACTAAAAGCAATTTGCCGAAGAGGGATTTCCTACTTTTTGCAACGGTTTAAAAATCAAACAATCATTCACATCCGTATACCATCCCCAAGGTAACGGTCAAGTAGAGGTTACAAATAGAGACATTATCAATGGAATCAAAAGAAGGCTAGGACGAAGTCACCAAGGATGGGTAGACGAATTACCCCAAGTTCTCTGGGCTCATAGGACACATCCTAAGTCAAGTCACGGAGAAAGACCTTTCAGCCTTACTTAAGGTACAGAAGCCGTCATTCCATCAGAGATAAGCGTGGAAACAGAACGCATTATGAACTTCGAATCCTCATAAAATGAGGAAAGGCTTCGAGAGAATCTGGATCTACTCGAAGAACGAAGAGAAATAGCCTCCATAAGAGAAGCTACGTACAAACACAAGTTGGAAAAATATTACAACAGCAGGGTTCGACCCTCATGTTTCAAACCAGGAGAATATGTACTTCGACTTAACAGCGCAAGCAAAGTCGAGTACCAAGGAAAGTTGGGACCAACATGGGAAGGGCCTTACGTAGTAGCCGAAGCCTATGGTAACGGAGCCTATAAGTTAGCAACAATCTTCGGAGAAGAAGTTGACATGACATGGAATGACACCAACCTTCGTAAGTTTTACATATAAAACTTACAACCTTTTAGAGAATATATCTCTCACCAATTCATGTGTTGAACTCCTCTCATTTGGGAAAAAAACATTAATGGTAAGCGTCTTAGTATTCATTTCATAAAATGATGTAATCCTCCCTACCCAATTAATGATACAACGTATTTCCTTTAAATCTCTTGTTTCGTTTTTTACAACAAAGATTTATTCAGCCAAGTACTACAAGTCTCAATGTTCGAAGGATGATATTTATGTCCCGCACATGACATCCATTATAATTCACATTGGCTTTCCTAAAACGTCTAAGGGCACTAAAGAGCCCTATGACTATAAGGATAAAGATGGAGTGGGTCGCAACCCTCTGTCAGCAATTAAATTATACGATTGCTTAAAAATCTTGGTTCAAAATACACACAATAAGGATACTTGTCTACAGTAACCTTAGGTTGTATACTAACGTTGATAACTAACGTTGAGATAGGAGAATAATATAATCAAAGGATAAATGAAAAACATCCTAGAGCAAGTAGATAACAAATAAACAAACATCCTAAAAATCAAAGCAGCAGAGAGGAAACATGTTCGGAGGGTACAAACCACCCTCGGGATAAACCATTGCCAACAAGGCAGTATTTATGTGTTCTTTGATAAGGAGGGATCTTCTTGACGAGCGGGAACCTTCACACCGGAGCCCCTCCTACTTGGCGAAGATGGCCGAATCCTGCTAGGCTTCTTCGATAACAGTTCCTCAATGGAAGCTTTCAGATCTTTAGTAACCTTCGAAAGAAAGGGAAAGTATGCCAAAGCAAATGCATTGCTGGCATCATCATATTCCTTTCCATGCGAAGTACGATAGTAAGGAACCTTCGATAAGATCACATGCTTCCCAGTTTCAGCAATCTCCTCCAGGGTAGTACATTTCCCATGAAACATAGCAGCATTCACTAAGTTGGCCACAACTTGTCCGACCTCATCACTATGGTACAACTCCATAGCAATATAAGGAATTACCATGGCTACCATATCTGCCCTATCTTTCTGAAGACTTTCACATCGAAGGTTTAGGGCACCTGTCTCTTGTTGCAACTTGGTTTTTTGTTCCATAAGTCTGTTCTTTTCAGATTTAAGACCTGCATACTTCGACTCAAGTACAGATACTCTCTCTTTTAGCCCAATCGCTTTGGCCTCCTCCATTTTGAGCCTACCACACTCAGCTTGGGCTTCCTTTAGTCGAGTAGCAAGTTTCATGACGTTGGATCGAAGATCTTTCACAATGGGATTCTTCTCAATATCCTCCGTAGCTCTGTTACACTTTGACTTCAAGTCACTCATTAACTGCTCTCTATGTTTTTCTCGAGCCAGAACTACATTCAACCCTTCTTTAGCATTTTTAACAGTCTGTACCAGCTCCCTTGTTCGACTGTTAAGATGGTTGTCTAGCACAGCCTGTCTTGTGTAGCTTTTATCATGAAGATCACACAGTCGCTCTATTGACATGTTGTCAAGGGCTCCCTTCCATTGACTTGGAACAACACCTTCAACCAATCGGTGACAAGCTTGAGAATTGGGGAGTTCTTCAGTATTTGATAAACCTATACATTATTGAATTAAGAACGGTTTGAAACCTTCAAATAATATAGAAGTATATGGATTATAATGCGCTTTTAGCATGAATATCTTCATCATCCGAGCCTTCGGTGGCAGCAACAACCTTCTCTTGAAGTTTTTCTTCTTTGAAGCTCTGGATAAGAGAGTGGGTATGTCAAGTTTCCTCTTGATTGGGGGTTTCGAAGCCTTCATGTCAGTCCCTTTCCTCTCACGTACCCTGTCAGCTATACCGGAGGTGCCGGCATACGCTTTGGGGACATCATCAGAGGAAAGAATCTCCACGTCAGGAAGGGCTTTGATTGTCAAAGATGCCTCCTCGGCATTAAGAGGAACCACCTCTTCAATCATCACTGTTGGCTCTAGCGCCATAGCATCTACGTCATTATTGTTGACTGATGTCGATGGAGAACCTACACCATAACTGTATTCTCTAGGTTCCCTGGGAATGAAGCTAGCTTCCTTTGCACCATCAGATACGATGAAGTTTCTGAATGCCATTACTGCAATATAAACAGATGCATAAATATAATTAGATATGTTACTTATTTATGATAAGTTGCATATACATACTCTGGCCATCACAATGGATTTGTAGCGACAAAGGAGATCCTTCCCAATGGTCTACAATACCAGCCATAAAAAAGATAGGCTCTGGAAAAGTCTGCACATTAATGGGATGTCTGGCAAGACGTTGATAAAGTGGTTCAGCTAGAACATTAAGGGGAAGTTGATCATTGAATTTCTTGCGGTCAAAACGGAATGCTTCATTCAAGAGCGCTGGATAACCCGAAGATATGATGGTATCTTGGACATAAAAGAATTTCCCTTTCCAGTTTGTTATATTTGTGAAAGGTTTGGTGATTAGCACGGGTACATTTTCATCATTCCTCTTTGACAATGTCAACCAATCCCCCCCCCCCCGGGACACAGGTTAAGAAAACCTCGAAGCACATGTAGTGTAGGCTCATACCCATACGCCTTACACATTACTATGTAGGTGGTAAGTTTGGCCAGTCCAAACGGGTTAAATCTTGAAATATGCACCTCATAATATTGTAACAATTCTAGGAACAAGGGGTGCAGAGGTATTCTTAGATTTGACCGGGTAAAGGCATGAGTATACAGGCCCACATACCCTTTAGGGGCGTCATAAATACTCTGATTATTTTTTGGGAGAATAACTTTGTGTTTTTTGGGTATGGGGTAATCATCTAGAAACAGAGCTAAGGCTTCTCTAAAAAGAGTACATTTTTGTTGTCTTATAATACGTTTGGCATCCATACTCATGGTTACTCGATAATACCTAAAGGGCCTAATTACAAGATGGGGGAAGAGATTACCTTTTGATCGTTGCCGATTAACAGGTCACAGCTTTGTGATAATTGCGGAGGAAAGAGTTGTGATTTAGAATTTGCGGTGAACTGGTATTTATATTGCACATAATTATATCTGCTCAACATTTTAAATTCTGAAAGTTGGTTGCGCTTACCGATAATTATGCCATTGCATTCTTTTGTTGAACGCATAGCATGCGCATTTAGTGCACTTTTGTATTTCAAAAACTTCACCTTATCCAATTTTCGAGAATATGGTGAAAAGTATTGAATTTTGATAGAGTTGAAAGCCACATATTCTTGTGCGCATATCTAACTTTCAACTGGGAGGGGCTTGATGATGTACCCTCCGATTAGCTCAAAGGACATCCCTTCGAGTCTAATCGTAATCTACATAATCGAAGGCTCTGGCTAGCCTCCCAAAACTTTCTTTGGCGTAAAATTAATCATCAATGAACTAGCTACCAAGTGGGAATTCGCCAATCGAAGGATTAAGCCCTTCGGGGTATCTCTCGATAAGTTTTATGGACGGAACAATGCCAAGTCCAATATTGGGGAGACCATGTCTTACCCACGTCGCCTCTTCCTCTTTAGCACCCCCGCTAAACCCGGAGGAGTGGGACACTAAACCTTAGCGGTTACCACAAATCATGGGACGCCCCTATGATCTCTCTCAAACGTGTGACCACTCTCTAGGACCGTTTTCTTCACCTATAAATAGTCCTGGACGATGACAAATCTGGTATGCAATCTCTCTCACCCTACTTTACTACGCTCATACTTAAACTCTCACACCGATCACTTATTCACACGTCGGAGGTGGTTCGCAGGGTCCAACCCCTGCGCAATCACTTAATGTAGTGTTTTCGTATTTCTTATTTCAGGTTATATCCAAGCTTGGCGTAATCACAACACCCCTCATTTCCTTTGATCACCATCGAAGCCCTGGTAGTGCAAAATATTGTACAATCACAAATCAAAGTCACAGGGAGACTAAGCCAAGAGATAACAAACCAGTTTGGAATTACACAAATAGGGTTAACCATAGTAATTTCTCAAAAGACTATAGGTACCCTTATCAGAAAAGACCATTCTCCAAACCCACGGTACCTTCTCAAAGTACTGATAGAAAGTCCCCTAACCAAGGTGCTGATAACAAATACTCAAGTGTAAGACCTAGGAGATTCAATTACTACAAACCTAGAAGGCCTTACAACACAAGAACAAATGCTAGAACACAGAACCCAACTCCAAAAGTTACAACTAAATGGGTTAAGAAAGAAAGTACTGCTGGGGAAGAACCAGTACTTTCAGAAGAAAAGGGTGAAAAGGGGAAAATTGATAAGAATGAACCAAAAGTTTTGGAAACAAAAACATTAATTCTTGATCATGTTTTTAAAGAAAGTGGTGATTACATACTCAAAGAATTTGAGTATGTCACTCCACAAGGGGAACACAAGTCAGTAATGGCTTGGGTTCCTAAAAGAAACTAACCTTTTTCATGTGTATGCAGGGCAACCCAGAAGAGGAGCTTAAAGATCATCTAATTGTTGATAGTGGTTGCTCTGGGAGTATGACAGGAGAAAAGGAGCTCTTGTCAGATTTTAAAGCTTATTTTGGAGGAAAAGTTGCATTTGGGAATGATCCTGATGGAGGAAGAATCACTGGAAAAGGAACTATCAAGGCTGGAAACATTGATTTTGAGAATGTTAGATATGTGAAGGAGCTTAAATTCAATCTTTTGTCAGTCTCTCAGATTTGTGATAAGAAGTATCATGTGTTATTATTTGACACAGAATGTCTTATACTTTCTCCTGATTTTAAGTTAGAAGATAGAAACTTGGTGATGCTGAGAGCACCAAGAACTAATGATGTGTATAGCATAGACTTGAAGAACATCAATTTTGGTGCAAGAGCAACATGCTTGATTGCAAGAGCAACAATGGACGAAGCACATCAATGGCACAGAAGATTGGGGCATGTAAATTTCAAGAACATTAATAAGCTGGTCAAAGGAAATTTAGTTAGAGGTTTACCTTCTAAAACATTCAAGAATGATCACGCATGTCTTGCTTGCAAAAAGGGTAAACAACACAAGGATTCCTGCAAGAAGATTGAAGAGAAAACCATTAGAGAGCCTTTGGAATTGCTGCATATGGATCTGTTTGGACCTGTTTCAGTTGTTAGTTTGAACAAGAAGAAGTATTGTTTGGTTGTGACAGATGACTGTAGCAGATTTAGTTGGGTCTTTTTCTTATGTTTCAAGGATGAAACTTTTGATGTTATTCATGATCTTATAATAGCACTTGAAAATCAGTTAAGACTCAAGGTTAGAGGCATTAGATGTGATAATGGGACTGAGTTCAAGAATCAGCTAATGGATGACTTTTGTGCCAAGGAATTAAAAGAGAATTCAGTATTTCCAGAACTCCTCAGCAAAATGGAGTTGCAGAAAGAAAGAATAGAACTCTGATAGAAGCAGCAAGGACAATGCTTGCAGATTCCCAATTACCTGTTCCATTCTGGGCTGAAGCTGTAAGTGTTGCTTGTTATGTGTTGAACAGAGTATCAGTGACTAAACCTCAAATGAAGACACCTTATGAGTTACTCATGGGAAAGAAACCTAGCATCAAGTTTATGAAACCTTTTGGATGTTCCCTGACTATTTTGAACACTGCTGATAATTTGGGAAAATTTGATGGGAAATCGGATGAAGGATACTTATTGGGATATTGTACCAATAGCAAAGGATTCATAGTGTACAACAGGGCTACAAAGAAGGTTCAAGAACGTCTTCATGTTGAATTTCTAGAAGAGCAAGAAAATCATAAAGGTAAAGGACCTGATTGGATGTTCGATTTTGATTTAATGTCTTCATCCATGAACTATGTACCTGTTAGGAAAGAAAATCAAGTTGCTCCCACTGAAGAAGAAACACAGCACATTGTTCATGATGTTAATTTAAGATCTGAAGATAAGTCTAGTGATAAAGTCAATGATGAGAAGAAAAGTACTTCTGAGCCTCAAAGTACTGTTGAACCTCAAAGTACTGTTGATCCTCAAAGTACTGCTCCACCAAAGACCACAGTATCTGATGAAGACCAAGCCATCCAAGATGAACTTAGTAGGATTCTTATTCAAGAAACAATGGTTAAGTCCTATGAAGATGATCGAAGGAGAACTTATGAAGCAGAAAAGAAGAAAGCTAAAGGCACTGACAGTACTTTGCCCCAAAGTACTGGTGATCCATTTGAAAGTACTTTTCAACCTTTAGATACTTCAAATTGGATAAATATTGATGATTTGAAGGATCCAAACATGCCTGCCTTAAAAGATACTGATGATTTGAATGATCCAAACAAGCCTGCCTTAGAAGACACTGATGATGAATTGGATCAAGAAGGCATTTTCTCAGATTCTAATGAAGATCCTGATCTTACTAATTTGGAAGATAATCTTGAAGTCTCACCAACTCCTACTCTAAGAATTCACAAAGATCATCCTGTCAGCAAGATAATTGGACCCTCAGCTTCAGGAGTGCTCACAGGAACTAAAGTTAAGAATATGTCTCAACAACATACTTCTTTACTTAGCTTTATTTACAAGCAAAACATGGTGAATCACAAGAATCAGAAATTGTGTTTATTTGCTTGCTTTCTGTCTCAAGAAGAACCTAAGAATATCAAACAAGCATTAGCCAAGGAGAGTTGGGTTGAAGCTATGCAAGAAGAACTCTTATAGTTTAAACTTCAAGAAGTATGGGTATTATGTGATTTACCTGATGGAAAGAGACTGATTGGAACAAAATGGGTCTTCAGGGTAAAAAGAGATGAAAGAGGGAATGTCATTAAGAATAAAGCAAGGTTAGTAGCTCAAGGATATAGACAGGAAGAAGGAGTAGACTATGATGAAGTATTTGCTCCTGTTGCAAGGATTGAAGCCATAAGGCTATTTTTGGCTTTTGCATCTTATATGGGATTTCTTGTATACCAAATGGATGTTAAAAGTGCTTTTCTATATGGCACTATCACAGAAGAAGTTTATGTCAAAGAGCCTCCTGGTTTTGAAGATCCTGCACACCCAAACAAAGTCTACAAGGTTATCAAGGCTCTGTATGGCCTTCATCAAGCTCCAAGAGCATGGTATGAAAGACTCTCAAATTTTCTATTACAGCATGGTTATAGGAGAGGAGCTATTGACAAGACTTTGTTCATCAAGAGAGATAAAAAGGATATCATGCTTGTCCAAGTTTATGTAGATGATATTATTTTTGGTGCTACTAAGCAATCTATGGTGAAGGAATTTGAAGATCTTATGCAAAAAGAGTTTCAGATGAGTTCAATGGGAGAATTAACATTCTTCTTGGGACTTCAAGTGCAACAATCAAGCAGTGGAATCTTTATTAGTCAAGATAAGTATGTTGCAGACATTCTTAAGAGATTCAATTTCACAACTGTCAAGCCAACTTCTACACCTGTTGATACTAATAAGCCTTTGGGAAAAGATGAAGAAGGAGAAGAAGTTGATGTCAAATTATACAGTTCTATGATTGGATGTCTCATGTATTTAATTGCATCTAGGCCTGACATTACTTTTGTTGTGTGTTTATGTGCAAGACATCAAGTTCACCCCAAGGTATCACATTTGAATGCTGTCAAAAGGATTTTTAGGTACCTTAGGCAACAACCTAAGCTAGGATTATGATATCCTAAGGAGTCCCCTTTTCATCTACAAGCCTTTTCAGATAGTGATTATGCTGGAGATAACTATGACAGAAGATCCACAACTGGAGGGTGTCAGTACCTTGGAAGTAGGTTAGTCTTATAGCAATGCAAAAAGCAAACAATTGCAGCAACATCTTCCACAGAAGCAGAGTATGTAGCTGCTGCAAGTTGTTGTGCACAAGTACTTTGGTTGCAAAATCAGCTTTTGGATTATGGATTCAACTTCAAGAATACTCCTATCAACATTGATAATGAGAGTACTATCTGTATTGTGAAGAATCCAGTTTATCACTCCAAAATAAAGCACATTCAGATTAGGCATCATTTTATCAGAGATTGCTATGAGCATAGGCTTATCAATGTGGTTAAAGTCCATACAGATGATAATGTAGCAGATTTACTCACAAAGGGCTTTGATGTTTCAAGATTTACTTTTTTATTTGTGAGTATTGGTATGATTAATTATTAAGCTACTTTTGAGGGGAGGCATTAGTAGTTAGTCATTATTTGAGGGGAGGCTACATGTATCATTCAAAAGAAAAGAACTTTATTCATTATTATTCAAGAGGGGTTACATTCATCAGTTCCAAAAGATACAGACAACCTTGACACAGACACAACCAAGACACAAAGAGCACTACATCAAACACCCTACACCAAACCTACCTACCAAACCCAACACATCCTACTCCATTGGCCTTTTTCCTTTGCCCTCATAACTCTGCTTTCCCTTTTGAGCAGTCTTTCTTTTGTCATCAAAAGAAGCTTACTTCCTTGGGCAAGCCAGGCCAAGAACTTGCTTGGGAGGTCTCTCTTTTCTTGGAGCAGGCCACTTCATATTCTTTATTGAAGATTCCAGGGCTTAGGTCAAAGCATGTGGAAGTTCATTAGCCAGAGATGAACCAGGAGCAAGGACAGACTTTTTCTTCTTAGGCTTTGGATTCGTAGTGCTTGCTGCATCAGTAATGGAAGAGTTTGCTACACTCATTGATGAGGATGACACATTATGAGGAAAGTACCCACTCCATCCTGGATCCTCAAAGTCAAAGTCAGAATAGTAGCTGATCTCTAAGTCTGTGGAACCATCTGAGTCAAAAGATATGTATATCAATGGGAAGTGACTCATGGTTATAACTAGGGTTTTTGTGGTATGGTGCAAGTGAAAGAAGAGATGAATGAAGTATGTTGGTGGAAAAGTTACTTTTATAGGCAAGGAAAGGCATAAGGGTAATAAATGAAGTTCATTGAATTCTACTTGCCTTGGTAGCTTTGGGAATTAATTTGGGAAGGTATTAATTACCTCGGGTTGACTTTCAAAGATATTTTGGTCAAATAGTCAACTTTAAAGATATTTTGCTTGGAAAGTACTTTGGTCAACGTACTGCTTGGGTTTACAACTGAAAGTACTGCTCCACAGTCTATGGAACGTACTGCTTGGTGTTATAAAGGCTACGCTGACGTGTCAGAATACTGTTCCAACGGTCAAATTTGCGGGTAACAAACTTTCGAAAGATATGGGGAAGATCACTTCCAAAAATAACGGTAAAATAATTAATTCACCGTGATTTTTTGTATATTATCCCTTTATAACTCATATCTTTTTCTTATTTTTACACCCGTATTCATTCGCCATTCTCATTCATCAAACCCACCAACATCATCAACGATTATCACTCTTCTCTCAAATCCTTATCACAATGGCACACCGACCAACCATCAACAAACACAACAAGATTGCGAACCTTGAGAAAACGTAGAGAAACATTGATTTTCATGGTATTATTGATTTTCTCACAGGAACCACCATCAGTTACTCACTCTTAGTCAACCCAGAGATTATTGGACCTTGGATACAGGCTTTTTGGGCTACGGCAAGGGCTAAGATTGAAGATGGAGAGGATGTTATTCATGCTACAGTTGTTAGGAGAGCTATTCGTGTTATTGAAGCAACAATCAGGGAGCTTCTGTTGTTTGAAGATGAAGGAGGCTCTGTTTTGTTTGCTAAACAAGATATTTGGAATGCACTAAGAGACATTGGGTATGAAGGACCTTTGGACAAGCTTAGTTTTCAAAAAGCAATGGTAAGTCCTCATTGGAAGTATCTTATTCATGTTTTACTTCATTGCTTAAGTCCAAAGAGTACTGCTTGGGATCAATTTGGACATGCTATAGCTTCTTCATTAGTTGGCCTCATTACCAATCAATCCTTCAACTTTTCTTACATGATCCTTGATGGTATGATCACACATATTAAGGCTGGATCACCTTTTATGATGTATCCTAGATTTGTTCAACTTATCTTAGAGAATCCACTAGATGGGATCCAAAAACCTCAGGATTATGTACCTACTATTAGGATGCCACCTAAGGTGTTTACCTTTATGTCTCACAAGGGATTTAATTTTTCGGGTACAAATACACCTCTCAATGCTTACATGTTGGAGGTAGCACATGCTGTTAGGGATGATGTGGACAATAGTGGTTCTGCTAATTCTTATGATGCTGATCAACCTGATTCTTTTGAGCATTCTGCATCAGTCCATACACCTACACCACCTATTGTTTCACCTCAGCCTGATGACATAAGTGAGAGAACTCCCTCAGTGTCAGTTTCTTTGGGAAAACCTATTACTGCTGAAGGTACTTCTCCACAAAGTACTTCTTCAAAAGGTACTGCTTCAGAGCATACTCCAGTACCTTCTCCCAATGATTATACTCCCACAGGTGGGCTTCAAACACCTGGAGGAGATGAGGGAGTTGGAGGTCCTTTGAATAATTATGCTTTGACTAGAGAGTTGGAGAGGATGAAGAAAGCTCTGGATGATCAGACTGCAGAAATAAAGAGTTTAAAAAAGAAGTTTAGAAGGTTAAAGAAGTTTGTATGGCCTCTTGTACAAAATTTTAGGCTTTATGTGAAGGAAAAGAAACAGTCTCAGTAGCAAAAGTCTAAATCATACAAGAAAACTTCTAAATCCAAGAAGAAGCATAAGAAGTCATCATCTATCAAATTGGGGAGGAATCAAGATTATAATTTGGATAGAGATGATGTTGAGATTCAATATTTAGAAGATGCTCACCTTTGGCACTATCCAGAAGATCCAAAGACTTTTGTGCTAGAGAAAAAGGTTGAAGAAGATATGAATATTGCACAAGAAGAAGTTGTTGAGCAAAATGCTGAAGCACAAAATATTCAAAGCACTCAAAATCAAAGTACTGATGTTCAAAGTACTTTTGATGAAAGTACTGGTCTGCAAGGTACTACTGAGCAAGGTACTGTTGCTATGAATATTGATGAAGTTGAAACTTCTACAGCTGGATTAACAAAGGATTTTGAAGATGAAGCTGGTCCTTCTAATCTCATGCAGCAAGAAGAAGTCAAGGTGCATACAGCAAGTGATGATGAAACTATAGCTCAGATTATGATTAATTTGAATAGACCTTCAGGAGGTATACATATTTCTGAGCCTGCACAACAAGTTTCTGAGTCTTCTTCTGAAACTGAAGAGTTAGATCCTAAAGACAAAGGGAAAGGGATCATGAAGCAGAAGAATATTAAGAAGAAAAAGAAGAAATTTACTCTTGCACAGCTTAGAGAAATAAAGATAGCAGAGGATGCAGAGATTGGTAGAAAGCAACAAGCAGAGTATGATGCAGAGTATTTGGAAGAGATAAGTAAGCCAATTACAAGAAAGCCAATGATAATTGCTCAAGAAAGAAACTGGATGATTAGTTTCTTAAAAGGAAGAGGATACAAGAATTTACAAAAATTGAGATATCTAGAAGTGAAAGCTCTATGAGATCAAGTACAAGAGTCTATCAAGAAAGAGTTAGAAATTTTTGTACCCATGGATGTTGATAAGGGAAAGAAGTTAGAAGAAATAAGAAAAGAACAAGCTAAGAAAAGGAAATTAAAGAGGAAGAAAGCAGTTCAAGATGATCAATTGTCAAAGAGACTTAAGATGATACATGAAGATACAATTGATGAACTGAGAAAGTATTTCAGAGTGGTTGATTTTGAGAATAAGAAAACAGAAGACTCTGGAAAGAAATCAAAGATTATCTCATTCTCTGTGGTTGAATCAAAAGAAGGGAACTATCTTATGTTCAACAGAGAAGATGAAAGCTTCACATTGTTCAATATGTTATGGGATGTTCTGCATTTTATTACCAGAGAAGATTTATATGATTTATACTTACAAGTGAAGACATACTATGAGTAGATTGAAGCATCAGGAGTGGGATTAATCTTGCTTGGAGATTTAATAACCATCTGGGAAACAGAAGAAACAAGTGTTGATACTCTGTGGAATGATCAAGAAAATTGGGAAATTACAAGATGGAGATTCTTTGAGTCATCAGGAGTTCATTCACTTGAGATGGAAGATGTTACCATGATTCACATGCTTGCTGAGAGAAGATATCTATTGATAAGAGAAATTATGCTCAGGATGTTGGATCATGGAATGGAACTTGAAGATAAATTTGATGTAGCTTTGGATGTGATTAAGCTATTTATCAGATGGACTAAATCTGAAGAATAATATTGCAAAGTACTGGTATGATTTGTTTTGTATAATAAGTATTTTTTCAAAGTAATGCAAAGACAAACAGAACTTTATCAAAGTACTGCTTGCTACATAAAACCAGTATAAGTCCTTTGTAAAATAAAATAAAAAGTTTTTGATGTTTAAAAGTGAAGTAAATAAAAGGATTTGAAGAGAAACACATGGTGTTAGTATTTATACTACACAGCAAATGGTAATCAACTCACCATGTTTAACAGACAAGAAAGATTTTGACTCATCATGAGGGTACGGCTCGGATGTGATAATCAAATCTGTTTTTTAGTTGACAATTTACTAAAAATTGTATGGTTTTCAACTCACCATATCTGAAAAAGTGAAGAGTTGACTAGCCCACAAGGAAAAATGCCTTGTGGTAAAGGTTGTGGAAAATCCATTTATGGTAATTAGTTCACCATGGTTGAGATCAAAGAACTAACTAGTCCAAAAGCAAACGGCTCTTGGTAAAGACTACTCAAATCCATTGATAGCTGATGATTTGCTAAAAATCATATGGTTATCAATGTACCATGGTTGTTCTAACCTAAACATTGGCTACTCTAGAGTTAATGGCTTTGGTAAAGAGACATCAAAATCCATTAATTTTCAATGATTCACCTCTCACAGGAGTTTACACACCTGGAAGTGATGAGAATAGTATGAAACTTTAAACGATTTGATGTACATTTTGTCAAAATGTTGCTGAGTAGCTGTGGAGGTTTATTGCATAGAAGATATCAAGTGATGTTGATAAAGGGTACTTTGACACACATGACAGATAAAAGCTAAAGTGATAAAGAAACAATATTTCTGAATGATTAAAGATTTTGAAGATCAAAGATAACAAAGAAACTTGAAATCAAGTAAGTGGAGTTCAAGTTAGGGGAGGATTGTTAGGATATAAAGTTCAAGGTACTTCTGTATTTCAAAATACTGATGTGTCAAAGTGCTGCTAGAAGATCAAAGTCAAAGTACTGCTGCTTGAAGATCAAAGTCAAAGTACTGCTGCATATTGAAGATCATTCAAAGTACTTCGAAGAGTATAAGGACTTAATTGCAATATTGATAAAAGGATTATTATGTAATATTGTATGAATATTCTAGAATTAGTTAGGGATAATTACTTGTCGTTCAAGTAGATGATGTAAACCGACTTAAGGTTATCTATAAAAGGAGCCTTAAGAGGTATTAGTCGATATAAGTTTTAGTTGAAGTTCTAAGAGTCTTAGAGCTTTACAAGTCGATAATAGTTAGGGATTGTTAGTGAATCTGTGTAATCAAGCAGGTTCAAGTTTGGTTTAATATAAAAGTTCTTCTTAAGCTTTGTGTTAGTAGATTCCGCATACTTTACAAGGTCAAAACAGTGTTTCAATATTAATAGTGTTGAGTTTACTCAATATTGTTAAACCCTTACAAGCTACAAAGTAGTTTGGTCAGAGTATATCGATCCAACAAAAAGCATTCATTATTAGTGCTTAGGAGTGTACCGGTAGCATTTAGATTCTAGAACTTGCGTTAGTGATGCATCCCAAGACCGCTAGTGAGACAACATTCATGTAGTAGGATTTACTACATGATAAGAGGCATTAGGATCACCCTTATGTTAAACCCGTATCATAATTACTTGACCATTTAAGTCATATTACTTGACTAGTAAAGTCAATTAATTTTTCCCACACCTTAGCGTTGTACTCATTTTTAGTACACGATACCCCTAGTACACCCCTCCGAACCTATCTTTTCGTTTCTAACTTTAAGCATTTTACTTAAAGGAAGAATTTGTTACAACCCACCCAAATGTACAACCAAATCACGTTAGCCTTTCATGTATGCACTCATTTTTAGTGCATTATTGTTATTTGTTTAAACCCTTAGTTAATTATCTAATTGATTACATGGTTGCTAAGTCGAGTCATATCTTGTACATATTGTTTTGGGACGATTGGGACTCATGGGTAAAGTACTTGTGTTATGGAGTAATGGGGAAGAACATCATATTATTACCCCCATATGTGCGTTAATCTTAAAAGTACTCCAAGTGTTTTGATTATCTTGATTCGAGTCATTAGATTAGTTTATTGTAAAGTATGTAAAAATTCCAGTGTAAGGGGAATGTACATTCCCTATGATGTATTATTTTGGATGGTAGAGTAAGAGTGTATGCAAAAAAAAAAAAAAAAAAAAAAAAAAAAAAAAAAATCGAAAAAATTAAGAGAAAGAAAAAAAATAGAAAAAGAAAAGAGAAAAACATACGGACTACCATCCCGTTGCATTATATGTTTATTTTATGTTTTTGTCATTTTTGATTTATTAGCTTAAGTCGAGTCGAGTCTTGGCTTAGCAACGCCATATTGTACATATAATTTACCAAGATGATTAACTCGCCACCAGTAAATATTGCCTTTATCCAACAAAACCGTGTACTCCATATCCCTACACCTAACGTTATAACCCTTTGAAAGACCTCTTTGATAGTTTATCCTAGGTGCTTACGCCAAGTGGTGGAGGTTTGATCCTTTCCGAAGCCTATGGTAATCTATTTTTCTATGACAGGTAGTAAGAGATGTTTTCCATTTCCATATTGTGATATATACTTTATTATACCCGAGAGATGTGAGTATCTAAACACTATTTGTGAGGTGCTAATGTATGACCTCCGTGCTTGTCTCTGGTCTTTAGAGGAACGATTATTTGTTGTAATTACTTTTATATTAGTGTTAAATGACCCCTAACTTATATTTAGATTAGAATAAAAGCGTATTTGCTTGAGGACAAGCAAATCTCAAGTGTAAGGGTATTTGATGAGGCGAAAAGTGAACCGTTTTTAAGGGGTCATTTAAGCCAGAAGTCGAGATTATTTGATCAAATATTGCCCTAAATCGTTCCTTTTGTCATTTTAGGTACTTTTGGAGTGAAATCTGGAAAAGGAAGCATTTTGGACGTTTTTGGAGCATAAAAGTGAAGAAAATGGCAAAGTCTTAATTTTCCTTGCTGGGAACAGTACCTGACGGCGTCACATGTTCCTTAATGTCGGTGTCAAGAGTTACAAAAGGGGTGGATATGGAAGATTCACGTGACGGTCCAGAGTGTTTTCAAGCATAGGACCTGACGGCGTCACCAAGGCCGTCAGGATCCATTTACACATGACTGCCCAGAAGAAATTTACACATGACGGCGTCAAAATCGATCTAGGCAATACGATTTCTATTATGGTGGCGAGTTAACAGCGTCACATGTTTACACATGACGCCGTCACCCTGTAAAATCTATATATAGTTTTCCAAATTTCATTCATTAGTGTGCAACTTTGAGGGAAAAACCCTAGGTCGAATTTTCCAGCTTTTTCAAGGGTTTCAACCCTTTGAATCTTTCATGTTCTATTAAAGATAAGCACTCTTTCAATTCATTCAATATGTCTATGTGTTGTTTGAATATATCTTACGCTTGTCTTCAATTTAACATGCTAGGCTAGATTTCTTTTGTGTTTGCTTAGATGTAGTGAAACCTATATGTTAATTATGGGTTGATTGTTTGTTTATAGTTGTTACGGATGATTGTATTCGATGTTAGGCTTAAGGAAAATGGCAGACTTCCATTGGTAACTTGCTTGAACGTCTTAAGAAACATGATCGGAGGTGTACTACGATTTTTGGTTGTATTTAATGCGTAGGAGAATTCCAATGATCCCATGTTAGGAGCTTCTAACGGCTCGACATAGGAGTGAAGTAGGATCCTATAGAGTTAGGAAATATTGTACACGGCCCTACGACTAGTATTAAGGCATATAACCTGTCATCCATGCAATTGTAACAAGCTATCAACCTGTAAAAGATATCTAGGGAGTAATGAAATCTAAGTAAACACAACTTTCCCTATCATTGTTACACCACATTAGTTTAATTAGTTTCATTTCATTTTTTCTTATTTTATTTTGATTGCATTTGTAGTAAATTGGGTTAGTTGGCTAGCAACTAATTCCGCCCACTCTTCCAAAACCCAAGATTTAATTTGCTTTTATAAAATATAAAAATACAAAAAGAATCATCCCTCACCTCTAGACCTAGTTTAGGAGGCTTTCTAATCCTAGCGACACTATTCTTGAGTTGAACGATCAATCCCCCGGTACTTGTCACTATACTATACTACAACGATCAAGTACACCGCCTGGTGGGGGTTGTAAGCTTCTTGAGATCCCTCGAGAGGTAAAGCCTGGTGCGATTCCCACGTATCAGTTAGTGACTACAAGTTCCCTGGGTTCAGTTGTTACACCCATCTGGGAAAATATAGGTTTTCTGATAATTGTGATGCATGCACAATTATCAGGAGTGTAGTATGTTGCACTAAGCTCATGAATCACACCTTAATGATCCGGGTCATGTGGGCTGCAGACCCAACATGAGGGGATAGAAGGATAACTTTCCAAAGTTATTCCTTAAGTGGATTCAAATATAGTACTTATTGGTACCACCTAGTGAGGTGTTAATACCAACGGGAGTTGTCAAACTCTAATAGATCTATCAACTATATTCGCATTCGCGTGGGTAAAATATCCCAAACGATTAGATTCATAAATTTTGGTCATGTAGTGGTGGCAGTTAGTTTACTCGTGCAACAACCAAAGAAAAAGACTTGTATTCGGTTTTAAGTAAAGCATTTAGCATGTATCCCCCTCACAGGGTTTATAAAGCATTTAGAGTGAAAGTATTTTTAAAAAGTATGAGGCTATGAACTCACCCGGGCTTAGAGTAATCTAAGTGATGCAAATAGGGACTCGGAAACTAGACCGCCTTACTCACGTATCCTAGTGTGTTGTTGGTTTTGTATGTATGTCAAGCTTTAGTTATCATGTTTATGTTTCTTAAGTTATTGTCTTTAGTTTTGGTAATGTTTTATATATAACATAACACCATTCAGGCCATTGTAATTCATAAGTATATGACTCCTCACATGAAGCTCCCTACTATTGTATTATGTTATCAACATAATACCGTTCAGGCCATCATAATTCAAAAGTTAATACTCCTCACACAAAGCTCCCTATTATTGAGTTATGTTGTTATTAGGGTTTAGTTATAATCATATCACCGTTCGGGCCATCATATCTTAGAAGTATATGCAATAATCGTTCGAGGAGTCAGGGCACTTTAATTCGTAAACCCAACAAACTCGTCAAAAACGAAATATCCACATAGTACTCCTCGCATGAAGCTCCCTAGTATTGTTTTATGCTTCTAACTTTATTTAGGTTTTATGCTTATATGATATTTCACTTTTTACCCTTATAGTATTTGTATTTACGTTTTCTACCCTAAATTTATATTACTTATATTATTTATACTAATAACTATCTATACTTGACACAACTAGTCCCTAGACTTCTATATTTTAAGTAACTAACCTTAGACTCTTATGTTTTCTATATTTACCATTTAGACCTTTAACTTTATAATATTTACGTTTTTAGTCTTTTTTAGTTTATACTTATTTTAATTTCTATCCTAGGGTTTTAATATTATGCAAAACTAGTCCTTACACTTATAACTTCTAGGAAATGTCAAAAACAATCCCTAGACTTTATAATTTCAAGAATTTACGATATATACCCTTATGCATGTACAGTTTTGCAAAACTTGTCCTAATATGCATGTAACTTATATTTTATCTAGTAACTAAGTTTTTTAACTTATGTTTTACTTATTTTAACTTATCTAGGTTATTTATAACTAGTGTATGACTTAAAGAAGTGACTTATAGCATGCATGCAAGTATACGACTTAATCTAGGGTTTTAAAATGAAATCTAACTAGTTCTAGCATTCAAGGCTTAGGCAAGGTATCCTATGGGTTCTAAGGCAACCTAAATCTATCCTAAGACTAAACTAAAGCTAAATAAACTAAAATGTAAGACTTACTTGGCTACGGGAGGGTTTACGTGGGTTTAGGGTTTTCTAGGGCTCGCTCGACTTCAAACCACAACACAACACAACCAAAGCTTAGCTACTCGTTTCCTAGGGCTTCTAAGGGTCTTAAACTACATAAATGTGAAGTAGAGAAGAGAAGGAGAGGTGTGAAGAAGAATGGAGGGGAGGAGGGGGTATTTATACCCTCGTTAAGGCGGTTTGAGGTAGAAACGGGTCATAGATGTTGAGCAAGGGGAGGGGGAGTAAGCAAGGCTAGAGGGGATTCATGGAGAGTCTAGTGGTGATGAGGAGCAGCTACATGGTAGCTAGGGGCTGAGCTTAAGCTGGTTGTGGTGTAGAAGAGACGAGGGAGGCGGTTTGGTGGAGTAGCTAACAAGGAGGTGATGCACCACCTTGCTTGGGTGCTTGGAGGTGCTTGTAAGCTGCTTAGGGTGTTTAGGGGTGGTTTAGGGTGAGTAGGGGTGGATTAGTGGTGGTTTAGTGGAGGTTTAGTGGTGGTTTAGGGTGGATTAGTGGTGGATTAGACAAGTAGGTGATGCACCTACTTGTGTGGGTGCTTAGAGGTGTTAGGGTGTGTGCTTGGGTATGACTAAGGTGTTAGGGTGCTAGGTTGAGGTACTTGAGGTGCTTATGTTTAGGTTTTACTTGTTTTAGTTAAGTCTAGACCTATTTCTACTTATTATGTGTTTAAGGTTTTACCTAAGGTTTAGTGCCTAAGTTAAGTTCCTAAGTGTGTTTAGTGACTAATCCTAATACCTAATGGGTTTATTCTAAGTGAGGGTAGCTTATGGGAAAGGTTTGGGAGGGTTTGACCTATTTTTGTAACCTAAATGACCTAAGTGTGTTTAGTGAGAGACTAGGGTTTATCCTATGGTTTAGTGCCTAGACTAGTGTCCTATGAGTGTCTAATAATTATTCCTAAGTTCTAAGAGGCTTATACTAAGTGGTAGTGACCTATGGGGAAGTTTTGGGATGATTTAGACCTAATTATGACCTAGTTATGGTTTTGGGCTTACGGGGTTTGTATCTAAGTTTTAAAGGGTTTATTCTATAGCCTAATGGTCCTAATATATGTAACACCCCCATTTTTCACTGATCGCAGCGGATAAAGTGTTTGGGGTATTACTCATGGAAACAAAGACAAGATAATAGAAAACGACTCGAAAAGAGACGTTTTTGAAAAAGGTTCTTATCATTCATTTATTCATCAGAGTTTTTACAGTAAAAGATGTACTTTTACCTAAAGAGAGGTCCCTAAGATACGTTTTACTACACAAAACTGATGAATGATAACTATTTTGGACGTCCTCATGTCCAGTGGTTCTCCGTGCCAAGGTTCCTATAGTGCCTAATTACCTAAGATAACATGCTTAAAAGTCAACATGTATGTTGAGTGAGAGTCATAGGTTTAAAAAGCTAAAGTATAAATACAAGTTCCACAGAGTTCAGCTTAAACCCTATGTGTGGAAAAGTGTCAGTGTTAGAAATAGGTATATTGCACTAAGCTCATGAACCACACGTTAACAATCCGGGTCATGGGGTCTGCAGACCAAACCATGAGGGGATGGGAAGGATAACTTGCCAAAGTTAAACCTTCATTGGGTTCAAATATAGTACTTATTGGTACCACCTAGTGGGGTGTTAATACCAACGGGAGTTGTCAAAATCCAATAGATCTATCAACTATATTCGTGTTCGCTTGGGTAAAACATCCCAAACGATTAGATTCATGAATTTTGGTTATGTAATGATGGCTGTTAGTTTACTCGTGCAATAACCAGAGCAAAGACTTGTATTTGGTTTTAAAGCATGTATCCCCCTCACATGGTTTGTAAAACATTTAGAAAGCATTTAAAAGGGTGTGAGGCTATGAAAACTCACCTAAGTCTCTATCTAATTAAACTACGGGTTTAGACAACTCACTCACGTATCCTAGGGTAGTGCAGGTGTGCGTATGTCAAGTCTTAGTCTAGGTTTTCTTAACTAATTACTATTAGGTTTTTATATATAACATAACACCGTTCGGGCCACTGTAATTCAGAAGTATATGACTCCTCACATGAAGCTCCCTACTATTGTATTATGTGATCAGCATAATACCGTTCGGGCCATCATAATTCAGAAGTTAATACTCCTCACACAAAGCTCCCTATTAATGAGTTGTGTTGTTATTAGGGTTTAGTTATAACATAACACCGTTCAGGCCATCATATCTAAGAAGTATATGCAATAATCGTTCGAGGAGTCAGGGCACTTTAATTCGTAAACCCAACAAACTCGTCAAAACGAAATATCCACATAGTACTCCTCGCATGAAGCTCCCTAGTATTGTGTTATGCTTCTAACTCAAATTGCTTTTTATATTTTTATGAAAATAGTTCATTTTTACCCCCTTATATATATATTTACTTTTTCTACCCTAAACTTATATACTTATAACAAATAGGCATATAACTTTCTAACTAATGCATATTTAGTCCCTAAACTATTATATTTTAAAGAAATGACATATATAGTTCCTAGATTTTACTAGTTTTTAGTACTTACTCTATTTACCCTTGTATTTATACTATTTGCAGTTTTAGTCCTTTTAGTTTTTATATTTGTTTTAATAGTTTATTTTAAGGTTTAATATATTGCAAATCTAGTCCTTACACTAATATCTTCTAGGAAATGTCAAAACCAATCCCTAGACTTTATAGTTTCAGGAATTTACAATATATACCCCTATGCATGTAATATTTTGCAAAACTAGTCCTAAATGCATGTAATTCTAATTCTTGCATGGAAATCTGGTTTCTAAACATATATCTAACTCATATAAGATCAAATAAGCCACATAATGCAAATTATATCAAGTAGATAAGCTATAAAACATTTACGCATGCAATTCGACTTATAACTAGGGCTAGGAAAGAAAACATACATGCATGGAAATCTAAGTCTTATACTAAGTATCTAAGTCTATTCTAAAACTATATATACATAAATTAAGGGTTACCTAGGTCGGGGGAGTGCTGAACTAAGGTATCTAGGGTTTCTAGGGCTCATTCGACCTTAAACCACAACACAACTCGACCAGAGCTTCTTTACTCGTTTCCTACTGCTTCTAACAACTTAGTACTATAGAAATGTGAGGTAGAGAGGGAAGGGATAGGTGTGAAGAAGAAATGAGAGGAGGATGGGGTATTTATAGGCTCGATATGGCAGTTTTGGGTGAAACGGGTGGTTTAGGTGTCACGGAGGGGGAGGGGAGAGCAAGCAAGGCTATGGGAGCTTGTGTCAAGTCTAGTAGGTAACGAGGATGAGCTATGGTAGCTAGGGGCTGAGCTCTAGGCCAGTTGTGGTGGTAATAAGTCAAGAGAGGCGGTTAGGGTGTAGTTGCTTATAAGGAGGTGATACACCTCCTATCTTGGGTGCTTGGAGGTGCTAGGGTGCTAGGTTAGTCATATAGAGGTGCTAGGATGGTTGCTTGTTCATATTAAGGAGCTTAAGTAACATGGTTTAGGTGTTTAAGTCTAATTTTAATCTAGTTTTGTTTACTAAGTGTTTAAGGTTTTATCTATGTTTTACTGTCTTAATTAAGGTCCTAATGATGTTTAGTAACTATTAGTAGCTTATACTAAGTGATGGTAGCTTATGGTAAAGTTTTAACCTAGTTTAGACCTATTTTCGGGAAGTTATGACCTAATTAAGGTTTTGTGCTTATATGACTTGTACCTAAGTTTCTAGAGGTTGTACTATATCCTAAGGGTTCTAATATATCCTAAGGTAGTCTATTTTAACTTATATCTAAGTCCTAAGCACTTTGCATGTAAGTTCAAACAAGCAGTTAGGGTTTTAAAACTAACCGAAAACACATAAGTGCATTTAGGGTTTTCTAGCAAGTATAGGGTATTATAGTACTAGTTTTCTTAGTGAAAATATGTTTATTACCTTGACTTGACATACCGGGATGCTTACATCAAGTAAACACAGTAGTGGTTGGCATAGGTGGATACGTGAGCTTGTCTGAGGGTTAGTTAGGTTATAATGATATATTAAAGCAAAAATTTAGCTCGGGAAAATCCTATAGGCATTTCTAATCCTAGTGTCCTCTAATAAGGGCCTAAGTTAAGTTAATAAGGCATTTCTAATCCTAGGGTGCAAGTGAGGGCCTAAGCTAAGTTAATAACGCATACCTAACATAAGAGGAAGTTAGTGGTTTGTGACAGTCTCCCATCCTGAAAGAAAATCTCGTCCCGAGATTTAAATATGGTTAGTATGTGATGGTGTGAATATATGGGGATATTTAGCATGGATTTGATCCTCTTGTTCCCAAGTATACTCTGGTCCTCTTTGGGAGTCCCAGCGTACCTTAATGATAGGAATCCGGTGATGTTTTAGATTTTTGACCTCTCGGTCCATAATTTCCACTGGTTCTTCAGTCAAATTGAGCTTATCATCCAATTGAACCTCGTTAATAGGAACAACTAGTGACTCGTCCGATAAATACTTCTTAAGATTTGATACGTGAAACGTGTCGTGTATATTACTTAGTTCATCTGATAATTCAAGTCGGTATGCCACTGGACCAATTCGTTCTAAAACCTTAAAAGGTCCAATGTATCTCAGACTAAGCTTTCCTTGCTTTCCGAAATGAAAGACACATTTCCTAGGTGAAACTTTCAACATAACCCTATTTCCGACTTGAAATTCTAAAGGCTTACGCCTTATATCGGCATAACTCTTTTGTCGATCTCTTACAACTTGTAAGCATTGTCAGATTTGAACTATTTTCTCATTTGTCTCATGGATTATCTCTGGACCCGTGAGTTGTACTTTTCCAACTTCAGCCCAGCAGACCGAAGATCTACACTTTCTCCCATAAAGTGCCTCATACGGTGCTGCTTTTATGCTAGCGTGATAACTATTGTTATACGAGAATTCTACTAATGGCAAGTGTTTCTCCCATCCTTTTCCAAAATCTATCACACACGCTCGAAGCATATCCTCGAGTGTTTGGATAGTTCTTTCACTTTGACCATCGGTTTGCGGATGATATGTCGTACTCATGTCTATCTGAGGACCTAAGGCCTTTTGCACATATTGCCAAAATTTTGACGTAAAACGAGAATCATGATCCGATATAATAGATATTGGCACTCCATGTCGGGAAACTATTTCCTTGAGGTACAACCTAGCAAGAGTTTCCATATCATTTGTTTCTCGTATAGGAATGAAGTGTGTTGATTTTATAAGGCGATCAACTATTACCCAAATAGCATCATGCCTGTTGAATGTTCTAGGTAGTTTAGTGATAAAATCCATCGTAATCCTTTCCCACTTCCAAATGGGAATCTCAGGTTGTTCCAATAAACCAGATGGCTTTTGGCATTCAGCCTTTTTCTAGAACATGTTAAACACCTGCCCACATATCTGGTAATGGATGCCTTCATGTCGGGCCACCAATAGTGTTTCTTCAGATCCTGATACATCTTGTCAGATCCTGGGTGAATGGAGTACTTAGATTTATGGGACTCGTGCATTATTACATTCCTTAAGTTACCATGATAAGGTAACCATTTTCGACCCTTAATACAATGAGTTCCATCTGAACTTATCTCAAAAGCCTTATCCATCCCTCGTAAATTCTCAAGTTTATGATCCTTCATTTCGAGGGCTTCAGTCTGGGCTTTGAGTATTTGAGAAGGTAGATTCGAATGAAGAGTCATTACTAACGACCTAACTCTAAGTGGTTTGATTCGTTCCTTTCGGCTCAAAGCATCTACTACTATGTTAGATTTGCCAGGATGATAATGAATCTCACAATCGTAATCAGCAAGCAGTTCTACCCATCGACGTTGTCTCATGTTCAACTCTTTTTGATCAAGAATATGTTGTAGGCTTTTGTGATCAGTGAAAACCATACACTTAGTGCCATGCAGATAATGTCTCCATATTCTTAGAGCGAACACTACTGCTTCTAATTCTAGATCATGTGTAGTGTAGTTTTCCTCATGTGTCGTGAGTTGTCGTGATGCATAAGCGATTACTTTATCCTTTTTCATTAACACAGCTCCAAGACCTTTTCGAGAAGCATCACAGTAAACGACAAAATTATCGTTTCCCTCTGGTAATGCTAAGATCGGAGCTTCACACAACTTTCTCTTCAAAAGTTGGAAAGCTATCTCTTGATCTTTTCCGCAGTCAAACTTCCTGTTTTTCTGGGTTAGCTCTATCAAAGGTTTAGCTATTTTTGAAAATCCCTCAATAAACCTTCGATAGTAGCCCGCAAGTCCTAAGAATTGTCGTATCTCAATAGGATTCTTAGGTTGCGACCAATCCTTAACAGCATTGATTTTTGTTGGATCGACACGAAGTCCTTGTTTATCTATCATGTGTCCAAGAAATTGCACAACACTAATCCAGAATTCACACTTAGAGAACTTTGCATAAAGTTTCTCCGTCTTAAGCAGTTCTAGGATTATTCTCAAGTGTTTAGCGTGCTCTTCCTCATTACGTGAATAGATAAGGATATCATCTATGAACACTATAACAAATTTATCCAAGTATGGTTTACACACCCGATTCATGAGGTCCATGAAAACCTCTGGTGCGTTTGTCAAACCAAATGGCATAACTTGAAATTCATAGTGCCCATATCTTGTTCTGAAAGCGGTCTTAGGGATATCTTCTTCCCTCACTCTCAGTTGATGATAGCCTGATCGTAAGTCGATTTTTGGGTATACGCTCGAACCTTGTAGTTGATCAAATAAGTCATCAATCCGGGGTAATGGGTATCGATTTTTGATAGTAAGTTTGTTTAATCCACGATAATCGATACACATCCTCATAGATTCATCTTTCTTCTTTACGAATAGGACAGGAGCTCCCCAGGGTGATGTACTTGGGCGTATAAAACCTCAATCGGTTAATTCCTGGAGTTTTTCAGAGAGTTCCTTCATCTCTGAAGGGGCTAAGCTATAGGGTGCTTGGGCTATAGGTGTTACTCCGGAGATTAAGTCGATTTGAAATTCAATTTTACGAATCGGAGGTAAGCCAGGTAAATCCTTAGGAAAAACTTCTGGGTATTCCCTGACTATAGGGATCTCCTCCAGTCGTTTTTCATCTGGCTTAGTCTCCGTTACTTGAACCACAAAAACTTGAAAACCTCGTGACATGCATCGTTTTGCTTTGATACATGAAATGAAGCTAAGTCTAGTTCTACTTTGATCTCCTCGGATAGTTAAAGTCTCACCGTTGATAGGTACATGGATAATTTTCTCATCACAAAGAATCTTTGCTTGATTCTTAGACAACCAATCCATTCCCACAACAACGTCAAAACTACCGAGTCTAATGGGTATGAGATCGATCTCAAAGTGGTGGTTAAGTAAGGTTAGGGTACAACCCTTAATGACCGTGTTAGTACTAACTAAGTTTCCGTCGGCCATTTCTATCTCATAATAATTATCTAAAGCTAGGGTTTAATCCTAAGTGTAGAGGCTAAGGGTATAGATACGAAACTTCTATCTGCTCCAGAATCAAATAATATTTTAACTAAATGATGATTTAAAAGAAACTTACCCGTGACTACGCTTGGATCTTGTGGATCATTCCTATCCCTCAACATGTATGCTCTACCCTGGGCATCATCAGTATTTTTCTTTGGGCATTTAGTCATATAATGACCCTTTTCCCTGCAAGTATGACAAATGACTGTTGCTGGTGGTGGATTTCCTCCAGCAACTGGTCTTTTGTTCTTGTAATCATTTAGGTAATGGCCCACCTTGTTACATATGTTACATTTAATGACACAAGGCCCTGTGTGATGCCAGCTGCATCTCCTACATAGAGGGGCACTTCCAACATACCCACTTTTCTCATTTAAAGTGGTGGCATAAGCTCTTGCATTATCTTGCCTTGGTTGAGGATAGGGATTTGTATGATTACCACAGGTGTTATTACGGTTGTTACCGAAATCTCTCCCATAGTGGAACTTTCGCTTACTATCGTAGGGCACTGGCACAGAGTTGTGCTTTGTTACTTGGTCCATTAACCTTAAGGTTATGTTAATGGCCTCCTCTAACGTTTGAGGTTTAGAGGCTGTAACATTCCCTTCGATACTCTGAGGCAAACCTCTGATGAAAACTTCTATCGTCTTTTCAACAGTTGGTACCATTGTAGGACACAAAGTAGCCAAGTCTTGAAATCTCCTAATATAAGTTTTAACATCGTTCCCCTTCACAGTCAAGTTATAAAATTCATCCTCCATTTTCTTTACTTCTGTCCGAGGGCAGTATTTCTTAATCATAAGTTTCTTAAACTCAACCCAAGATAACTTATATGCCTTTTCTATTCCTATTGGTTGGGCATACGAATTCCACCAAGATAACGCTTCCTCAGTAAGCGTTCCCGTTTCAAACTTAACCCTACAATCCTCTGTATAATTACTCCGGGAAAATACCAATTCACATCTCTCAAACCAATAAATTAATCTTATGGCCCCTTCTGTCCCCTTGAAATTGAAGGGCTGACAGCTTATAAATTCCTTGTAGTTACTCTTCTTCACTATAGGGATTTCAGGGTTTCTAGCCATGTTTGCATCCCTAGCTCCTAGTGCTGCAGTTACACTGTCAGTCGCTAGTCACTGGATATCTTCCTGAGTCATGGCGGGAGTAATAGGAGTGACAAGTAGGGTAGTTCTTGTATGTGCCATTCTAAAGGTAAGATATGGTAAGAATTTTGTTATAGTTTATGTTTTAAGTGCTGAAAGCACTTTTCTGATACCTGATGGGTATTAAAAAGGGCAAGTTCCTAGAAAGAATCATTGCGGTTCACCGAAAATAGTTTCCCCCTCCGTTTAAAGGCATAGTGATTCTAAGAGATCCTAAGTTTTTACTATTCCTAGGTATTTCTACTTGTTTTAATTTTTTCCTAATTGTTTTAGTTTTTAAGTCCTAAGGCAATCTATAGTGTGTCCTAAGGCAATGGGGAATCCTAATACGGGATACGAGTTTTATGAAAAACTTCTTTTTTTTTAAGTGAAAACCTAGAAAGTACCCGTTTAACTAAGTTATCTACCTATTACCTATATTATCTAAACCTATAACCTTATTTTTGCTCTAGGTTACTCTTGAGATCTTGAATGGCCTCCAAGAGTTCGTCTATGTCAGACCTATGATTATCCCTATGATCCTCGATAATCATTTTGATGGTGGAAAGTCTAACATGTGCGGTACTTACTTCGTCAGAGTGTCCTTCATATTTTGTTTGTAACCTAAAGACTTGATTACGAGTTTTCTCTAATTCATTTTCTAACCTATTTTTACCCATTCCTAAATCCCTAATCCTAATTTCTACTTCTTCCATTCTTTCTAAAGATAGTTTATCTAGATGACTAAGTATTTCATTTATTTGTTCATTATGCCTTTCTAAAGGTGTTTTATACGAACTACTACCTATGTTAAACTTAGGGGGAGGTGATGGTGGTATAAAAGATATTTTCTTAAGGGGAGGTGAATCTATTTCGGGAACATAACGATCTTGACTAGTATAGTGGGGTTTAGGTGGAGTAGGGGTTATAGTAGGTACAGTAGGAATGTTTCCACCATATGCCTGCATATACCCATTATATGCTTGCATATAGGGATCATTCGGGGAAAGTTCTAATCCTAGGTTAGTTAAGATATTCTGGGCTAATTTTTCCGGAGAATTAGAACCAGTAGATGAGTGAGTAGGAGTAGCCGGAGCATACTCATAACCATTAGATTAAGTATCCGTCTCATCGGTATCCAACACGATGATTGGATTGTTAAAGGATGACATATCTAACTGTAATTCCTGAAGGAATATCTTAACATAATCCTAACCTAAATAAGCATTTTAAAGGCAATTCTAGTAGTAGGGAATCTATCCTAAGGGCAATAGTGAGATATCTAATCCTAAAGGCAATTCGGGGGTTCTAATCTAAAGGCAAGTTAGGGATTCTAACCTAAAAGTAGTTGGGGATTCTAATCTAAAGGCAGTTGGGGATTCTACTCTAAAGGCAGTTGGGGATTCTACTGGCACGGAGTACCTTTTTGAAAAAGTGGTTATAGTTTTAGGAAAATCCTTTTGTTCTCTATAACCAAGTCTCTGATACCAATCTGTAACACCCCCATTTTTCACTGATCGCAGTGGATAAAGTGTTTGGGGTATTACTCATGGAGACAAAGACAAGATAATAGAAAACGAATCGAAAAGAGATGTTTTTGAAAAAGGTTGTTATCATTCATTTATTCATCAGAGTTTTTACAGTAAAACATGTACTTTTACCAAAAGAGAGGTCCCTAAGATACGTTTTACTACACAAAACTTGATGAATGATAACTATTTTGGACGTCCTCATGTCCAGTGGTACTCCGTGCCAGGGTTCCTATAGTGCCTAATTACCTAAGATAACATGCTTAAAAGTTAACACGTATGTTGAGTGAGAGTCATAGGTTTAAAAAGTTAAAGTATAAATACAAGTTCCACAGAGTTAAGCTTAAACCCTATGTGTGGAAAAGTGTTAGTGTTAGAAATAGGTATATTGCAGTAAGCTCATGAACCACACATTAACAATCTGGGTCATGGTTTGGTCTGCAGATCCCATGACCCGGATTGTTAACGTGTGGTTCATGAGCTTAGTGCAATATACCTATTTCTAACACTAACACTTTTCCACACATAGGGTTTAAGTTGAACTTTGTGGAACTTGTATTTATACTTTAACTTTTTAAACCTATGACTCTCACTCAACATATGTGTTGACTTTTAAGCATGTTATCTTAGGTAATTAGGCACTATAGGAACCCTGGCACGGAGAACCACTGGACATGAGGACGTCTAAAATAGTTATCATTCATCAATTTTGTGTAGTAAAACGTATCTTAGGGACCTCTCTTTTGGTAAAAGTACATCTTTTACTGTAAAAACTCTGATGAATAAATGAATGATAACAACCTTTTTCAAAAACGTCTCTTTTCGAGTCGTTTTCTATTATCTTGTCTTTGTTTCCATGAGTAATAGCCCCAAACACTTTATCACTGCGATTAGTGAAAAATGTGGGTGTTACAATATATCCTAATATTCCTAAGGAAACTCATACTTAAGCCTTGGACACATTCATACTAGTTAAACTAAGCATATAGGTTCAAATAAGCATATAATCCTACTTAAGTTTTAGTTAGTGTTTATTAGGGTTTTATGTTATGTTTAGTGTTTTAGATTGGTGAATTACTTATTATGGTGTTGTTATGATTTTATGCTTGACATACATGTAGTTTATAGGATGTGAGTGTTGAGTTATTTGGCTTGTGTAGATACGTGAGCAGGTCTAGTGAGTCATGCAAGTAATAATGTATATAAAAAGCAAAAATTTACCTGTGAAATACCTACTATAGGTATTTGTAATGGGAATGATAGTAATGGGTGTTTGTGGGTTGTTATAGTTTGGCAATCATGAAAGCAACATTAAGCTACGCGGCAGTGAGTCTAACTTAAAGAATCGATAATAAACAAAAGTGCTATTTCGAGAGACAACCCGAATTATCCTCCGTTTTTCATTTTTGTAGCATAGTTTGGTTTTGCATGTTTTGTTCTAATAATTTTTTCAGGTAAAAAAGAAGGGACGATGAATTAAGCCATCTATGGAGTTTTCTACTCCAGAAAATTCTCCCCAGGAAAAGTCTACGGCGTAGCCCACTTAGTAGCTATGCCGTAGCACCCTCCAGGTGTCATTCTGTAAGATTTTTCCAAGTACGGCGTAGCTACAATTGCTACTACGTCGTAGTTTTCTCCTGTGCCATCTAATTTCAAAAGATTTTTAGTACAAACATTCATAAACCTTGTATTAGTTTTTAAATGAACTTTGTGGGTGTGTTCATTGTAAACCCTCAAGAGACTTCACTTGTCCACTTGGGACACCAAGTGGTTTAAAAGGCTTGTTGCATACGCTAAATGCAACCGTGATTCCTACGAAAGTGAGTTAGAATTTCTATTTTTCCTTTTATTTTTCTTTTTTTAGTTTTTGTGCTTGCGGTTGTTTCGTGATTTCAGGGATATGAAGATTGCTCTTTAAGCGGAGCGAAGGCACGTTGATGAAACACGCTTTTAAGGGGTCATTTAAGTCTTAAATAGTGATTATATGATCAAATATTGCCTTAAATCGTTTCTTTTGTCATTTTAGGTACTTTTGACAGGAATTATGTAAAAGGAAGCATTTTGGACGTTTTTGGAGCATAAAAGTGAAGAAAATGACAAAGTCAAGAATTCAAGCTGGAACAGTACCTAACGGCGTCATACACTACCAGGTGACAACGTCACTTGTTGATAAAGAGGTGGATAACTATTTTACACTTGACGGGCAGAAAGGAATTTTGAAGTTTACACGTGACGGCGTCACGTTATAATGCACCAAGGACGTCACGTGTTATCACAAAGAGAGACGGCCCAGAACCTTATTCAACCTGACGGAGTCAAGAGTGGATCTAGCCCATCAAGGAACCCTAAATACGGCGAGGTGACGGCGTCACGTCCCATAAGGTGACGCCGTCAAGTTGTAAAATCTATATATACTTTTCTAATTTTCATTCATTATGTGTGGAACTTGGGAGAGAAACTTAGGGTACGAACCCTAGTCGACTTTTGCAGCTATTTTGAGGTTTCCAAACCTTTTTTCTTCCATGATTAATTGAAGATAAGTAATCTATCAATCATTCAATATGTCTATGTGTTATTTGATTCTATCTTATGCTTGTCTTTCTTTTAACATGCTAGGCTAGGTTTGTTTGTCTTTGCTTAGATGTAATGAAACCTAACTATTGATTATTGATTGATGGTTTATTTTAATTGTTGTTGGATGAATGATATCAATGTTAGGCTTAAGAAAAATGGCTAACTTCCTATTGGTAACTTGCTTGATGTCTTAAGAAACATGAATCGGATGTGTACTACGATTAATTAGTTGTGTTTAATGCATAAGAGAATATTAATGAGGCCATGATAGGATACTTAACGTATCGTCATAGGAAGAGATAGGATCTTATAGAGTTGGGGAAGGACGTACACGCTCCTACGAATGGTATTAAGGAATACAACCCGTCATCCACGCAATTGTAACAAACTAATCAAACAATGAAAGATAGCTAGGGAGTAGTAAAACCTAAGTAAACATGTTTTTCTCCATATTAGTTTTCCTCACACATTTATTTTCAGTTATTTTATTTTTATTTGCATTTGTAGTATTTGGGTTAGTTGACTAGCAACTAATTCCGCCCACTCTTCCGAAACCCGAGAATTTTACTTGCTTTCCAAAAAATTATAAAAATACAAAAAGAATCATCCCTTACCTCTAGACCTAGTTTAGATCATTTTCAATCCTAACGAACACTATTCCCTGTGGAGAACGATCAATCCTCTGGTACTTACCACTACACTATACTACATCGGTCATGTACGCTTGCCTGGCGGGGATTGTATGCTTCTCAAGATCCTTTGAGAAGTAAAACTTTTGTGTGACAATCCAAATCGCATCACACGTTTTCTCAAACATGATCCTTCTACTATTTTCAAGAGCATCTTTCGGGGAAGTTCTCGTTCTTATTATACTTATGTCCTCTAATTATCATTATTTGCATACAAAAGGGACTTTGTACATTTCAAGTGGGGGGATGGGAGTAGAATATAATTTGAACTTTTATTTGCCCCATTTTTTCTAGTTTATTTTTAAAAATTATGCCATTCTTAAAAATTTTGACATGTTTTTCCGAACCTAACTAAAATAGACCTTAGCCGAGCACATTAACCTTTATTCCCATGGTAAGGTTTAACCTTTTCGGTTTCCCCTGATTTACCCAAATCTACCAAAATATGAGTGTGCCGGTAGTTTGTAGACTTTAGAACTTGGCCTTTACATCATTTTGAGACCATAGACGAGTAGTGTGTTAGATTACTTGACGCATTTGGAAGAAACTTTTTGAGAAGGCAATATTTGAGGATTATCACCCAAAAAGCCTATATGTGTATGTTTATCGACTAGTCACATTGACTCTTCGACCTCCGTGTTTAAACCCTTGTGTTGCACTCATCTTTAGTGCAAGATACCCCTAGTTACACCCTTTTGAGCCTATCCTTTTGTTTCTTACCCACATTATAAAGGTTTTGATACACCTATTCGCCTTAACCTACCGTGTAGTATTGGTTTTTGATTGAGAAGTTGCTACTTGCTCTAAGTCCAAGGTTCGAGTAAAGAGATCCGGAAATCATGCCTACGTCGAAGACCTACCTTTGAAGATCATTTGAGACCCCCCAATTTTTCCATGTATGATTCATCTCAAGTGGGGGGATGTATTTCTTTCTCTTGTAATAGTTGTTATATATATATATATATATATATATATATATATATATATATATATATATATATATATATATATATATATATATATATATATATATATAATAGTTGTAAATATAATAGTTGTAATAAAGGTGATATTTAGTAGTTATTTTTCCGGTGCAATTGTTTATGGCACCAAGTTTATGAGCTTATGAAGATTTAGTATCGAGGAGGCCACCTCGATCACTATTGAAGATTTGAAGAGCAAGTGTTGCGCCCATAATGACGTCCTCTAATGGTACATTCACTCGTTATGATCCAATTTTTGCATCTTGGAGCTTTGACCTTGGATGAACGGTAAGTGGTAGCAACTCGGTTATAGGTTAAGACTATTTGTTTCTATATTTTTTATTTTACACCATTATTGTGAATCCCATGTCTTATCCTACCCTTTAGTTGTGAAGCGTACTTAGGTGAGGGAATCGAGCAGTCATTGGTGTCTTGCCCGGCGTTCCGGGCATGTACCATTGCCTTTGTCGCCTTCACCGTAGTATGTTAGTAACAACACTACACTCTTAGCATTATAAATGTTCACCGAATATTGCCTTTAAGAATTGTTGACCTTAGCTCTAGTGGTGGAGATTTGTGTAACCGCCAAGCCTATGATAGAATACATTCTATGACTGTCAGTTGAGTGATCACCTTGAAATTAACACTTAAACTAGGAGAGTGAGCATGAGTGTTTGCTCCCATTTCGTGAGGTTTTCGGCTTTGAGATATTCTAGAATAGGAAATTTTTAGATACATATTTTCCAGTTTCTTGGGAGATAGCTTTTTGAGAATTATTCTAATAAGGTCTACTTGAGGGCAAGTAGAGTTCAAGTGGGGAATATTTGATAACATCAAATAGTAACCGGTTTTTAGTCTTAATTTTCCCCTAGATTGTTCATCTTTTATGTTTATATGTTAGGATATATACTCTTATTTGGTTATATTCTGTTTTCAGGGCAAAGATGAGCAAAAGAATGAAGAGACACGGATTTGGAAGGTTTTTGATGAAAATCTTTGAAGTATGCGGATTCTGCACTAACTACCGCGTAGATACTCCATCTACCTACGCCGTATCACTTATTTCTGAAGACTACGGCGTACCCACTACCATGGCTACGGCGTAATAATATATTAAAGGGTTCTACGCAGTAACCTCTCTCCACCTACGGCATAACCCTCAAAATCAAGCAGTAGAGCACTTTCGAGGCCAATGAAGAAACTACGACGTAGCTCTTACAAAACTACGCCATAGACATGACACCTGATGAATCTACGACCATAGCACATGATCAAGCTATGGCGTAGTTATTATTTACAAAGGCTACGGCGTAGCTGACCATAGGGCTACGCCGTAGCAAAGTCGGGCCTATAAATACTAACCTTAATTCCGAGTTTTATCATTCACTTTTCACCACACAGAAGCATAGAGGAATTCAGGCAGCAAGAGGGACAAAGTTCTATCCGCATACAAGTCCATTCAAAGAGAGAATTCACGCCATAACCATATGTTTATTCATTCATTTGATTTGTAGCGATTCAATGTTTACATTCATTATGATAAACACTTGTTTTACTGCATTATTGAACATGAGTGGCTAAACACCTCTTGGTGTTAGCCCGATTATGAAATTGTTATTTATATGATTTAGTTTTCTCGCATCTCTAGTCGTTTTATTTGTATACTTTTTTAGCTTGTCTTTGGACACTTTAGCTTTAAGAGTCTTGACATTGGGTAGTCCTTCGAGTGGAGTGTCGGTGGTGACCGTGCCCGCATTTCATTAGAAGGTTGTGACTTGGTAATGGTTAAGACGAACCGTAGATGCTTCCATTACCATACATGTGCGAATTGATCAAAGGATCACCTACCTGGTAGATTTACTTGAGAAGTTAGAGGGGAGGTGTAAGTGACAACACTTCCCGTTAGGCTAGTATAAGTTAGTAGAGGCGCTTAAAGACTTTACATAGTCATTCGCGGACCTCCGTTCATTACTAAGGGTAAAATCCTTAGATATCGGAGTAGGGGATTATGAAAATAGGATAGGCGAATTGAGCAACTGAGCTTATTGAATTGAACCCCCAGATAAGACGATAGGATGCATCTATAGAAAACTTGTCATATTGATAACAAGAGTAGTAATTAGGTTAACACTACTTTCTCCAACTGATTTCCTTTCACTTGTTAATTGTTTTGTTTATTTATTTCTTTAGCTTAATTAAACCAATTATTAAAAACCCCTTTTATTTAGTGGCATTGAAACTTAGATATTGTCCGCACTTTAGCTTTTGGGACGACCTCGGCTTTACCATCTAGCTATACCTCACACGACCGGGTACACTACCCGTTAGTGAATTAGGTAGACCTTAGGTAGACGAGACTATTATAAATTATAAAACACGGTCAGTAAATCCTGCATCAAGGAGACCGAGGATTTTGATGAGTCTGAAGATTATGTTGACGTATGAGATGATGTGTAATTGAAGGATAATATCCGTACGTGTAGAAGTTTAAATGCATGATATAATTGTAGAAATAGTTTATCACTTAAGGATTCTCTTATAGAACCAATATCTCTTTATACCTTTCTTGTTGGAAATCAATAATTGTGATGTTTTGACATTAGTATGGATCAAGTAATTTCTTGTTATTGACTAGACAAATGTCTTTTTGCATCTATAAATACCCATATGTACAATTGTAGGTACCGCATTATCGGGATATAGGATTTTGGAAAGTGACGAAGTATTTTGTCACTATTGGACGTTAAGTTCACCCAAAAAATGACGCCTTCCTTTTGTCACTAATTCCAGCAAATAGTGACGACTTTAGCCACTGTATTGATGAAATTAGGTGACGAAATGGGTTGTCACACACCCATAAGTGACGACTTTAGTTCGTCACTAATTTAGTGTCAAATATCAGTTTCTTCACTATTAACTTAGTGACGGAGCTATAGTGACGACCTTGATTTTCGTGACTAATTCGGTGTTAGTGACGATTTTTCCACCTTTAGTGACGATTCTCCTGTCGTCACTATAGCCCATTTTTCTTGTAATCAAACATAGAAATCATGTCTCCGTATAACATTATTCAAGCGAGATTAAAAGTAGCATAACATGTAACAATCCAAAACTATCAAATAAAGTACGAAATAATAATATAAAAATCCATAAAAAATTGAAATGAAAGTCTTAGCATTTTAAACAAGTTTTGAAAAATTTCAAGAGATATACTGAATCATTTTGTTATAATAATTAAGTAGATAAAATTCTTTGGAATCTTTTGAAAATATATAAAAGTGGAGCGGGGTGGTTTATTGGGTTCATTTTTTCATAAACAACAAAAAGCGCCCCAAAAATTCAGATTTTCTAAAAATCAAAACCGCCCCCGTCGGTTTATCATTTGGTTTGGTTTTTTCGGTGCGGTTTTTCAGCTTCGATTCGATTTTTCGGTTTTTTTCTCACCCTAGTTATAATAGCAAAAATAAAAAATACAGTAACTACATAGAACTTGAAAAAGTATCAAGTTAAATACATTTTTAAATAACTATCACTTTTTATATTAAATGAAGATGCGAGAAGCAAAGTAGATAAAGACGGTGAAAAGAAAATGGGAGTTGCTATAGCAACACCCCCTATGACACACAGTACAAACCATTATGCACACAATACAACACCGTTATACATAAAAGGACGTGTATATAGGAGTTTTGGGGTGTGTGTATAGTACAATCCAAAGAAAGGGAAATGTCGATTGTTAAAGCTCTTAGCCAACGAGCTATGGCAACATACCTTGGGGCGTTTATGACCTATCTAAGTCAATATTTAGGTTTATATTGACTGCCGGAAGTTACCAACAACAGTTGTAACGACTTTAGATGTCGGTAATTTTTGAGCTAGTAATTCAATGTACTAAGTTTCGATTCCACATTTCCCCTCCACGGATAAGTATCCTCTGGGGTAGATGGGAATAGTATGGCTATATGTGATTTGGTATAAGAGCATTAAAAGAACTATAGTGGTTGATCAAACAAGAATTTCCACACGAATATTAGCTCATCAATATATTCTATTAATGTCTTTATCTAGCAAAGACGTTTTTCTTATATAAAATGACAATCGAGATTTTAGATTAAATAAAATATGTTAAAGGATCATTACGTTTAAAGTTATTATATATTTGAAATCTAACATGAGAACAAATATAGTTTACTAAAACCTTTTCTTTTCTTTTTTTTTTTTTTTCCTTTTTTTTAAGAAAAAATTATCTAATTAGGATTTAGATAGAGGTGGAATGCTAGTTATTCTCATGAAAAATCATATTTTTTAATCTGTAAGTCATTAGAGGTCGTGCCACTCATCTTTTTAAAGGTAATTGAGTTTATTTCTATTTAAAAATACTTGCAAAGGTTTATTTGATTATAATTTTTTGTCAGTTAGTTAAAGTGTAATAGAAGGTTCGTTATAGAAGTGCCGTTTCCGCATAAAAATTAAAATTTTTGGTCAAATCGGGCACGGGGCATAATAGTTTAAGCATAATTGCTTCGAAGTTAGGTACTCCTATGCTTCTTTACTCTTATATGACTATAATGTGTGGTAGAAACATTTATGCTAGGTCATTTATTGAATTAAATGTGAAAAATGTAATGAAAGATCAGTTAGTTGCTGCTTTCCCGCTGTTAGACGAACCAGGATATACTCGAACTTTCATTCGAGTGGAGTACGAGTGGACACCTCCCAGATGTGATACATGTAAGATTTTTGGACACACTAATGCATATGTTCGAAGCATACTATTGTTCCAAATTCTAATGTTGCATTGAATAATGTCCCAAGTGATGGGTTTATGAAAGTGAAACGTAAAGGTTCTCAAACTAAGAAGTTTGATCATGTTCAAGTGACCAAGAAGATAGCCGATCGACATGTAGCTAAACCAACAAAGAAAAACGATACATCAAAGCATAACCCTAAGGGTGCTTCAACAGCTAAACAAACCTAACAAGGATCTTAATGCGGTTAATACATCAGATCCCTTTGATGAACTTGGCAATATAAACGTTGGTAATATAGTTAAAGATGGTACTGTTTCTCAGTCATTTAGTCCACATAAAGAGGCTACACTAGTGGACTTGGGATATGTGAAATTTGGCAAAAAGGTGGACGATGTACATGAGATTAATGAGTAGGTGGTTGGACCTAGTACGAATGATAAAGTCGTGGAGAGTTTGGGAACATGTTTTACATGGACTGTTCTGATTGACGACCATAATGGTAATCAAAGTCCAACTTCCTTAGCTAGTAAACTTCACAAGCTCGTACTTGTGGACGATGATGGAATTCAAATGAAAAGGAAATCTGTGGGAACAAGCACACAACTGAGTGCTTCAAGTTTTAATGCTAAAGAGGATAGCGAGGGTGAAGTGGAACATGTTTATGAAGAAATTGGGAATTTTATGGCTTCTAAGTTAAGTAGGAGTAGATACACGACCAAGAGCTTGTACAAACGCTGGAAGGAAACTAAGGATGATTATCCATATGATTCATATGATGATGATGATGATGATGATGATGATGATGATGATGATGATGATGATGATGAGTGCAATGCCCATTATCTAACCGAAGATCAATGGTTTTCTGTGACGTTTGGGATATCAAGATTCGCGGTCAGAAGAAGTCATAGGTTATGCTTTGAGTTGTTTGAGTCAAATGTAATCTAGTTATAGTTGTCACTTCATTCATAGAAGTAGTTTTGTTTGTTATGTTAGCCTTTCGCCTATGTAACAGGCTGATATTTGGGACTTTACTCATATCCATTGTATTGAAACATTTTTTTAGTAATACATTTACCGGAGAAACATTTTAATCAAAAAATAAAATAAATAAATATGTCACTAATGGTGACAATGTTTGATTCACGTTTCATTGATATCACTAAAAAATAAAAAAATAAAAAAATAATAAAAAAAAAAAGAAAAGAAAAAAAATCTATAGACAGAAGTTTTGGTGACACAAAAGGTGTCACAAAACTAAATTTCTTAGTGACACTTATAAAAGTATATGTAAAAGCTCAGAATTTTAAGATTATGACACTTTTTATCAATGAATAATGTCTTAAATGACAAAAAATATATACTCAATTTTTATTTTTACGTCACTGTAAATAAACTTCTAGATACTTAACTTTAAGTGTAGGAGAAGTAGATGCAAATTTTTTGTAACACTTCTTTGATGCTTTTGTAGACACTCTTTTACTTTTAAGAACCTTTTTCAACTTAGTGACATTATTTTATGTGCACTAAATGCCATTTTTTTAATGTATAATACACGGAAAAGCTTAACAATAATTACTACTATTTAATATATTTTTTATAAAAAAAATAATAAAAAATTTGGTTTCACCAAAATACTTATATTTCTCCACGTTTGCAAGATTAAATGCCAATATATGAGATAATTTTTCAAAATTTATTTGATTTTTTTAAGTTCCTATCGACACTTTAGTGACATCTGTGACTTATAGTGACAGTGTATCGACAAAACGACAGTTTTGTGACAATGACACTGTGCGAGGTTTTTTCAAATGGTGTCGATTTTCAAAGAACTGAAAAGAGTAAAAAAGAAAATGCATGTTTGCAAAAAGAATTGTCATCTTGGTGATTATTTTTATTATTTTTTTTTTTAACGACAAATATTATTAGCAAACAAGAAGCTAGAAAAAATACAAAGAAATCAAATTAGGGTTCTTCAACCAAGCGTCCCAAGAAAAGGAAGAACTACATCTATTAACACACCACGAATAAGAACGCGAAACAATGTCATCAAAAATCACGGACCGTCTCGAAGGGGTCGCGTAAAAAATATTATGATTCCTAAACGCCCAAAGGTGTCACCAAGCAACATAAAAGTCTCCTTCCAACATCATCTTAATCTTAGACGAAAACCGGATAGCCGAAAACCAAGTATACCAATCGTCAAACGACATCAAGACTTGCCAATCTAGATCCCACCAACAACAAATCTTACGAAAAATAAGCGCGGCCATATCACACCTGAATAAAACGTGGAGAATATCCTCCGTAACCGTACCACATATCAGACAATGATCAGAATCCAAGACATATTTGTGATGTTTCAGACGACATATTACTTAACTTTTAACTTTGTATTAATCCTCCTGCACAAACATTTATATTCAAAACATATATACGACGCTTATATTGCGTTGGTCTGTTGCAGAATTAACAACCACAATCATAGTAATAAATATTGAATTCCGTGTTAGCTAGCTACAATATCCTGCCATTAATAAAATTAATTCATGAATCATGTGTTACATACCCACAACCAAGTGTCACCATCAATGCGTCTACCCCTGTATCTCAAGCTTGAAATTATTGAAACACAATCATGATCGAATAAGATCAACCACATGTTATTTAATTATATAATGTATTAGGTGAAACATAAATGTGAAAGAGTTACTATATTTCATGCGACCGAATAATTAAAATCAAGTGTGTCGTTGAAAATGATGTTGTATCCATCACTTATTAACAAAATTATATATATTTATCGTCAGTGGGGGATCCAAGATTCTGGATTATCTGTGGCATGATTTTTGGCTCATTTTGTATTTTTGTTTTATGAATAATTTTTAGCTTTAGTTGTTCATTGACTTAAGTAAATTAATTGTTACCAATTGGCTTGTGGTCTATTGGGCATGTCTTATTCAGTTAAGCGTGTCTAGTGGAGAGTAGTACCGGTTTGGGTGACCAAACCGGGAAGTCCTCCTTTGTGGACCACTGCCCTGTCGGTACGATTTCAAAGTCTTTCAATGAAGGTTTCAACCCACCAGGATTCGAATCTGGAGAAGGCAGGGTTTACTTCAATTTAAGTGTCATGCCTTCGCGCGGCTTAAGTTGAAGGTTTTTCCCTCATCGGGTTTCAAATTGGACATGGATTTCCCTTAAAGAAAGTAACCGTTCAAAAAAAAAGTAAATTAATTGTTTTTGCGGTTTTAGTTTGTAGATTCAGATTATTCGAGATTGATTGGATTTTCTTGTATGCATTACCATTGTTGATAATCAAAATAATTAAATAATCAAATTACTTATAACAAAATAGTGTGTTTTTAAGTTGCATTGTTTGGTAATACTGCATACCTATGAGTTTATGACAAATTTAATTATAACAAAATTGTTACTTTAAATAATCCATCTTTTTGTTACTTTAAAATTTCTAATTATATCAAATTGAACTATGAGTCTATGACCATGTCTTTGCGCTAAAGGCACCGGATCCCTTGCAAAGTAAGAAAAATTACAAAGTTTAGAAAGCCATTCATAGTGTGACACGTGTCCCCCACTATAAATTATACATAAAATCCGCTCAAAGGTAATTTGGTCTTTTGACTTGTTTTTTCTTTTCCACCTCAATTTTCAAACGCATATATCTTTTAAACGACAAACTTTTAGAAAAAATCGATTTCACCGTAATTTTTAAAATTTGATTCTCTTTGATTTGGTATAAATCTTTTTAATTTTTTCAAAACATTTTTTTGACATATTCATTGGGTCATGATTTTCTTGATGTTTTTGCTATTTTCGACCCTATTTTTTACCTTAAAATTGCCGAATCATAATATACTTAAAACACGAACGTTGTAGATTTTGATTCACTCTTTACCCAAAAATTTCAATCACTCAAATCCGATATGATATGAGTGAGATATCGCACGTTAAAGATGACGTTTTAGTCATATTTATTGCACACAACGTGTTTGATGAAATGTTTAGCTTAGATTTTTTGTCTTAAAATTGAGTTAAATGCACTTATTTTTGTCCCACAACGCATTATTAATAATTTTATTAATGTAACTTTCAAAAAGTGATGTTTTTTAATCATTATATTTTTTAAATATACATTTAGTTCATCAGTTAGGTTATTAGGCTCATCAGTTAGTTTATGTTTTGTTTATCAGTTAAGTTATAGGTTATAGGTTCATCAGTTAGACATTTTGTTCATCAGTTATTTTAGTTCATCAATTTTTTCAGATTCATCAATTTCAGGTTCATCAAATTTGATCAAATGTTTTGGTTCATCAATTATTGACTAATTATAGGTTCATCAGTTAGGTTCATTGATTTTTTGGTTCATTAATTATAGGTTCATCAGTTAGTTTATCAGTTATTGACTAACTGATGAACCTATAATTATAGGTTCATCAGTTAGGTTCATTAATTTTAGGTTCATCAGTTTGTTTATTAGTTATTGACTAATTGATGAACTTATAATTATTTGTCATGTGTTATGTGTTTAGGTTCATCAATTAGTCAAAAATGTTACCATAAAAACCGATGAACCAAAGTAACTGATGAACAAAATGTTCATCGGTTACTTTGGTTCATCAATTTTTATTATACGTTCATCAGTTAGTTTATTCGTGTTATCATAGGTTATAGGTTTATCAGTTAGTTTATGCTTTTTTTGTTGATGAATATCAGTTGTTTTGGTTAATCAGTTCTTGTCCTATATTATGTTTTTGGTTCATCAGTTAATGTCATGTGTTATGTTTTTGGTTCATCAGTTAATGTCATGTGTTATGTTTTTTTGGTTCATCAGTTTTAAACAAATTTTCTTTTTATAATTATTTAAAAACTTTACTTTTTGAGTCTTACATTAATAAAATGATTAATAATGCATTGAGAAACAAAAATTAGTGCATTTATCTCAATTTTAACACAAAATATATAAGCTAGACATTTCATCAAACATCTTGTGTGCAACAAATATGAGTTAAACACCATCTTTAACGTGTGTTATCTTACTCATATGAGATCGGATTTGAGTGTTCAAAAACCTGTGTAAAGAGTGAACAAAAATCTATAACTTTCATGTTTTAAATTTTTCACGATTCGACATTTATAAGTGTGAAAAACAGGGCCGAAAATGTCAAAAATATCAAGAAAATCAATAACTATTTTATATGTAAAAAATAAAAGTTCGAAATATTTAACAAGATTTATACCAAATTAAAGAGGATTAAATTTTAAAAATTATGGTGAAATCGGTTTTTCGTAAAAGTTTGTCGTTTGAAAGATATTTGCGTTTGAAATTTTAGGGTGGAATAAAGAAACAAGTTAAAATTACCAAAATGCCCCCTAACCGAATTTAAAAAGAAAAAAGGGAGGTAGTGGGTAGTGGACACTTGTCACATAGTGAGTAGCTTTTTAGCCTTGTAGACTTTGTATTTTTAGTACCTTTGCAGGGGATCGCACCTCCTGCGCTAAAACACTTCGTCACCATTCATCCTATGAGTCAAAGTTTTAATGTTGCACACCTATGAGTCTAAAACACAAATGAATATTTCTAGATCCACTCACAATTTACAAAAAAAACCCACTCACTGACGTGTCAGCGAGCTGATTGGTTAATTTTTTGTGGGCCACAAAAAACCAACCAATCAGCTTGCTGACACGTCAGCGAGTGGGTTTTTTTTTTGTAAATTGTGAGTGAGTGTAGCACACCTCAACACAAATACCAACTTAAGAAAATGAAAAAAATAGTGTAAAAGTGAAAATCATTATTGATTATTTTCCTACTTATCTTTTCCTCTTTCTTCTTTTTCAAAACTCATCACCTTCATAGAACTAGCTCCAACTACGGAATAACATTTTCACAAAACTAAAAATTTTCAAAAAAATATCACTTCGTCGGCTAAAACCATGTGTGGCATGTGCCACATGTAGCTCGCACTCAGCTTCACCCCTATATTTATCGTATTTTAGTTATGATCATTTTAAAAATGTTCATTTTAGAAAATGAACATAACTGCCCTAAAGACCTAAATATAAACCACACTTGTCACATATAAAAATTGAACCCCAACCGACTAATACTTTCATTTACAGTGATGAATTGAAACTGCACCAAATATTACGGTATTGGTTTAAAGAATGTGGTAGTTATAATCTCAATAAGTTTTTTATTTCCCAAATAGTCGTAACTGATTGTTATATTGATTTCTTTTTTATCTTACTCGTGAATGCTTATATACATATGTGAAATTACCCTTTATTTTATTTATGAGTGCTTATTCTATCATATATTTAGCTTCTTTTTTAACATATAACACATAGTTGCAAGTTTTCATATAAATGTATTTGTACTTTTAGTCAGTTACCACGAAGATTATCATTTTCATCGAGTCAGAGTTACACAAGGGTTGCGAAAATGCTACGACACAGAGACAGGATGTTTTTATTCCGAGGCCCCTAAGTAAAGAGCGTAGTTTTTTTATTGTATTCAAAAACTTATCAAGGCATTGAACAAACCTTGCACCTTCATTTTTAATTTAAATTACAGATCTAATGAATGAAAAATCTAGTAGTAAAATATTAAGTGGTGTTCAAATTGGTTAACAACTTAAATGATTTTCGTAGAGTGCCATAATTTCAAAATCTTGATGATCAAGGAAGGTTTCTATCACTACAACAAAAATGTTAATTGAGCACATTTAATTATATTTTTAAGAGCGTGTAAAAATTACAATCTATTTACTTTTTTTAATGTGTATAAACTTTTACGATTATAAGCGCGGAGATTTCTTAACACAATTATTGTATATAAAAATATTCACACTATTAGTGCGTAAAATATAAAATTTGTCCACGTTTAAAGGTGTGTTAATAAATTTGTCACACCAACTTTTTCCACGCTAAAGTATTATGGAGAATATGGGTGTGACAAACTAATCTCCATACTTATAAGTGTGAACATGTTTAAAAAATTTCACACTTACAAGTGAACTTTTTTCCTTTACAATTTTGTATATGAAAATTGAAATGATTGTTTATAAAAGCTTCACACTTATTAATGTGATAATTTTATACATATTTATAAGTATAAATTGTTTAGCCAAATTTTACACAATTTTTAAAAGTACGTAAAAATAACATGTTTTTTATTAGGTATTAAGAACAAAAAACAACAATAGTTGAACGACATAGTATGATGCCCTATTACCATTATCAATTATATTAAATCACAAGGTCTGCGACGTCGTATTGCGTCCCCAGTTTCCTGCCAAAACCACCAGGCCTCTTGTAGTTTTATAAAAACGAGAATGGCGCTAGCCGCCGCGTTGCTGGCGGGCCTGTTTTTTTTCGTTGTATTACAGACGGATTCACAATGCATAAATCATTTGTGATAATGAACATGTAGGTGCATTTGTTGTTAAATGTCTTTGTTGTTCTTAGTATTAAACTAATTACATAAACTTTTCTTCTATAACAAATGATAGCAAATACTGTAATCAATTAGAGGTGATGGTTTACAGAACTGTTGTAGACTCATCAGCCATTGTTGGTCAGTCAACACCGAGGTTGTCGTTCAACGGTCTCCTGCATTTAATTGTGCTGCTGGACAACAAAATATGTTACTATATGTAGTCCATAAAATTCAAGTGAACACGAAGCTAAGTTTATATTACTTGTTATAGACATCACTCAATAAAGCAAATATTGATATTTAGATAGAAGTTGCGGCAAAGACAATGAAAACTATAGAGATATATCGTATATTGGCTAAGAGGTAAAAAAACATTATCGTTGACAGTAGATTTCTACACTAAGCATCAAGTCACATATAACAACCAAGCACATATTTTGTTAGACCAGCTGTGCAGGATGCTGGTATTTTTAGTTACAGTATTATGTAATTTTACCTGGAGTGTGGAAGCACAATATACCTCCAAATTTCCATAGAGCTTTAAAACTTCGGGAACTGGCCAAATCACTGTACCCGCATCTGATATATAGTAAAAGTTAACTACTTCGCCCATACTTTCAGACTTGTTAACTGAACTTCAGTTTCATGTGGTGCATCCGTTTGTCTACTGGTCTACATGGCAGCTGCCGTAGCGGCATTGGCTGTTCTATTGGCACCTGCTACTACCCTGTAAACCCTCATCAACTTTGGCTACATCATATGCTTTCCCCAACAGCTTTTCGTGCTTCCTGGTACATCAAGACAAATCGCATGATTAGGTACCAGATAAGTCATTTATAGTACTTTTAGCGCCTTGCATAGAGCTAACAAACCAAAAGGAAAAAAAAATTAACCATTTTTTAAGTTAAGTAACATTCATATTTTTATCCAAATTGCGTGCTGACCCATACTTAAAAGTGTGTTTTGGCTAGCACCGATTTTTGACCCACACTCGCTTAAATTCTAACTAATCTTAGCAACTGTAATAATATTAATTAAAATGATCCATTAGAGCCATTGCATCAGCAACCATGAAGCATAATCTGCAATAGGCTATACACTTTTATTGATCACCTTCTGAGCATCAGTTTAAGTAACATATGTATCTAAATAGAAGCTATTAACAAATAAATACCTTATTTTAGCATAAGTTGCGACACTTAAACATGGCATGACTACATACCTTATTGTTAATACCAGCTTGTATAGAACCATTTGTGCATGTTTTTAGCCACATAAGTTTTTGCCTGTGAATCGCTTGCTCGTATTCTTCCGTGTGGAAAATGCCTCGACTCACTTGTACAGCTAGCATTTTCAATGGGAAAAGTTATCATCCAGTTGAAGGTCTCAAATTTTTGGCTTCTCCACATTCTCTGCCAAAGAAAACATGTCAGGTACCATTTGAGTACATACGACACAACCTATAATGGATCTCAAAAGAGTGCCATGAACCAATATCAGAAGTTTAGCATGGCTGCAAATAAATGCAATCTAAGTACCAGGGTAAACTGGTATTTGTACATGTATCAGTGCGATAAATAGATGCGATTAATATAAAACACAAATTGAAGTAAAGTCAGCACAGTAAATCGTATAAGGCGCATTTTCAGCAGTAGCAAGGCACGTCAGTAGCAATACACCGTATAAGCGGCAGCAGTTAGAGGTATAGATAAGGCATGTGTACCTGACCAATTGTGAGACGCACATTTATTTGCCTGCCACTGCGCAAGAACACCTTTTCAACCTCCTTTGCATATCTTTGTCTCTGTACAGCAGCAGAAACCATGACAATTAAGCAAGAATAGTTAAAACCATTTTTTTTACTAAACAACTATTGTTTCCATATGTGTTTTGCGATCAGCTAAGGGAATTTTTGGGATTGCGGCGTATCTTTAAGCAAAAGTAGTTTTCCATCGTCCAATATTTTCCTGGTTATTTTAAAATAGACACACTATTAACGTTTGTATGATATTCGAAATTGCTTTAAAATAGAAAGATGTACCTTTAGCTAAAAAAAACCAATGTTTGCAGGGTCTGCTAAACACTTGAACTGTTGTGGGTCACATCGGTTTTCGTTTAACCTCACCCTGCAAAATTTTTTTTTTAAAAGATCAGAATGGGCCGAGCAGGACAGCTGAAATTCATATCAGCATCATTCACATGTCATAAAAACTGTTTGAAAACACATTAAGCGTATTACAATATTTCAATGTAGCTTAGGCATAAGCATTAGTTTAACGGGAACATTCAAATAGGTTTTTTTTCCTGTTACAACACCGATTTGGCTGCATATAATTGCAGGACTGACTTCACTGCATGGAACAGTTTTAGTTATCTCAGGGGGTGTTTGGATATGGGTTTTTGTGTACCAAATGTTTTAGGTCCTTGACTATATTTGCCAACTTAATGTAAAGGGTTAAAAAGACAACTAATGAAAGCAAAACAAAGTTTAAGTACGGCAGGAAGGTTCAAAATCTAAATGTCCACTACTATTTTAAATGTAAAATTTACACACGAATTGCAATACTTGGTTCAACAACCATAACCTGTTGTGTCAATAAATAAAAGAGCATGTGTAACCTAAACTTAGTAGTCTGAAAGCCATATTCATACTGAATCTAAAGTCCGGGCACCAACAACAAACGTACCTTCTAATCCATTTCTATAGACGCGTCCCTCCTATTTTTGTTTTACATGTCATCAATTGTGCGAAAGCATTAACCTTGTCTCGATCAAACTGTTTTCATCAAACATATTTTTACACATTAATCATCTGTTGAATACATACTATAATCTTGATTTAGTAAGAATTATAACAAATAACGTTCTAAAAATAAGTAACTCTTTTTTAGTTAAATAATTTAACACATAATCCAAGTGTACCCATTTGTAAGTAAATGGATGTACTTCACAATTAGAAACATGTTTCAGTTGTATCCTGATACTTGTAAAATGTGAATTGTCGACCTACCGTGATCTTGTCGGCATCAATTCAACTTTAACTACATCACTCTGAGCTGAGCCTCATGGTCTGCATTCAAACGGAGCACCTCATTTTCCTCAGATGGTAAGTAATGGCATTATACAATTGCAGATACTATGGTCTTTATAAAGTTCATCTATAGCTCACCTTAAAAAAAATACCGGGATTATGGGAACACCCTTCTAATCTCCAGTACATTGCAAACTGGCCGTGGATGCGTTCAACTGTACATTCATTATAGAATTACGGACACCCGTATCGGCTGTCCCATCTGTAACAGCAAGATTTTAATAAAGTCTGCTGTCCCATCTGTACATTCATTAATATAGAAAGTTATAACCATAGCAACCAAAGAGTCGAAAAAGCTGTTAATTCCTTCTGTGTCCAGCATCACATGGCAGTAATATTGACGGTATACAGATTCAACCCACCTCATCAGGCTTGATATATGTCAGCCCAAGTATATTCCTGCTTTGCAATAGTTTTGATCTTTGCAACAGCTTCCATGAGTGGAACAGATTCAACTCTTGGACTATACTGTCAATGAAAAATAAAATCAGGTTAAATGGTAGCGTTGAAATTGAATACATGTGCAATTACTATGTTGTTCAAGTTTTGCAGCTGCAGTTTGTTCTGAATGAAATATGCTCATAATTTTTGAGTTTGCTATCTTCCTGGGATCATGAAAGTAATGAAAATACGTGACACATTACCTCATACGTTGTTTTCTAAGTTTGTACGAAGCCACCGCTGCCGCCACATTAGATATGCTCGTAAGCCATCTGCACAGAAAAAAGCAGCTGCAAACGTCAAGTAGCACCAATTTCAGCGGGGCAATCAAGTAAGCTACTAATCAAAACAAATTCAAACAGAAATAGAAAAATACAATTGGTCCGCAAGTGGTCATCACTCGCAACTACGTGGCTAGTACATGTCAAATCTTCAGTCTTATCCTCTCTTAATACCAAATGACCTATCATCAGCGAAAAAGAGCATATGAAGGCCAAGCTTACCACTTTCTTTTAATATTAGTTAACAAAAACTTTATAATAACTTGATTAAGGGTTTAGCGCATACAATAGCACCGCACTTGTCTTCAAGTTAATAAACCATTTGTAATTTTTATGCATTTTGAATCAAAGAAAAAGCAACTCAAATAACCTCATTAATCACTATCAGCCGAACTTCAATTACACGGCTGTTTTGTAGTGATAAAAGCACCACCACTCTAACTATATACAACTGATGGCATTAAAAAGTTAACTAATGACAAAATTAACTTTGAACTTAATAAAATGAATTATTTCTTGGTTTTAGTTTTTGCAATCAATTTGACCACAAAGTTTCTAGCTTTATGAACCACATCCTAATCGTAACTACCTATATGTAGTTGTTTACAACAAAATGTTAACTAAAGCCAAACCTCTAAACACATACCTGTCATCATATACAACGTGGGCACACTGTGAATAACTGTGAAAGAACTTCAATTAATAACATCTAAAAACACACCTGTAAAATTTTAATTAAGCAAAACGATGATTAAAACATAAAAAGATCCAATTTTAATCTGAAATTAGCAAAACCCCCAAATTATTACAAAACCCTAATTTCCAATTAGATTTTAAGTAAATAATTTTATACCTTTAGCGGATGAGATGAAGAATCTGGAAATCAAGGTATACTTTTCTTGCAGGTGTGTGTTTGTGTGTGGATGATCCTGGAAGGTTTGAGAAGATAACGAGATCCGGAGGTATGAAATAATTGAGGGCGGCTTATATTTTGGGTTGGGTTACCGCCGGCGGACCACAAAGACCAGGCCAAATAGCCCCAAAAAAATGGCGGGAACAGCCCTGTGTAAAACGGCGTTGCTTGAACGGGGTTTAATATAAACTTATAATGTTACAAACGCCTAAAATGTGGATTAGGAGTTTTGGGGCCCCAAAGACTAAGTAGTCCAATTTTAAAAGCCCAACTTTCGATGGGTCCTAACTCTTTTTCATTTTAGCCGTTCGTAAGTCAGATTCACCGTACCATGGCTATGTTTGGCGAGGGCTTAAATGGGACTTATTGGGGTTTGGGTTTTTAAAATAAGTCTCGTTTGTTATGTGGCTTATGGAAAGACTTATAAAATAAGTCGGCTAAAAATTTTAGCCCCATAAAAGAGGCTAAAAACTTTAGCCCGCGGCTTTTGAAGAATAAATTACTTATTTACTCACAAAAATATTTAAAAAAAAAAAACCTCATTTAATTATGTCATTTTTAGTAATTTTGCAATAATGTTGGGATCATACTTTTGTATTTAGTCAAGTCTCGGTCATTACATTTTGTAATAGGTTGCTTTAGTATTTATTTCATTTAGTTTATGTTACAAGGCTTATGTGTTAAAGCCCTATGGGCCTTAAAGCCCACGAATTAAGAGATAAGGAAGGAAGGGAGTGTTGCCCTAACTCCTTCCTTATAAATAGAGAGCTTATGTAAACATTTAGTTTGTTGGTTATGTGAAATATTAAGGAAACTCTTGCACTTTTATTTCTCTCATTCTCATAATCATCCCATTCTCATTCTCATCTCTTTTCTATCATTCTTATACTTGTGTTTACATAAATGGTGACCTAACAAGTGGTATCATTCGCCTAATAGAGATTGAAGTGTGTTTCTTGGAATTTACGTGGGGTTTAGGGTGTTTTTCATCATCTTTTTGCATTTTTCTTTGTTTCTTTCACTCAAATCTTGAAGCTTGGACAAGTTTTAAGGTTGATATAGTGATTTAAAGCTTAGTTTTTGCATAAAGTTTTGATTTTTAAGGCTTTTATCACATGTTCTTATAGTTTCTTAAGGTTTTATAGCTTCTTTGATATTGGAAAACTAGTTTTTGATAGCAAAATCTTTCATTTTTAGTGTTTTCTAAGTATTGGTGAAGTTAGTTGATCAAAAGAACCTTAAAACTAGGCCTTTTTTCTTCATTATTTTTTATCTTTCTGATGAACAGTACATCTTACGCGTAAGTTGGTCGGAAATAGTACAATCTCCAGCTGTCTACAGTACTTTTTGGTCGTTTTACGCATAAAACTAAGGTCAAAACCCCTTTTCTACGCGTAACCTTGGTCAAAACCCTCTTTTTACGCATAAGTTGAGTTCCTACGCCTAATTCTTACGCATAAGTGATTCCTACGCATGAGTTCTACGCAGAAGTGATTTCTACGCCTAAATCCTACGCAGAAGTTGCCTTTTCTACGCATAAGTTTCTACGCCTAAGTTTCTACGCGTAAGTTGGGAATCCTACGCCTAAGTTTCTACGCGTAAGTTTAAATCTTACGCGTAAGTTTCAGAATTCTACTCGTAAGTTTCTTCAACGGTCTTCTCTTCGTGCAACGGTGACTCAGTACTTCCCTAGCTTGGATAAGTTAGTGGAATACTTCGACTAAGGATATCTTTCACGCTTGGATAAGTTTGAAAGATTAGTTTGGTCTTTGAACCTTACGCATAACTTTATAGTTTACGCATAAGATCAATCTTACGCGTAACTTTGAAGTCTACGCATAAGTTTCTTTATTACGCGTAAGATTCCAACTTACCCCAGGGATTTTTGAATTTAACCAAAGGAACGCGCATTTCAATCTTCTACAAGATCCATCTTTCACACAAGTCTCTTTCTTCTTATCTATCTTTTCTTATTTTTTCAAAAAAAAAAAAAAAAAAAAAAAAAAAAAAAAAAAAAAAAAAGTTTTTGGCGGAAAATTTTGAGTAAAATTTATTTTCTACAATAGACTAAACGTTCAATTTTTACGCGAAATTTAAATTTTGGTATAACGTTGAAAATTTTGGCCCAAAATTCAAATTTTTAGGCCAAAATTCGAATTTTTTCGGTGAAATTTGGCGGCAAAATTTTTGAAACTCAAATTTTTCTTGCAACCTTAAAATAGCATTTTAAAGTGATTTACAAAATTTTGGAAGAGAAAAATTTTCAAATTATTTTGGAGGGAAAACCATAAATCACTATTTCGACCTTCCGTGTGACATTTTGCTTGATTTTTTCGATTACATCGCAACAATCAGGGGGGAGAGCAATGTCATCTACAATGTGTCAATTACCGTCTTCCAACTACCTTCCTCACCAATATTCTCATCAGCAGCAGTCATCAGCTACTGTACCTTCTTCCAACTACCTTCGTCAGCAGCAGTCATCAGCTACTGTACCTTCTTCCAACTACCTTCATCAGCATCAGTATCATCAACAACAAAGTCACAGCTCCCTCATTCGCCATGTTTTGCTCTTTGGCAATGAATCAAGGCCTCCAATGTTGCTACCAGGAATGTATACTGTTTGAAAACGGAGATTTCTACAATGGCTCACAGATCGTCCTGCTGCAGATCTCATGCTTAAATCCATTCAAGATGGTCCATACAAAATGATATTTCTTGCTGACTCATCAGGGATTATCAGACTGCAAACTGATGAAGATTTGAATGCAACTGAACTTGCTCAGTACGATGCTGACCAACAGGCTGTATGGTTCATAACAGTGGCACTTCCCAACTCAATTTACATGTATATGGACTTTCAAGCTAGTGCTTATGAAATGTGGAAATATCTTGAAGCTATGCATCGTACAGAAGAACTTCATCACTTCAGAATGAAGCAAATTCTTGAATCCTGTTTAAGCATGAATCCTCTGAAGACCATTCTCCCTGCTCCACCATCTCCAGCTGTTGACCATGGATCCTTAATTTACTCTCCAAATGGTCTCTTCTTCAATCCTCCGAATGCACCTGAGCCTTTCTTGATTCCTCAGTATCATCCTGCTACACTACATAATAATGTGCAATCTCTTCTGCAAAATCTTGTGAAGCTGAGTCAAGTATCTTCTAAGAAAGGCAATGGCGATATGACTTCAACTTCTGAATGCTTATACACAATGAAAGATTCTGATGATGAAGAAGATCTTATCGAACCGAGCATGGCATTTTTGGCATATACAGAAAATATTGAAGATGTGGAAGATCAAGATTATGATTCAACTCCACTCTTTGACGATAATGTTGAATACAATGCCACACTTAGTCAAATGGAAGTTGAAGGGGGTAATCTCAATGCTGTTTTGCAAAGTATCATGGGAGATATTCCATCTGATGATGAATATGCAGATTTGGAAATCGATACAGCAGATGTGATGTTAATGGCAAACATGCAGGAATCTCACATGAATAATACAAGCCCAGAGCATGATTCTGATGATTCTGAAGATCCTTTTGTGAAATTAAACCAAGAGAAACGCCTGACATCTTTAAGATTACTTTATTCACACCTTAAGCTTCTCTCAAACAAAGACTTAGCAGAAACTCGTTCCGAGTATGGATTCAAATGGGTATTTCCAGACCTGTTTGGAGAAATAGCTGATATTTTCACTACTACAATGTTCGACAACGTGAATCAACTTGAAAAGCAACTTGAAACTGAAGAATTTCACAAAAGTGAATCCAATGCCGCCTTCAGAGTACTCAAGAAACAGTTTCAACATTTCATCAATTATGATTGTGAAGTGGTAAGCGAGTATTTTTTAGAATACACTCGAATTGAGGCTCAAACCTTCAAAGATATATTGCTCCAACACCTGGATGCTATTGAAAAGTCAATTGTTGAAAGAGTACTTCACAGACTAGAGTGTGACAAAAGGAAGAAGTTGCGGATTCAATCAATACCACAACCTGCAGATTATGATGGAAATACTTTCTTCAATCCATTTGCACCGACTCCAACCGTTCCTGATATAATGGAGTCGTCTTCTCGCAATTTGGATCCGTCTAATTTGCATACGTTCTACCAACATCACCCTTCAAAATGGATTTGGAAAACAAGCTGGACGCGGAAGGCACAATGATTCACAACAAATCTTGTTTAGATACAAAGGGATACAGTCAATGAAGCAGGATTGTACATCACTGTCATCAACAAAAGCTTAGTATGTAGCCATGTCTGCTTGCTGTACTCAAATCATTTGGATAAGAACTTAGCTCATGGACTACGGCTAGGTATTTGACTAGATCTCAATGTACGGCGACTCAAAGTGTGCTTTTGCAATCTCAGACAAAACCATTCATCATTCCAAAGCCCAACAAATTGCTCTCAGCTACCATTTCATCTAAGAGCATGTTAAGAAGGGTACAATTGAATTAGAGTTTGTGGTAACTGAATACCAATTGGCGGACTTGTTTACAAAGGCATTACCTCCATCAAGGTTTGTTGATTTAGTTCACCATATTGGTATGCGGTGTTTGACTCCAGATGATTTGCAAAACTTTCTTAAAAACTAAGAGAGTCAAACATCAAACTTTTATTGTAAATATTCTATCATAAAGAAAATACAAAAACTGCAAAAAGAATCTTCTTTCTCTGTGTACAAACTTCTAATCTTCAAAACTATGTTCCTACATTGTCAAAATGGAACATGTTTTGAGGGGGAGAAAATTTTTCACAAAATCATGAAGTTTGCACACCTAATCATTATTCTTCAAGGATAAAATGTTTCTTCATCATTCGGATTAAAAACTCATTTTTCAAAAGGTTCTATGATCTCTCGAATTAAAATGTGCAAAAATGTTTCATAAAATAAATGCTAATTCGAGGGGGAGAAAAGAAATTTTTCGGCAAGGATTCCAATTTAACCATGTTTAGACTTCAAATGGAAAAGTAGTTAACCTTTTATGAGTAATGTTCACAAAAGTCTTAAACTTAGGCAAAAGGACATTGCATGAAAAAATAAAACATGCTCGCATCAATGTTTTCACAAATGTTCTCAAAAGTTTCACACATAATCAGACTAACAATTTTTTATCCTCGATTTCTTTTCTATTGTGAGTTTCAAATGTTTTCAACGGTCAAAAAGGCATAATCAGAAACTAGGGTTCATGTAATTATCGAACGGGGCATTTTTTTTTATGTGTTTAGTCTATTTAATTATTTCATATAACTTTAGAGAACACTAAAGAATGCTCGATTGGTGTGTTTGCACGATTAGAAACAACATAGGTTTGTAATCATGTGATTTAAGGTTTAAGATGTCGATGTCTTTGCTGCTACTACTAGGGCGTTTGTTTGTTCAATATTCTTGCATTTTGATGCTAACATGCATGCAAAGTCTCAAATCATAACCCCAAACCATGATAATAATTGGAAAATTTCGAGTGAAAGAATGAATTAATCTGTGATCTTGTGTGTTAATCTGAGAATTCTGAGCACTTAGGAAGATTTAGAATGAGTTTTTTTGATTCATCCGCATACTTGTTTATGCCTGATGCATTTTCTCTGTGTGCAACTACATGTCCTCCTATTGAAAGTCAAAATTTCAACATTCGACAAAATGTTTCTTATGGAACATATTTTGAGGTCAAAGGGCAAAATGTGTTTAAAGGCTAAACTGGTAAAAGGATTCAAAATGGTGAGAAACAAAATTTTCCAAACTCTACACTCTCGTTTTACACCAGTAAAGCAAGTGTGGAGATCAAAGCAAAGTCATTCAAAACCTTTCAAATTTTCACAATCTGGAATGCTTTGGCTTCAATAAAAGAATGTCTCTGATCTGAACATCCCAAATACCGGATGTTTTCCATGCATCACTAAAACAAATCTTCAAAAAGAACCCATGAGGTTCAACTTTAGATGGAAATCTTTTTCAGATTTTAAAACTCAAAAGAGAGACTCCGGGTCTCAAACAACTTTTCAACAGTAAAAGAGTTTTGAATTTCAAGCATTCTTTGTTGTATAATACTTGATTGTGTTTTCTAAAACCTTGAGCAGAGTCGTCTCACGAATTTTCAAAAAGTATTTTATAATACGATTCAAAATTCTGCTCAAGAAGACTTTCTCTCGAATAACATTCATTATTTGAGGGGGAGTATTTTTGAAAACTAATTTTGTATTAAAACAACGACTTGTGCACTCATTTCAGTGTACAATTTGGTTTTCAAAGAAAGGAAAGTGCCTTGCTAAATCGTTTCTTAAAAAACAAAACGTGCACTTTTCCTTAAAAACAAGAAGTTCTCATGCAAAGCTTATCTTAAACTCTCTTAATCTTGAGCAAAATTTATTCAAAATTTTTTCAAAAGGTTTTTCAAAACTTTTCAAAATTTTGCTCAAGATTTTTCAAATCTTTACTCCCCAATTCGATCCACAGTTTAAAAAAATGTCAAAACACATGCTCGTTTTGAGGGGGAGTATTTTGAAATCAAATGCTTTGTCATAATCATGTTTTTTATGGTTTGTGTACGCATTACAGTGCACAACCCGTACTTGTTAAGAAAGGACCCTGAGGTACGCTTCAGTGCCTCAATCCTAAATATAAGGAGCGAAGGCTTCTTACTTTTGAGTAGAATTAATCAAACTTTTATGATTTTTCATAATTCTGCTCAAAAGGACAAGTATTTCACCTCAATAAGACCTAATCACTTGTTGAGGGGGAGCACTTGTCAAAACAAAATACTTTGTTCAAAATCAAAAGTTCTTGGTGAATCTCCCCATAAGACTCAAAAAGCATATTTTAATCAAAAGTTTAACAAAAACAACATCTCATATGCTATTTTTGAGGGGGAGAAAATGAAAAAATGATTAAAATATATGAAGTTAAAGCTGAAAGTTGTATCTTGTGCGAGCTAGACTCAGATTCACCCAGGAATTGACGAGACAATTAAAGTCTGTAATATCGAAAGGACTTATCCTCGACAGGTAATAACATCAAGTTAGTTACTAGAGCTAGTTGTCACCTAAAAGCTGACAATGTATCTCTTTAACTAACCACGTAAGCGTGTCTCGAAAAGGATTAGTCTTAGTAGAAATGTACCGTCTCGAGAAACTTTCTGTGGACTTGACCAGGCCGGGTAATAACTTCAGGCTAGTTTAACTAGTGATGTAAGCGTGTCTCGAATCGGTCTTGTTCACTGAAAGTGGATCAATTCAAAAGTGATTGCTCCTCCCGCATGTGCAAATTTATTAAATACTTATGAGCACATGTGCAGGGGGAGCCCTTCAAAAGTGTACACAAAACTCTCAAAGTGTTAACCAAAATATTTTATTATCACAAACACTTTGAGAGATTTTCAATCAAAAGTTTCTTGGCTACTGTCGGAGTTATAAGGTGATTAAGATAGGAATATCCGTCCTATGATTCGCCAGAGCCGGAGGGATCTACCCAAGGACATCTCCCATAGTTAGAATTAGAAGTCTTTAGGTATGATACGAAAAAGGAGAAATGAATGAAAGGGAAAGAAGGAGTTGAAGAATTAAAAAGAAAAGCAAAGAAAAGGGTGAAAAGAAATAGCCCTCCATATGATTCAACTTTAGGGCAGACACCGGGTTCAATACGTATGCTACTGGTTGTTGCAAAAGACAACACCGGTATTGAAGATTAAGTCGTCATGGACCCAGTGACGCAATGCACTAAACCTTCTTAACCACTCAAGTTCTCTTAAAAGAGCTTGTTTCATTCTCACGGGGAACCATTGTAATCTATCGACTTGTCTCTTAGAGATGGTTGATATTGAAGAAGGAGACCCCTCCCTAGTCTCCGCATAGGAAACCTAAGTGTGCACTTATAGAGTCTAAAGCCTCGAGATACATCAAAGATCTCTTAGGAACACTTAGTATTTCTACAACTGGTGTTCTACATCAATGGACACCAGTTGTAAATTATCGAGTCCTTCGCAGATCTTAGCAATCTGCCGAGAACGTTTATGAGAGGATTACTTATGTATTTCTCAATGATTGAACGGAAATCCTGCCAGGGTCAACATCAAACAGCCCTGACAGCAGGTCACTTCGGTAACCCCACAAGGGTTACGCTTAGTGTTTGCGGTGGTTCCATAGCGGTCTACAGTCGTGGAGTGATCCCCAGCGACTCACCCAGTCATTGAGCTACTTAGTAGGTCTCGTAAGCTCCTTCGGGAGTATCTGATATGGGAACGGCCTGGATAAGGATTAGAAGGAGTCTTCACAATATGCTGTTGATGAGCTCTAATTCCTTATCTGTAAGTACCGATGGTTTTATTGCTAACTGTTTACTCGCAGGTACCTCACTTCCATGATGGTAGATTCCAACATGCTCACACATACATCTTGAAGTCAAAGAAAGCTCCCCCAAAGATCTCAACAACACAAAGTTCAAAGAAAGATTCTACATCAATAAGAAGAATCTACAAAGTATAAAGACTAAAGATCTTAGTGCATGCAAAGGAACTTCTTGAACGTGAAAGTCTAAGTCCAAAGATGTATGAGTATGTTGGAATGGCGGACAACCACCACAGACGCAGGAGTGACGAACGGCAGATTACTTCATAACACAATCACTACATCATCACCAAAGAACAAAGACAAAGAGCAAAGTATATTCATTATCATTCAACCATTTTGAAGACGTCTAGAGTTTTACATGTCACAAGTCAACGACAAAGATGAAGACGTCAAGCAACCGTGATGACCGACCCTTAGGGGGAGATTGTTGGGATCATACTTTTGTATTTAGTCAAGTCTCGGTCATTACATTTTGTAATAGGTTGCTTTAGTATTTATTTCATTTAGTTTATGTTACAAGGCTTATGTGTTAAAGCCCTATGGGCCTTAAAGCCCACGAATTAAGAGATAAGGAAGGAAGGGAGTGTTACCCTAACTCCTTCCTTATAAATAGAGAGCTTATGTAAACATTTAGTTTGTTGGTTATGTGAAATATTAAGGAAACTCTTGCACTTTTATTTCTCTCATTCTCATAATCATCCCATTCTCATTCTCATCTCTTTTCTATCATTCTTATACTTGTGTTTACATAAATGGTGACCTAACAAATAATAAGCCACAGCCCTAACCCATTTGCCAAACAAGTTTATGAAAATACAAATTTTAATTTCGACTGATAGTATTAGTCCTAGCCCCAGCCTTAACCATTTCGCCAAACATACCCTATGTCACACACTCACTCTCCAGGGTGTTTAGGGCTGCGTTTTGAAGCTGATTATCATTATTGTTGTATGACATCTGATTATCTGATTATACATTTTCAAAATGCTATGGTATTAGGAAGGTATGTTGTTCAAGTATGGGCATTGCTATTCTTAATCCGAAGACATTGGGATTTACCTCGTCGTACTAAATGTGAAACAGGTTATTAGAGAAATATGGGCTGGTGTTTAACCTTAATGTTGTGAACAAGCACATTACAATATATATTAAATGGCAAGGTCCCCGACGTCGTTTTGCTTGGCTGATTTCCCGCCAAAACCACCAGGCCTCCTGCAGCCCAAGCCCGCCCTTCTCTAGCCCAGGTTCTCAGGTCCAAAAACTCTACTTGATAACCTACCGACTCATACTCTTTTCCAGAGTTTTCCACACACACCCATCAAACATCACTTATCCACATCTTCAATGAACAACATCTTCAATCTATCTAAAATGATCAGATCGATTTATCAACTTCAATTAACACCATCTTCAATGAACCCCTAAACATTCTACACATATGAACACGATCTACACAAGCCCACCACCAGACCACAGCCAGAGGAAGTAGATGGGAATAGTACAAAATCGAGAAACACAAAAATAAGGTACGCAATCCTTTGTCCAAATTGTTCGAGATTAGCTTTTAGGGTTTCTTAATTAAGTTTCTTAGTTAATTAATAAATGGTTTTTGGGAATTAAATTGAAACAGGTGAGAAGAGATTGTCGAAAGTGATAGTACCTGATAAATGGAAAGAAGGAGCGACGGTATCGTGTATGCTATATGGGCATTTTTGTGTTGGTATGGAAGTAAGTTGGTGATGTATCATGGAGCTAAAGGAGGAGTGGACTGTAAGTTAATTATGTTATTTCTTTATTTATTTTCTGTTCCAGCATTTTTTTTTTCATATGCCCCAATTTTAGGTGTTATGTCTAGAAAAGAATAAGAGATAAAAACCTTTTCATTTTCTGTTGTAACCAATATGCAGTTTCATTTATTCATGTGAAAGGAAATACCTCATGGTGTAATTGATCTTTTTATTTTTATTGAAGGTGGTGTAATTCAATTTCTTATTGTCATTATTTAATGATAGATTTCAACAATATATATATATTTTTATTTCGATGACCACAGATCAATAGGTTCGCCGTTATCCAATGTTAACTACTTTTCAGACACACTGGGTGTGAGCCAACTTATAAGGGAAGTCATCAAAAGAGTACCTGAAATCGATTCAGACAACATGAAAGGAGAGGTATTACAACAAGTATTGGGGGATGTTGAATTCAAAAGAGTAACTTTTGCATACCCGTCAAGACCGGAAACAGTTATATTCAAAAGGTTTAATTATATATTAACTCACAATGGTCACGACGTCGTTTTACTTAGTGGGTAAGTTATGAATATTAACAGTTTTTTCTTTGTGGTTCAGGTCTGTGTAACCGAGAATGCAACTAACGACGCAGTCGAAAGGCGCTGAATAGTGAGTAAGTTATGAATATTAACAGTTTACCGGGTTCTCCTTACTCTCATTTGCAAGGCTTACGTTCGTATGACATAAAAAATGCTCACATTTTTACCAGTTCATATATCTATTTAAACTGATTCATATACTTAGATGATTAATGATTCAGCTACTAACCTGCTATATTTGTTTAATAACAGGTCAAATGGGTAAATAAATTGGGTAAGAGTGACACGGGTCAACCAGGTATGTCTCGAACGTCATCTCACGTGTCCTAAATTAATTTTCATGTTGTTAAATCAATTTAATGTAATGCAACAATTGAACCGAAGTGATTGACACACAAAGTCAAATGGTGAATGTTTGTATGATCCAGTTAGCCAAAAAGGTCTTACGACCAGTTGCTTATGTTGATACTATTTCTACACAGAAGATGAATCTAAGCAACTGTACATGAAGGGTAACTCTCCGTTTTTGACTTTTATAATTTATCTTGAAGAGTATTTTTAAAAGTGTTTTTATCTGTGCGTCACTTGGAAGAATATACCGAAATCAAATGTTTATCCGAAGTACTCCAATATCAAATTTTCTGCCACATATTAATTGCGTATGACTGTATTTTCATTGCTATGAATTAATGATGGTTTTGTGAGTAAGCTCAGCAGTTATGTGATAACAAATGCTTAGCAGGTTGTTGCAATGTTGGAAGTCAAATGCCCAGCGTTTATGTGGAAAGTTCTAGGTACAGAATTGCGTTACCGTTCTTTTTTATACATTTCTTATATAGCTTTATTTTTACGAAATCATAATACCTTATGGTTTTATTAGGTTCATTATTGTAGGATGTCGCAGCCATAAAAGGAAGTGAAGTTAAGCCTACTTTCTCAAGCGTTCAATTGCTTATGGGGATATATGAGAAGGGTTTGTGCCATAGCATACATCCCCTGCGCCACAGGTATAAAAAGTTATTGAATTTTATGCAAGATCTTAATATAATTTATGTTTACCAAGTATTCGCATTTGAACACATTTCAATAACAACATGCTAAGAAACAATCCCAAACAACCCTTTTATGATAAGCTTAAACAAAAATCCAAGCAATCCCAACTGATCCTTAGGCTGGTCGGTCGCACATGTTGAATTATGTTCATTCTTTTTTCGTTTGTATCTGTTGTAGGTATTCATCCCACTAATGTGCGCGAGAATAAGGCCTTCTCTTTTGTCTCAGGTATTGATAAGAATGCTACCAGGTATAAAAGATTATAACCCACATTCGGGTGAACAGCAAGATCCTGAGTTTTTAATCAAATGGAATCCTACAGCACTGATACACAAGCTACAGCAAGTTACATTTTTCCAGCTGATTCCGGAACAGCTATCCACTTACATGGTCAAAGCATGTGTAAGTAAACAGGCTATTTGTACTAAGAATTTTACGCAACAATTTAAGCATACACGCAATGATTTAGGCTATATTAACTTTTTTCAATGTATTGTTGGGGACCCAAATTCTGTGACTTAAGGTTAGTAAATGAAATGGTATTTATGGATTAGATCTTTAAAGACATTACTACGCTGCGTGTATGTTTAAATTGCCAATTGTAAAATAATAATAATAAAAAATGGCATCTTTATCTAATCCGTTAGAATGTAGTATCCGTTTGAAAGTATACTATTTCATGTCGTTTTAAGAACCAAATACAATGAAAAAAACCCCGCCCGGCCGCAACGCGGCCGGCATGTCGCCTTACTTGTTATCTATATATATTATAGCTTGAGAGTATATTTGCCGGAATCTTTCGCGCTTCAATTAAATACTATTTCTTGCACGTCTTCAACGTGGGCTCACTTGGCCTGCTATCTTTTTCACATTGGGCTGCTATGCTTAGTGAATGTTGTAATAACATAAAACATAAATCTTTCCAGGTGTCTACAATCCAACACACGCATATCATAGACCTACTTTCTCACAAGAGATCTAAAAAACTACAAAATCTATAATACATTCTAACAACTTTAACTACTCTTAAAACCTGAATGGCAAATGCTCATAGCCATTTAAAAAACATAAATCTGCTGAAACTTTACACACTCAAATACCAAATACAAAGACCTTAAAATATTTACAAACTTATTTAACCAAAATATTTTATAAACTTATTTAACTAAAAAAAAAAAAAAAAATTTGTTAAACAAACAAGTCGCACTGCTTCCCACTTGTTGTTTTAATAGGCCAACGGGCTGATACTATTTACCTTTTGTTTAGTGTATCTGCGTGACGTTTAAATATATTAATTTTCGGCCCAAAATTGTTAATTTTCTTATAAACATATGATAATGGATCTTATTTTGCAATTACGCTTAAAGTAGTATCACAAATATAAAAGAAGATGTTCAAAATTGGCCAAATGATACAAACTATTTCCTTCTAACTAAAAATATCATGTCGAAGTTTTTACTTTTTGTTTAATGCATCCAAGTGGCGTTTCATAATTGTTGCCATCTTCAGAAAATTGGATTCCGCAAAATTTAGGCATTTGAATCGAAATAAAAATTAAACTTCATACTTCTGACCGATTTGTATCATAAACACTTATAAAGTAGTAACAAGTAAACCCGAATTATTACATAAGTATCACAATGCCAAGATTATACAATACGTATGTTTACAAGCAGCCATATCGGCCACATTTTTATTTCTTACGCGTACTTCAGGCTTTTATCAGCTAAACATACAAATGCATACAGACACATTATTCCTTCGTCGTCATAATAGAGCTTGGAGATCTATTTGCCGCTTGCGTGGCAGTCCATGTCTACGAGAAGACCGCAGAGATAATCCACCAAAGAAGTTGGATATGGAACACTTAGATTTGGCCTCTCAAACTCCAAGGTCCAAATTCCCATTTGTTTACCATCCTTTGTTTCACAATGAAAAGTCACTGTAAGGGCCTTGTATACCTCTTCAACAAACTCGCCTCCAATTACCTTCAACACGATTTTGTGGTTTGTTTCGTCGATTTCTTGAATTATTTCTTTTGCAGTTTGTTTTTTTCCATCTTTTATCCATTCAGAAAACGTTTAGAAAAAGAAAGATCAATTCGATTTTGGTAAGCAATTATATTGACGATGATGCACATACTAATCTGTTTTCATAAGAAAATTGTCACTTTGTCTAATGAAAAAAGTCACTTTGTCTAATCGATTCAGGGAAGGCCTATGCCCGCTCTTTGAGTGATACAAAAAGAGTGTGACGATAGGTTTGTACCTTTTTGTGATGTAATTTTCTTAGAAAGACGGGAAACTAATCTTCAAATATGTACATGGTTAAAATGCAAGACTTTTGCTACTTTATTAGAAAATATGGTCAATAAAAGTATGATCTAACTAATGACTTCGTTACTATATGTGTAATGAATAAAGGACACTTGTCTTTTAGCGTCATTATGGAATCAAGTGATTTTCGATCTTGAATGTGTTATATAAACATCGCATAACCTAGATTTATATGATATATGTCGCTCATGCCGATTCAAAGTGAGAAATACAGGATATATGTCATGAAAAAATTATAGGAGACATAAGATTTTGAATATTAATTGAACAATGATGCAAAATGACACATAACCTATTAGACAATAAAATATATATAGGGTTTATATTTACCATGAGTAAAGTGCCACACGATGGTGGATCCAACTGCACCTCGATCACCACTTAGCAGATCACAAGCATGGACCTTACCAGGGGAAATGGTAGATATGTCATTTGGCTTGTGCCTCAATAGATCATGTAACACTTTCCCACCTGAACTGATCTCTACGCACCCTATTACTTTTCCTATTAGAGCCATCTCTTATCAGGTACGCCAAAGAGAGCACTTGTTTGTTACAGAGAGTTGGATGGAGAACATATAAAGATATTACTCCATAAGCCTTTTTATAGTAGTCCTACGATGAAACTTGAAGTTGCATGTTACTAAAATTATTACCATGATTGACACTTGATTTACACATGTTTTTATTATGAGTGTTGATATGCACACCACAATTTTTTTCTTTTACCATTAAATTATATTAGTGATGCACACAGTACAATACTGCTAAACATGATTGGTGGTGTGCACATTACTTTTATTGGTATATGATGAGAACTTTTTCTCTGGATTTTAGGCAAGAAATTTAGTAACATGAAGTTTAGCATAAGCCTTGGGAATGTTATTTGAATTATTGCTATGTGATACGCGAAGTTTCCCCGTAGACCTTGAGTTGAGGACAACGCGATTCGGCACGAGTCTTAACCAAATAATACGTTAATTAGTTGATTGACGACATTTTGAACAAGTATAGGCATATGAATAGTCATTTTTATTGGAAAAATGATTTTAAAAATAGTAGTGCAAGTTTAAAGGTCTCGAGAAAATTTTATGAAGCTTAAATGAGCCCTGAGAGTGGTTTCTATAAAAGATAATGAAAACTGGCACTTTTAGCCCCTCGTTCATATTTACTGTCCGCCCCCTAAGGTTTTTAAAAGTTTCAAAATGAATTTGTGGCACCTACAAATCATCTCATTTAGCAACTAGGGTTTCACTATTCATTGTGATAACTAATTAGTAATTACATCAAATAATCCTAATATTTTAGTGTCAATTTTCCCTTATATGATCATTATTTTTATTGTTTTATATGGATATATGCTTTGATTTCTTTATATTTCATTTTCAGGTTATAAATGAGCATAGGAGTAAAAGAGATGCGAAATTGAAAAAGTACTTACCATGATACACACTTTAGTATGCTTTGAAGAAATTACGACGTAGTTACACTCTCCACTTACGCCGTAACTAAGGAATTATACACGAATACCAAGTCAACGCAAATCAAGGATTACGGCGTAATTACTACAGAGATTATGCAGTAACATTTTAGAGACTTAGAAGAATTTCGTGACCATGAAGGTTACACTGTAACCAATGCAAGAGGTTACAGCATAAATTTTACACAGAATTGTATTGAAGTCATTACGGCGTAACTATCCATCAAGTTACGCCGTAAATGTTATTAATCGGATAAAGATCACTCGAAGATACGCTAGTTACGGCGTAACCATACTTAGAGGTTACGCCGTAACTTTGTTGGGCCTATGAATACAAACCCTATTTCCAGCATTTGATATAACTTTCTCACCACAAAAAGTCATAGAATGAAGTAGGGTTCCTCAAGGACGATCACCAGTAGCATACAGAGCATTTTTCAAGGGAGAAATCACGCCATAACACTAATAAGTTTTAGCAAATTATGTTTGATTTATACTTTTGATTTCATGTCTTTCATTACCATGCAAGACATTGAATCTTTTGTACTTTTCGAAATGATCGGGAAATCACTTTTGGTGCTAGCTTAGTTATGATTCCTTTTATGTTATGATTATGTTTTCGTGATTTTATTATTGCTTCTAGTGTATGCATGCTTAGTTTATTCGTAGATCCTCTAGCTTTAGTAGTTTTGAAGGCGGTTGCACTTATTACACTAGGAGAATGGACCAAAGGACCCTAGAGTAGTAGGTTGCAAGGGTTGGTAAGAATTGACCATAGGACTACCGATTCCTTGTGTGCGAATGGACCAAAGGATCACCTTCCGATGTTGGATAAACTTAAGAAGTTAGGGATGTGTGGTCTAAGATCCGAGAGGCCGGTTCACACATTAGAATGAATCTAGCATGTAGCGTCACTTAATGACTTAACCTAATCTATCGGCGACCTCTGTCAATCCAAATAGTAGAACCTTTGATATCGGAGTAGGATTCTAGGGGATATAAGCTAGAAGAATTGACCATAGGAGTCTAGTGAATCTAAACCCTGCTTGAAGCGATAGGAAGCAAATTAGAGAACATATTCATTGCATGATAGGATGAATAACTAGGCTAGTACACTTTCTCCCGACTGCATTCAACTCAATTTAATTTCCGCATTTTATTTATGTTATTTAGTTTAATTAATCAAACAACTCAAAATCCCATTAAAACGTAACATAGACTTAGGTTAGAATCTACAAACACATAGCTCTTGGGACGACCTCGGTTTTACCAAATACTACACTACACACAATCAGGTTCTCTGCCCATTAGTGCATAAGGTAGACCATAGGTAGACGAGTAATTTATAAATATTAAAACCTGGTCAGAAATCTTGCATCAAGTTATTGGCGCCGCCATCGGGGAGCTATATTAGGATTTTTATTTAAGTTTTTAAATTTCTATTAATTTTTCAGTTTTTTCACGTCTTTCTTTAAATTTCAGGAAAAATGTCAGTTGTGGACATTGATACACTCACCCTCAAGGAGTACCTTGCTATGACTTGAGATGAGCAAAGGTCGGGGCTTGTTAGGCCGGTTATTGGAGCTGATGTTCAGTTTTAGATTAAGAATCAGTTCATGAGGGAGTTGCGTGAAAAACCCTTTTCTGGAAACAAGACTGAAGATGCTTACAAGCATGTTGAACATATTTTGTACATTGCGAGCCTTTTCAACATTCCAGGTGTTTCTCACGATGCTATCATGCTCCGAGTGTTTTCGATGACACTCATGGGAGCCGCTAAAAGATGGGTTGATAGGTTGCCAGCTGGAATCATCAACACATGGAATCTCCTTAAAAGAAGATTCATCAAACGATATTGTCCACCCTAAAAAACAGCAAAACAACTAGAGAAGATCCATAACTTTAGTCAGGAAGCTGACGAGACATTATACCAAGCTTGGGATAGGTAATGATCTTCTCTACAATTGCCCAACTCATGACCTCAACAAGCAGCAAGTAGTCAATATATTTTATAAAGGGATCAACATAGCAACGAGGCAAATGCTTGACTCTCAGGGGCCGATCCCTGGGATGAATCCTATTCTAACACTTGAAGCTATTCAAAACATGGCTGACCACTAGCAAAAGTGGCATGATGGAGGGAGCAACAGAAGCATAAGCTGAAGTTTGGATGGTATCGCTTTTATTACTAACAAACTTGAATTGGTAGGGATGAGATGAAAGAAAATGTTCATGCTATAAAAGTAGGATGCGACACTTGTGGAGGAACTCACCTAGCTAAAGACTGCCCATTGGATGAAGAGGATAAGAAAGTTGAAGAGGTCAAATTTGGTGAAGCTAATCGGCCTTTTCAGGGGAAACAATGGTAATACTAATGGATATCGTGTAGGACCACCTGGGTACTACAAGTGTGCACCTTACGGAGAAAGAAAGTCTAGCCTCGAGGAGACCATCAACAAATACTTAGAAGATTCAACCAAGAAGCAAAAAGAACAAGACGAGTGGTTGAAGAGCTTTCAAGAGACCACAAACAAAAGCCTCATTAGTCATGATGAGTCCCTAAAGAACCTCGGGGCAATGATTGGAAAGCTTAGTGAAGATGTGCACAAAAGGAATAGGGGTAATGCAATAAATCCGTTGGAGTCTGCAAAGCAATTTCCGCTGATGAAGAGGTAAAAGTCTCCAACAAAAACATTCCATAATTCTAATCAGATGTATGGATTTTCCCTTTTGCATGATAGCACTAAGCCAGATGAAACTGTGCCAAGCTAATTACCAGATAAGGAGGATAGCTCGAAAATTTTACCCTTCCTTGCACTATTAGTAATTGTGACTTATCTGCGTTAGCTTATCTAGGGTATAACGTAAATGTCATGCCACTTTCACTATTTCTAAGTCTTAAACTGACAAGTCTAAGGAAAACCAATTTGATAATTGAAATGGCAGATATGACTAGAGCAACTCCAGTAGGGATTGTGGACAATGTGATAATAAAGGTTGACAGATTTTTCCTTACTACTTCACATGCCCGAATTATAGTCTCTGAAAAGAATTTTTGTTAGGAGTTAATAGTGATAGGATTGTGTTTTAAAATGAATAAAGTTTTATGTCAAGAAACCGAGGAAGTAGCTAGTCCGTGAATGGTTGACATGGTGGTTGAGGAAAAACTAGCGGAAATATTTGAAATTTCCGATGACCTTTTTGCCTATGAGACTACTTCGTGTTTAAGGTATGAACAGGAAGTTAATTCCAATGAAAGCGATGGATCTTTTTGGAGTGATGATGAACAGGATCCAGCATTAGATGAAGGGGATGGTGAAAGAGCTTCAAAAACTGTAACAGGAAAGCTACAACGTTGTTCACCAATCATAATAATGAATGATAGGTCAAAATTAACTCTACCAACGTTTGACCCTTTTGTCAATGATTGCAATGGAAGGGGCAGAATTAGGCTGAGGCACTTAAAGAAGGAAGCAACCATTTGGTGGTGCTTTGAAGATGAAAATGTGATTAGAGAAACATGGTTCTGTACCCACTTCATGAACGCTGACTTATACGAGAAGGTTCAATGCACTGTTCACTTTTGTAAACCGGCAATTATGACGCATAGAGGAACGACCCAAGCTTGGCCTACCTGTGATCCCTTTCTCAAGGAATGTAATGGAGGGAAGTTTCCTGAAGAAAATGTGCTTAAACAGTTCACTAATGAATGGGCATGTTTTAATGGGCATAAAAGAAGACAAGTAGGCTACCATGGGATATCTTTTGAAAATTGGGTCAAAGTGATGTTTGGAGATGTTCAATTGAATAAGCATTTCGATATTCAATGTCGTGATGAACGGGTCAAGGACAATTTTCTACAAGAAGATCGATATGGCTTCTCGTCTTTAATAGCTCCGACAGTTTGGGACAAATCTTCTACCATTTTGGATAAGGACAAGGTCGGACATGTCCATCCACCAGCGTAGTAGCCGCTGCTTTGAGTCTAACTTAAAGACTCATTAAATAAACAAAAGTGCTCTTTTGGGAGACAACCTGAATTATCCTTTTTCTTTTCTATTTTATTAGTATAGCTGGGTTTGGTGTGTTTGTTTTCATATTTTGGAGGAATTAGAGCAAGGAGGATAGTGTAAAGCTCACTATAGATGGAACTAGTCTGAAATATCCATTATGTGCAGACTTTACGGCGTTACCAAATTCTATGGTTATGCCGTAACCATCCTCCGATATCGGATGACTCCCAGGTTTAAACAATTATGGTGTAACTCATGAATGAGTTTATGCCGTAACCTGTCCTACAATCAAATTTAATTTTTAATTTTACACATCATAACCTTGTATTAGTTTTAAATGAACTTTATGGGTGTGTTCCTTGTAAACCCTCACGAGACTTCACTCGTCCACTCGGGACACCGAGTGGTTTAAAAGGCTTGTTGCATACACTAAATACAACCTTGATTCCAACGAAAGTGAGTTAGGTTTTTGTTTGTTTTTATTTTTCCTTTTTATTTTAGATTTATGCTTGTCGGTGGTGTTGTGATTTCAGGGAATTGAAGTTTGCTCATGGAGGAAAGATGAAGGCACGCATGTTCAACATGGCCCTTCTTTTATTTTGGAGCAAATTTCAGGAAAGTTCTTGTTCCAATTCTACTTTTACCTCATTGTTATTTTATGTTTAGTACAAAAGGGACTTTGTACATTTCAAGTGTGGGGATGGCAGTAGAATTATAACTTGAACTTATTTTCCCTCATTTTTTCTAGTTTATTTTTAAAAATCATGCCATTTTTAAAATTTTGACATGTTTTTCTTAACCTAACTAGAATAGACCTTAGCCGAGAACACTATAACCCTTGATTTTCTTGGTGAGATTTAGCCTTTCCGTTTCCCCTTATTAACCCCAAATCCACCAAATATTGAGTGTGCCGGTAGTATGTAAACTTTAAAACTTGGCCTTTACATCATTTCGATACCATAGACGAGTAGTGTGTCGAGTTAGCTTGATACATTTGGAAGAAACAATTTGAGAAGGCAATAATTTAGGATTAACACCCAAATAACCATATGTTTATATAATTGTGTGTGTTTATCGATTAGTCACCTCGACTATTCGACCCCTGTGTTAAAACCCTTTTGTTGCACTCATCTTTAGTGCAAGATACCCTTAGATACACCCTTCCGAGCCATTCTTTTCAGTTCATGCCCTTTTCAATATTGTTTCATTACACCTATTCACCTCAGCCTACTGTGTAGTCTTAGTTTATAATTGGGAAGTCACTGTTTGCTCAAGTTTGAGGTTTAGGTAAAGAAACTCGGGAATTATACTTACGTTGAAGACAAAAATCTAAAGATCATTGAAGACCCCCATATTCCTCACATGATTCATCTCATGTGGGGAGATGAGTTATTTGTATATATTAGTTGAAAATAATTGGTAGACCTAACATGTGTGCCTAAATTTAGGGCTAAACATATGTTGGAAAATGATTGGTAGACCTAACATGAGTTATTTGTATATATTAGTTGGAAAATGATGGTTTGTGAAAATGTGGGCCCTTAGCTGCAACCATCAGGATGATGCCACATAGGTTTAGGCAAACTTTAGGCCTCCCAATCATAGCTCATATTAGTTATGAATTTCAAAAAAAAATAGTAGTTTTATTCATTTGTTGTATTTTGGTTAGCGCAAGAATTATTAGCACTAATATTGGAGCTTATTGGACTAGAATCGAGGATCCTACCTCTATCACATTTGAAGATTGATGATTAGTGGTTTATTTACACCAACTAGTGGTTGAAGACTAAGTTAGTGTGCACCTCGCCATATGACATCTACATTGGCACACTAACTTACTACATCATGATCCGGTTTTCGCATTTTGAAGCTTGGACTTTGGATGGACGATGGGCGTTGACAACTTGGTTATAAGCTAAGACTATTTGCTTTTTTTCATCATTTTTATGTATCCCATGTCTTATCCTACCCTTAGGTCATGAATCATACTTAGGCGAGGGAGAGAACAGTCATTAGAGTCTTGGCCATGGATTTGGTCATGTATCGATGGTCTTTGCCACCTTTGCCGTAGTACGCTAGTAATGACAAATCACCCTAGCCTTATAGTTTGTTCACCCAATATTGCCTTCGAAGATTGTTTTGACCTAAGCTCTAGTGGTGGAGATATGTGTAACCGCCAAGCCTTTGATATAATACATGCTATGACTGTGCGTTGAGTGATCACTCCAAAATTGACACTTAGATTAGGGAGAGTATGATGTTTCCCATTTCATGAGGTGTTCGGCTTTGAAAATTCTAGCATAGGAAATTTTTAATCACATATTTTCCATGTAACGTGGGGGGATATATTTTAAGAAATGATTCTAATAAGCTCTACTTGAGGGCAAGTAGAGTTTAAGTGGGAGGATATTTGATGTCATCAAATAATCCTGATATTTTAGTGTCAATTTCCCCCTTATATGCTTATTATTTGTATAGTTTTATATGGATATATGCTTTGATTTTTTATATTTCATTTCCAAGTTATAAATGAGCATAGGAGCAAAAGAGACGCGGAATTGGAAAAGTACTTACGATGATCCACACTTAAGTAGGCTTTGAAGAAGTTAGGGCGTAGTTACACTCTCTACTTACGCCATAACTAAGGATTTATACACGAAGACCAAGTCAACGCAAATCAAGGATTACGACGTAATTACCACAGATATTACGCCGTAACATTTTAGAGACTTAGAAGAATTTCATGACCATGAAGGTTACGCCGTAACCAATGCAAGAGGTTATGGTGTAAATTTTACACAGAATGGTATTAAAGTCGTTACGGCGTAACCAGCAAGAAGATTATGACGTAATTGTTGTTATAAGAATATTATAGCATAACTATCCATCAAGTTACGTCGTAAATGTTATTAGTCAGATAAGGATCATTTGAAGATACACTAGTTATGGCGTACCATACCTAGAGGTTACGCCGTAAATTTGTTGGGCCTATAAATACAAACCCTATTTCCTGCATTTGATATAACTTTCTCACCACAAAAAGTCAGAGAACGAAGTAGGGTTCCTCAAGGATGATCACCAGTAGCATACGGAGCATTTTCCAAGGGAGAAATCATGCCATAATATCAATGATGAGGCGAAAAATGAACCATTTTTAGAGGGTCATTTAAGCCCGATGTCGAGATTATTTGATCAAATATTGCCCTAAATCGTTCCTTTAGTCATTTTAGGTACTTTTGGAGAGAAATCTGGAAAAGGAAGCATTTTGGACGTTTTTGGAGCATAAAAGTGAAGAAAACGGCAAAGTCTCAATTTTCCTTACTGGGAACAGTACCTGACGGCGTCAAGAGTCTCCAAGTGACGGCGTCAAGAGCAACAAAAGAGGTGGAAGTGGAAGATACACGTGACAGTCCAGAGTGTTTTGTGCATTGGAGATGACGGCGTCACCTAGGCCGTCATGTTCCATTTGCTAGTGATGGCCCAGAAGAAATTCCTACATGACGGTGTCAAAATCAGATATAGGCAATATGATTTCACTATTGGCGGCGAGTTGACGGCGTCACAAATTCCTTCTTGACGCCGTCACCCTGTAAAATCTATATATAGCTTTCCAAATTTCATTCATTAGTGTGCAACTTTGTGGGAAAAACCCTAGGTCGAATTTTTCCAGCTTTTGGTTTCAACCCTTTGAATCTTTCATGTCAATTTGAGATAAGTACTCTTTCAATTCAATCAATATGTCTATGTGTTGCTTGAATATATCTTACACTTGTCTTCAATTTAACATGCTCGGCTAGATTACTTTTGTGTTTGCTTAGATGTAGTGAAATCTAGATGTTAATTATGGGTTGATTGTTTGTTTATAGTTGTAACAGATGATTGTATTCGATGTTAGGCTTAAGAAAACTGGCAGACTTCCATTGGTAACTAGCTTGAACGTCTTAAGAAACATGATCGGAGGTGTACTACGATATTTGGTTGTATTTAATGCGTAGGAGAATTCTAATGATCCCATGTTAGGAGCTTCTAACGGCTCGACATAGGAGTGAAGTAGGATCCTATAGAGTTAGGGAATATTGTACACGGCCCTACGACTAGTATTAAGGAATATGACCCGTCATCCATGCAATTGTAACAAGCTATCAACCTGTAAAAGATATCTAGGGAGTAATGAAACCTAAGTAAACACAACTTTCCCCATTATTGTTACACCACACTAGTATAATTAGTTTCATTTTCATTTCTGTTATTTAATTTTGATTGCATTAGTAATTATTTGGGTTAGTTGGCTAGCAACTAATTCCACCCACTATTCCAAAAACCGAGATTTTACTTGCTTTTATAAAACATAAAAATACAAAAAGAATCATCCCTCACCTTTAGACTTAGTTTAGGAGACTTGCTAATCCTAGCGACACTATTCCTGAGTTGAACGATCAATCCCCTGGTACTTGTCACTATACTATACTACAACGATCAGGTACACTGCCTGGTGGGGGTTATAACCTTCTCGAGATCCCTCGAGAGGTAAAGCCTGGTGCGATTCCCACGTATCAAGTTTTTGGCGCTGCTGCCAGGGAATAGTTATTGTCTAGGTTAGGATTTCTTTTTATTAGGTCTACTTGCTAGATTCCTTTCAAGTAAGATTTTATTTTTATTTTTAGGTTTTCTTTAGTCTATCTTTTTCTTCATACCTTTGTTAGTAAATTAAATTCATTGACTATTCTGTTGACCATTATGGAAAACGCAAATCCGCCCCTTTCCCCTAGAGAAGTGGTTTTGTTGCATGAACAGATTGAGTATGAGATTAGGGAACTTAGGGAGCTTAATACATTAATTAATGTTGAGCTCGATCATGCATTTAGTGACCTAGTGACCGCCTTGTATTCAAATAAGGACCTAGGATCTAATGATTTTGAAGATGTGGTTGAGGAACTTGAGGAAGGGAAGATAGATCCAAAGCTAGATGACTATTTCAATCTATACCCCACTAAGGAGGAGATTGCGTACTATAATAATCTTATTGATAATCCTCGACCTCCTTTCACTAGAATTGAACCTAAGATAAAGAAAGACGATCCTAAGAATGCTAAGATACTATGTATGATTGGGTATAAACACATTGACAATGCTTACATTGATTTTAAATCCCCAATCAACATTATGTCCTCAAGTGTCTATAATGATATAGTGAAAACAAGACTTGGACCTAGAAGAGATCCCAAATACCCCGGTGGAGTTTGTAACTTTGTCGGGAGAATTAAAGGTCTACATGTCTTTGTTGGGAACTTTACTTATATCAATGACTTTATGGTTGTTGAAGACCTAGCTAGTGTTATTGATTGTCGCTTATCCCATGTTGTGTTTGGTAAAACATTTGTTGAAGAGTCCAAGTTAGAATATGATGAGATACAAAGGACAATCCGATTTGCTAGTGACACCGATAGGATCACATATAGGATGCCTAATATAATCAAAGAATTTCATTTTGTGCCTCGATTTGACATGGATAACATTGGTGCTTTTGAGGACATCAATGAAGAGGATAAGAAAAAGGGCATGGACTATGTATGGGAGAAGAAGAGCCTTTTCTATAAAGATTGCTTGACTCTAGGACCGAAATATAAAGTTGATAAGGAATTTGCCAATAGGATTATAGGAGCAATTGAGAAAAAGGTGGTTGGTCTCTATAAAGAACATTTACAATCGGGTCCGGAATACAAAATAAGATTGGAGATGACCTAGAGAATGAGACCAACGATGAGGTCACGTAATAGCCCATGACCTTGAGTCTAGCTACAAGACTCGTAAAATAAAGAAAAGCGCTTCTTGGGAGGCAACCCATGTTTTGTGTGATTTTTATTTGTTTGAATGTTATTTACTTCCGTATGCATGCTTTATTTTTATTGTTGGTCGATCATGTTTCAAACTAAAATTGTGAAAATGCTTTATTTTGTTGTTTAACTTCGTCTTAACTTCATATAAAGGTATTTTGCAAAAGCTAAGTGTAAGGGGAAACCCCAAATTTGTTTATAAGAACGAAATTGATCTTGATTTGCCAAAATATTAAATGGACATGTGTATTAGTTCTTGTTAGAGTCAAATGCTTGTATCGAGTCATAATGATGTTTTGCAGTATTTTCCAGGAAGTAGGACATAAGTTTTTCCAGAAATTTTCCGGAAACTTAACGTAAAGATTTCTACAGGTCACTTCTGACGGCGTCATGAGTTAACTCCTGACGGCGTCATGTGTAAAATTCTGGAAATTTTGCAATATTTGTTTTTCTAACGGAGTCTTAAAGTTTTTTTCAATTCTTTAGTTTTATAAACTCCAGGAAATCTGCAAACATTCATTCCACAAGCATTATATCTACATTGTTTTCTAAGACTTGTTAGTATATATAGATTGCCACCGATTTTACGCGAGGTTCCCTTGTTTGTTTTCTCAGGTTTCACAGGTTATGTATGACAAGAAGATAATTTATTTTTCTGGAAGGGAAGCTTTGAATGTTCATTTTCTTGGAGGAAGATCTAACCTTGTTACCACACTATACACACCGAACGAATCAGGGGAGTATTTGCTTTCATTCTTTTACCTATTTCACTTTTACATTCTTTAATTGAACATTGGGGACAATGTTCAACCTAAGTGTAAGGGGAGGGTAAATGATGATACCTTATAGGATACAATTGCACTTGAGTTTGTTTCTTTGATGATAGGTGTGTAATAAAACTATGAGAAATACTTGTTAGTGTAATTTCAGCACCAAACTTAAATTTTTTTACAACATTTAGGAGTGAAACTTTAGCCTTAGCAAGCGTCTCATGGATAGGAGTTGTATGACTAGCTCAAAACCGTACCATTCAGAAAAATTTTCCACCAAAATATGTGAGGTTCGCCTTTAGATTTGATAGGAAAAGCATTTACTATTAGTGCTTATGAGTGTACCGGTAGCATTTAGATTCTAGAACTTGCGTTAGTGATGCATCCCAAGACCGCTAGTGAGACTACATTCGTGTAGTAGGATTTACTGCATGATAAGAGGCATTAGGATCACCCTTGTGTTAAACCCGTATCATAATTACTTGACCATTTAAGTCATATTACTTGGCTAGTAAAGTCAATTAATTTTTCCCACACCATTAGCGTTGTACTCATTTTTAGTACACGAAACCCCTAGTACACCCCTCCGAACCTATCTTTTCGTTTCTAACTTTAAGCATCTTACTTAAAGGAAGAATTTGTTACAACCCACCTAAATGTGCAACCAAATCGCCTTAGCCTTCCATGTATGCACTCATCTTTAGTTCATTATTGCTACATGTTTAAACCCTTAGTTAATTATCCAATTGATTACATGGTTGCTAAGTCAAGTCATATCTTGTACATATTGTTTTGGGACGATTGGGACTCATGGGTAAAGTACTTGTGTTTTGGAGTAATGGGGAAGAACATCTTATATTACCCCCATATGTGTGTTAATCTTAAAAGTACTCCAAGTGTTTTGATTATCTTAATTCGATTTATTAGATTAGTTTATTGTAAAGTATGTAAAAATTCAAGTGTAAAGGGAATGTACATTCCCTATGATGTATTATTTTGGATGGTAGGGCAAGAGTGCATGCAAAAAAATATATATATATATATATATATATATATATATATATATATATATATATATATATATATATATATATATATATATTGAAAAAGAAAAGAGAAAAACATACGGACTACCATCCCGTGTCATTCTATGTTTGTTTTAAGTTTTTGTTATTTTTGATTCATTAGCTTAAGTCGAGTCTAGTCTTGGCTTAGCAACGCCATATTGTACATGTAATTAACCAAGATGATTAACTCGCCACCAGTAAATATTGCCTTTATCCAACAAAACCGTATATTCCATATCCCTACACCTAACGTTATAACCCTTTTGAAAGACCTCTTTAATAGTTTATCCTAGGTGCTTACGCCAAGTGGTGGAGGTTTGATCCTTTCCCAAGCCTATGGTAATCTATTTTGTTATGACAGGTAGTGAGAGATGTTTTCCATTTCCTTATTGTGATATATACTTTATTACACCCGAGAGATGTGAGTATCTAAACACTATTTGTGAGGTGCTAGTGTATGACCTCCGTGCTTGTCTTTGGTCTTTAGTGGAACGATTATTTGTTGTAATTACTTTTATATTAGTGTTAAATGACCCCTAACTTGTATTTTGATTAGAATAAAAGCGCATTTTCTTTGGGAAAAGCAAATCTCAAGTGTAAGGGTATTTGATTAGGCGAAAAATGAACCATTTTTAGGAGGTCATTTAATCCCGAAGTCGAGATTATTTGATCAAATATTGCCCTAAATCGTTTCTTTTGTCATTTTAGGTACTTTTGGAGAGAAATCTGGAAAAGGAAGCATTTTGGACGTTTTTGGAGCATAAAAGTGAAAAAAACGGAAAAGTCTCAATTTTCCTTGCTGAGAACAGTACCTGACGGCGTCAAGAGTCTCCAAGTGACGGCGTCAAGAGCAACAAAAGAGGTGGAAGTGGAAGATACACGTGATGGTCCAGAGTGTTTTGTGCATTGGAGATGACGGCGTCACCTAGGCCGTCATGGTCCATTTGCTAGTGACGGCCCAGAATAAATTCCTACATGACGGCGTCAAAATCAGATCTAGGCAATACGATTTCACTATTGGTGACGATTTGACGGTGTCACAAATTCGTTCTTGACGCCGTCACCCTGTAAAATCTATATATAGTTTTCCAAATTTCATTCATTAGTGTGCAACTTTGAGGGAAAAACCCTAGGTCGAATTTTTCCAGCCTTTTCAAAGGTTTCAACCCTTTAAATCTTTCATGTCAATTTGAGATAAGTACTCTTTCAATTCAATCAATATGTCTATGTGTTGCTTGAATATATCTTACACTTGTCTTCAATTTAACATGCTCGGCTAGATTACTTTTGTGTTTGCTTAGATGTAGTGAAACCTAGATGTTAATTATGGGTTGATTGTTTGTTTATAGTTGTTACAGATGATTGTATTCGATGTTAGGCTTAAAAAAACTGGCAGACTTCCATTGGTAACTTGCTTGAACGTCTTAAGAAACATGATCGGAGGTGTACTACGATATTTGGTTGTATTTAATGCGTAGGAGAATTCTAATGATCCCATGTTAGGAGCTTCTAACGGCTCGACATAGGAGTGAAGTAGGAGCCTATAGAGTTAGGGAATATTGTACAGGGCCCTACGACTAGTATTAAGGAATATGACCCATCATCCATGCAATTGTAACAAGCTATCAACCTGTAAAAGATATCTAGGGAGTAATGAAACCTAAGTAAACACAACTTTCCCCATTATTGTTACACCACACTAGTATAATTAGTTTCATTTTCATTTCTGTTATTTAATTTTGATTGCATTAGTAGTTATTTGGGTTAGTTGGCTAGCAACTAATTCCGCCCACTCTTCCAAAAACCGAGATTTTACTTGCTTTTATAAAACATAAAAATACAAAAAGAATCATCTCTCACCTTTAGACTTAGTTTAGGAGACTTTCTAATCCTAGCGACACTATTCCTGAGTTGAACGATCAATCCCTCGGTACTTGTCACTATACTATACTACAACGATCAGGTACACTGCCTGGTGGGGGTTGTAACCTTCTCGAGATCCCTCGAGAGGTAATGCCTGGTGCGATTCCCACGTATCAATCAATAAGTTTTTGCAAATTACGTTTGATTTATACTTTTGATTTCATGTCTTTCATTACCATACAAAACATTGAATCTTTTGTACTTTTCGAAATGATTGGCTAAGCACCTTTGTTACTAGCCTAGTTATGATTCCTTTTATGTTATGATTATGTTTCACGGTTTTATTTTTGCTTCTAGTGTGTGCATGCTTAGTTTATTCGTTGATCCTCTAGCTTTGGTAGTTTTGAAGAGCGATTGTACTTATTACACTAGGAGAATGGACCAAAGGACCCTAGAGTAGTAGGTTGCGAGGGTTGGTAAGAATTGACCATAGGACTACCAATTCCTTGTGTGTGAATGGACCAAAGGATCACCTTCCAATGTTGGATAAACTTAAGAAGTTAGGGATGTGTGGTCTAAGATCCGAGAGGCCAGAATACACATTAGAATGAATCTAGCATGTAGCGGCACTTAATGACTTAACCTAGTCTACCAGCGATCTCTATCAATCCAAAGGGTAGAACCTTTGATATCGGAGTAGGATTCTAGGGGATATAGGCTAGACGAATTGACCTTAGGAGTCTAGTGAATCTAAACCCCGCTCGAAGCAATAGGAAGCATAATTAGAGAACATATTCATTGCATGATAGGATAAATAACTAGGGTAGTACACTTTCTCCCTACTGCATTCAACTCAATTTAATTTCTGCATTTCATTTATGTTATTTAGTTTAATTAATCAAACAACTCAAAACCCCTTCTAAAACGTGACAGAGACTTAAGTTAGGATCCACATATACATAGCTCTTGGGACAACCTCGATTTTACCAAATACTACACTATACACAAGGTAAACCATAGGTAGACGAGTAATTTATAAATATTAAAACCTGGTCAGAAATCCTACATCAATAACCCTAGCCGCTCCTCTCATTTCTTTGCCACATGCCATCCTTTTATTGGCTACCACCATCGTAACACCGCCATCACCATCATAAAATCACCACCATTCTCACCTCACTCGTACCATTTGTATGTTATTTGGAAGTCCACTCGTGTGATAGTCGTGTACCACGCGCCACCACCGTCACTATCTCTTTTTTTCTTGTGTTGGTAAGTGTTTGAAAACAGAAAAAGAACCAAAGGGTTCGTTCAAAATAACTACTAACATTTTAGCGTGAATCATGTAGGTGAAAAACGGATTTTGAAATGGATTTTGGATGAAAATGAGTTGAAATATTGGTATCATCATTTGAGTCGTGTTTTATTTGTGGTTTTGAATAGATTTGTGTGGCAGTTTATTTCGTATAATGATTTGGGTTGAAGCCATGGCTTGCGACTTCATTTTTAGTCCGTTTGGTTTGTTCGACATCAAGGGTTTGAGCCGAGACCATAAGATCTCGGTGTTGTAAGTGGTTTTGTTTCTTCTCTCGTCAGATTCATGAATATTGTGTGGTTTGCATTTGTGATGATGCTCGAGCCATAGGTTTAGGATTTGGCCGAGTGACAATTAAAATGCTGATGATATTTTTGACTCGTTTGGACTTAGACTTGATGTTGTGATGTTTGGCTATGTTGAGTGTTAGCCGAGACCTTGTGGTCTCCGTGTGGCCTCGATTTGCCTAAAGAGGACTTGAAATTGTTGTTATGGACTATTGATTAGAGATGCTGACTTGTTGACCTGACTCATTGACCCGAGGGAATTGATATTGGATGGCGACTCGAAAAAGAAAATAACTCATGACTTACTTACATTTTGACTTGATATGTATTAAAAAGGAAGAAATAATAAAAAATTTATTAAAAAATATTAATTGACAAGTTTTAATTTGATATTAATATGTTAATGACACAAATGGAATTTAAAAAGTATAAGTGTTGACTTTTGGATAAAAAAGGAAAACGTGAGGGTTATTAGACGTTTCAAGGAACCTTTATCGTAGGATACCATATTTGGATTTGTCGGAATATTAAATTGGATCATTGTTTGAGTTACGAATCGGTTTAGCATCAATAGACCCGATCGACATGGTTAACGGACTTATTGGGTTGAAGAGCCCACTAAGGGCCTGGTAAGTGTGTTAGAGGAATTTATTAGCGTGTGACCCATCCTTTTGACTTACCATTTATCTGCGATGTGTAGGTTTGGCTTGCGATTAATAAACGAGACGAAGGAATTGTTGGATTTACTAGGTTGACGAATTTGATAAGGATCCAATAATTCTTTCGGATACTGATGCAGGATTTCTGACCAGGTTTTAATATTTATAAAGTCTCGTCTACTTAAGGTCTACCTAATGTACTAACGAGCAGTGTACCCGGTCATGATCGCGCACTCGACAAAAGAGCTTTACAAAGCCATTCCTACTTTCTTGATAGTTATAATCTAGTATGTAGTGTAGTAATCGGTAAAACGAGGTCGTCCCAAGAGCTATGAGTGCGGATCTAATCTAAGTTCTAATGTCGCTAGTTTAAAAAGGGGGGGGGGGTGTTTGAATTGATTAATTATAAACTAACGAAATGAAAATAAAATAAAAGCAAATAAATGTGGAAGAGATAATCAGTAGGAAGAAGTGTGCCAGCCCAATTCCTAATCTTGTTATGCCATGATTAAGTTTTCTAATTAAGGTTTTCTATCGCTCCACATGGGGGTTAAAGTCACTAGACTCCTCGGGTAAATTTTTCTAGCCTATTTTCCATAGCGTCCTATTCCGTAACCAAATGATTACAAGAGTTCGTGGGTTTACCCTATAGAAGAGTCATTAAGTACTGCTACGATCTAAGACTTATTTTATGAAACTCGGCCTCTCGGAACTTAGGTTCCCCCTAACTTCTTAAGCATTTCTGTTTGGAAGGTGATCCTATGGTCAATTCTCACGCAAGATAGTGGTAGTCCTATGGTCAATTCTTACCACTATTCGTAACCTAATTCACTAGGGTCCGATGGTCAATTCTCGTGGTTTCCTAGACACAACCAAACATCCATACTACCAAAACAAGGGTGTCTGCGAATAAGAAAAGAAAACATATTCATAAAGCAATATGAAAATAAAAAAACTAACTCATAGCAATAACAATTTCATAACTAGGCTAACACTAAAGGTGTTTAGCCAATCATATTAATAAATGCAGAAAATTCAATGTTTAATTTCATAATGAAAGACATTGAAACAAATACAAGAATGTAATATGAAATACTAAAACTTATACAGTGAATGGCGTGAATTCTCTCTTAGAAATGACTTGTATGCTGCCTCTGTTGTAAAAATCGGCCCAGGCGGCCGATTAATTCCCGCATAATCGCTAATCACTCACTAAGCACCTTGATTTATCATAATCGGCCTATTTAATCGCTTTGGTCAAAGATCGCTTAAAAATCGGTCAACAAACCGATTAATCGAACAAAATCGGTCTAATCGGATTAATCGAAAAAAATCGCTTAACTCTCGGTCAACAAAATCGCTTACAAGTCGGACAAAATCGCTTAAAATTTTGTCAACAAACCGATTAATTAGACAAAATCAATCAAAGATTACTTTAAAATGGTCAACAAACCGAGTAATATCTATGTTTGACTTTGAACTTTAAAGAATTATGTATTCTATTTTATTTGAACACTTGAAATATTTGAACTTTGATGCATTATGCTTATCTTATACATATAATATAATATAATATTTAAAATTATAATTTTGTGCATAAAAATTTCAATCCGATTAATCCCCACCTAACCGATTAATCGCTATGCCCTACCCGACCGCCTCACTAGCGCCTAGCGATTTTTACAACCTTGAATACTGCTGAATATCGTCCTTCTTGAAACCCTAAATCGCCCTCTGGTTTTTTGTATTGAGAAGATATATGAAAATACAGAATTAGGGCTTGTATTTATAGCCTTGCTTAAGTTACGTCGTAACCTTCGTATCTCAGACGATCTTATCCATAGTAATAACATTATGGCATAACCTAAAGATAGATTACGATCGTAGAACTCTCGTTAAATAATTTTCGCCATAACCTTGCAAATGGTTATGGGGTAACTATTTGGACCATGAAATTCTTTTTAAGTCTGGAAATATATACGGCATAACTTATATAGGAGTTACGCCGTAAACTTGAACTGCGTTGACTTTTGGTCTTCTAGTGTTAATCCTAATTACGACATAAGTAGAGTAGGGAATTACGTCGTAACTCTTGTCTGGTCAGCATACTCTTGTGTATTTTCTTTAATAACCTTTCAAATCTACGTCTCTTTGTTCCTATGCTCATTAATAACCTGGAAACAAAATATTAACAAATAAGAGTATATATTCAAGTAAAATGATACGAATGATGAGCATATTAGGGGGAAATTAACACTAAAATATCAGGACTATTTGATGTCTTAAGATACCTTATTAAGCTTTTAGCTTAATCATTTAGACCTTTGACCTTTACCGTGTATCAATTTGACTTGATGATTGATTACTTGGGATTTTGCAACACTGGGTTTGAAATATATGTTTGGATTTGGAATATTATTAGACTTTGGACATAATGGGCTATTGGACACGAAACGGCTCTACTACACTAGACTCATAATAAAATTTAATGTATTCGAGCCGTAACGGACATACAATATAAAAATAATGTCTAAATAAGCAATAATAATTAGATATACTCGTTAAATGGTATTGGGAAATTGATTTTTCAAATAAAGTCTTTTGACTTGGAAATATTCGATAAACGAACAAGTCATGACGAAACTTCATTTTAAATTATAAAACAAGTATATTCTAGGTAACTAAACAGGATTGTGGGAAAATACTGACGATTACTAATCTATTCATCCTATTTGATGTGTTTGTTATTTATCATCTCTTTGAATTTTCTTCGTCATCTCTTCTCGACTTGATTTCTCGTCATTTTCTCCGCAACTATCCCGTTATCGTCTTCTTCCTCTTGGCGTGTGTACTCTTGAGTTTCTGTCTTCCTGCAATTACCCAAATGATGATACCAAACTCTTTCAAAAGGCTAAACCGAGATTATTTTTGGTAATGGAAATGGTTAACTTTTGGAAACTCTTGGGCATTTAATTTATTTTGTGAGATACATTATGAGACAAGTCTTTATATTATTAGGTTGTGCTGAGTCCGTCGTGCTGTGACATTCTAGTTGATGTTGTGCTATACTACTCTTGACTTGTGTTGTGCATTGCTTGACTGAGGTGAGTTTCAATGCCCCACTTTTTTCTCGTATAATGTTTTATTGAAATCTTGGGGTGAGAAAACATGCAAAACTATTTTGAATCGACCAAACGTTATTTTGTGATATTGCTATGACTGTTACGTAAACTTGCTAAGGATATATTTATTATCTGGGGCTCCTGTGTCTGTTTATTATTATCTAGGGCTCCTATGCCCGTTTATTATTATCTGGGGCTCCTTGTGCCCGTTGATTACTATATCGGGCTCCTGTGCTCGTTGATTAAAATAGGGTGCTCATTGTGTACATTTTATATATTGATTCCTTGACTTAGTCCAATGTAACAAATATATGTGATTTGGTCCAATGTTAATGATTTATGATAAACCTATGAACTCACCAGTGTTAGCTGAAGGATTGTTGTGTGGAGACTTGGCAAGTGGCATGGTGGAAGGATCAATTAAAAACTCTGATAACGTATCTGGGGACATACTTTATATTTTCTTTGGGCCTTATTTCAGTACTTTTGAATAAGGTAAACTTGAAGTTGGATTTTGAAATGTTTTATTTAAAAACTAATGATGAAATTCTGTTTTCTTATGCGTGTGTTGTGTACCAATCTCGTAGCACCCCAATGCTTGTTTTGTTTTCCGCTGAACCAAATTTTGGGGGTGTTACATCATACGTTTTTATCCGTTTACATCCGTTTTTAAACGTTTTCATACATTTTATACGTTTTTATCCATTTTCGTCCATTTTTACACGTTTTTATCCGGTTTTCTTACGTTTTTATACATTTTTACCCGTTTCTTACAATTTCATACGTTTTTATTCGTTTTTATTTATTTTTATACGTTTTCGTCCGTTAAACACGTTTTCATTGTTTTTATACGTTTTCATACTTTTTTTATCCGTTTCCTTCCGCTTTTATACGTTTTCATTCGTTTTTATATGTTTTCATCCGTTTTTCTTACATTTTATACGTTTTCATCCGTTTTTCTTACGTTTTTCTTTAGAAGACGGATGAAAAGCTATAAAAGTGGATTAAAACGAATGGAAGTGTATTAAAACGTATAAAACGACTAAAAACTTAAGAAAACAGACAAGATAAAAACGTATAAGGACGGATAAAAATGTAAGAAAACGGCTGAAAAAGTATAAAAACGGAAAAAAACGTATAAAAACGGATGAGAAGGTATAAAAATAGATAAAAAAACGTAAGAAAATGAATGAAAATAATAAAAACAGATAAAAATGTATAAAAAAGAGAAAAATGTATGAAAACGTATAAAAATGATAAAAACAAATGATAACATAAGAAAATAGATGAGAACGTATAAAAACGGATGAAAATTTCTAAAAACGGATAAAAACATATGAAAACGTATGCAAAGCGGATGAAAACGGACGAAAACGGATGAAAACAGACGAGAACATATAAAAACTGATGAAGACGTATAAAAACGTATAAAACGGATAAAAACATATGAAAACGTAAGAAAAACGGACGTAAACGTATAAAAAGGGATAAAAAAGGACGAAAACGTATAAAAAGGGATGAAAACGTGTAAAAACAGACGAAAACGGATCAAAACGTATGAAAACGTATAACAACACGTAAAACGGATAAAAATGTAAGAAAATGGGCGAAAACATATAAAAACAGACGAAAACGTATAAAAACGAATGAAAACGCATAGAATATGATGAAAATGTGTAAAAACATAAAAAAATGGATAAAAACGTATAAAAACGGATTATAACATAAGAAAACTTATAAAAACGTACCTAAAGTCTAAAAACTTTAAATTTCAAACATCATTTATTATAAAGGATAAACGATGCAACGATCTTTAATATAAAAAGGCTTATGTGTAAATTATAACGGAAATCAATTAACACCAATTAATAAATGCATCGGTTTAAAGAGATGCGTAGGCATTTTGAGGCAAAAGAGTGACATTTTGTTAGCGATCACCTGATTCTTGTATTTTCACTATTTTGATTTTATGACTAGATCTTGTGCTAACTAATACTCTCTCCGTCTCAATTTATTTGTCCAGTTTTGACTTTTTGAGTATTTCTTTGTCAACTTTGACCGTAAATATTCTCATTTGTGTTATATGATACTTAATGAAAATTATACAAATTAAAAATACACTTGAAACTCGATCTATTCATATATTTTGCATAAAATATTAAAAAACACAAACAAACATATTTAAGGTCAAAGTTCACAAAGAAAGACTTTGAAAATTAAAAGTGGACAAATAAATTGGGACGGAGGTAGTATGAAATAAGAATATTCGGTATATGAAAGAAAGATGACAATGGGAACCAAAATTAAGATGTTATTAGGCTCCTTGAGATGCTTAAAGATATGCAACAAGGTAACCTTAATCTACCTAGCAATTTATAAAACTTCGGTGGTTTCATTCATTTGTAAATCATAATAAGAGATGACTACAATTTCCAACACATAACAGTCTTACACGTTGCAATTTAGATTATCATGGCATTGATCTTCACTCAACAAGATTTACTATTTGCGATGATGGTATCGAAACTTCCCAACATCTATTCATTGAATGCCTGGTTGCTAAAAATCTATTTGCAATGTTTTGAAACTCATTGAATGCCTGGTTGCTAAAAATCTATTTGCAATGCCTGGTTAAACCAGTTCTAGTTGAAAAAAAAATAGGTCAAATTAAACCGGGTTTCTTATTTCCATACCCAGTTAGACCCGCCGGTTTTGAAGCGACCCGGGTCAACCCGGTTCTCGAGACCTAGCCGTTTTTTTTTCTTTCAATAAAGCAAGTTAATTATATGTATTTATGATGTAATTTTATTTATTTATATATATATATATAGGGGATAACTTAGCTATAATTTTTGTAGCCAATTGGCTACAATCCTTCATAAAAAATACACTATCAATGAATCAGGGACTCACAGAGAAGAATCAGGACCCACCAAAATAAACAGGGACTCACATTTTTTAATGCAAAATTATAGCTAATATATTCCTATATATATATATATCATTGGATTTTTTTTTTGGAAGACCCAGTTGTCGGCGACTTGATTTTCAAAACATTGCTTTGATGTAAAGCTGCCTAGAACGGATACACTAGGTGAAGAAATTATGGTGCTATCTCCTTCATGGCTAGTGCATAGGAATAGGAAAAGGAAAATCAATGCCTCTTGGATTGACTGAATTACCGTTCCAAAATCTGCTTGTATAAACGCTTTGTAATTCTTATTTAAGCTCTACCTTCTTGTTAGGGCTTTTCATTACTAACGTAAGCTGATTGTTGTTTAAATATGTCACCAATGGTGAATACAATGTTTGATTCACGTTTTTGATACCACTAAAAAAAATTCTATAGTGACATGAGTTCTGGTGACACAAAAAAGTGTCACAAAATTATTCTTAGTTACACTTTTTTAAAATTATATTTAAAAGCTTAGAATTTTTACGACACTTTTATCAACAAATTGTGTCTTTAAAAACAAAAAAATATAAAATATATATATATATATATATATATATATATATATATATATATTTATTTTTTTTATATATTTTTTTTTTATCAACAAATTGTGTCTTTAAAAACAAAAAAATATATCCTCAAATTTTTTACGTCACTATAAATAAACTTCTACATACTTAACTTTAGCTCTACTATTTAAAAGCATTTACTATGGTTATTTATAAATAGGTCTAAAACATTTTGAAGAGGTTCATACATTTGTGAACTACTAGCAAGGTACCCGCATAATCCGCCGGCGGGTATCATATGACTAAATTTTGTAAGTTATAGTGAGAAACCATTTCAATCTTAGGTAGAATGAAAATGTCCAAAGTAGTGTTTGATTACAATTTAAATTGTTTTAATTGAAAAATAGGTAAGTTAATTAAGTCATCAAATGTAGGGCTGTAAATGAACCGGACGAACACGAACGAATCCATGTTCATGTCTGTTCATTTAATTTTAACCGGACAAATAAACGGACATAGACGCTTAAATATACGAATTTTCTTGTTCATGTTCGGTTATTAAGAAAATGAATTGTTCATGTTCGTTCATTAAGACACTAAACGAATGTTAAACGAACATAAACGATCGAAAATAAATGAAAATAGATAAACAAACATAAAATTTATTGAATTCTTCACAATATATTGTTTTATAAGTGTTGTTTTGTTTAAACAAACCAATTTTTAAAATTATAAAATTAAAAGATATGATATATGAACATAAATAGATAAATAAACATAAACGAACTTTAACGAACGCCTAATTGGACGTTCACGAACATAAATGAACGAACGAGACTTTTGTTCATGTTCGTTTATTTAATTAAACGAACGTAAAATATTTTTCATGTTCGTTCATTTAATAAACGAACGAACATAAACGAACTTTTTATCGAACGGTTCATGAAATGTTCACTGAACGTTCAGTTCGTTTACAGCCCTAATCAAATGGATGTTTGTTTAGTGCTTAAAACTAACATATGACCTCCTAGAAAAAGCCACGGAGATGAGGGTCTCCAAATTAAATCATTTCCTTTTATTCTAATTTTACATATTTACCCTCCCACTTCTTAACCTTATTTCAAATAAAATGGTATAACAGTCTTTTTCTCTAATTCAGACATTTTATTTAGTACACAAAACAAACAATCATTTATTTATCTACAAACAGACATTATATATCTAGACAAACATTTTAATTTAACATTATTTAATTAAAAAACTAAACAAAAAGGCCTTAAGATTTTAAAAAGGGAAGTGATTTGCACTCTCAAAACTGGTTGCACACTCAAATTTTGAGTGTGTTGACATTTATACCCTTACATTGTTGTAAGGGTATAAATGTCAACACACTCACATTTTGAGTGTGCCAATCATTTTTAAGAGTGTGCAAATCACATCTTTTTTTAAAAATGTCTAAACTTTTTTTTAATTTCTTTTTTTATTTTGCTTTTGAAAATGTTGGTTTTGTTTTACACGGAGTAATATGAAAAGCTTCAATGCGTCCCCTACTGCCCTACACTACAAAAACCAAGTGGCAACTTCAAATCTTCAATGCGTCTACCCCTGTATCTCAAGCTTGAAATTATTGAAACACAATCGTGATCGAATAAGATCAACCACATGTTATTTAATTATAATGTGAAATAGTATTTCATGGGACCGAATAATTAAAATCAAGTGGTTGAAAATGATCTTGTATCACTGCATGCAGTAGAGGAGACGATCGACTGATCGACCTCCAAAACGATCCAAAACGATCGATCACTTATAACAGAATTATATATTTTTATCATATTTTAGTTATGTTCATTTTATAAATGTTCATTTTAGAAAATGAACATAACTGCCCTAAATATGAACCACACTTGTCACATATAAGACTTGAAACCCAAGAGACTAATATTCTCATTTATAGTGATGAATTGAAATTGCACCAAATATTGCTGTATTGGTTTAAAGAATGTGGTAATTATAATCTCAATAAGTTTTTTACTACCCAAATAGTCGTAACTAGGGACGGATCTATGTTGTAATTATGGGGGCCGTTGCCCTGCTAGCCGAAAAAGTTAATATTTTAATGTAATTTTTTGTTAATTTTAACTTTTTTCAAAAGTGCTACACGCCCAAAATATATTGAAACAACGAACAAAAACTTATAATGACATCCAAAAACGAAAAATTTTGTTGAAAACATCCAAAAATCGTATATAAACTTACAAAAACGTATAAAAGATATAAATACGTATAAAAATGGAGGAAAACATATAAAAACGTTCAAAAACAAATGAAAACGTATAAAAATGGACGAAAACGTATATAAACGAATGAAAGTGTAAAAAAACGTTTTTTTTTAAATAAAATTATTTTATTTTAATAAAATAAATTTTTTTTAAAGCAGTTTTTTTTAATTATTAAAATTGATTTTTTAATATAATTTTTTTAAGAAAAAAATAGTTTTTTTATTTATTATAATAAAACTAAAATTAACTTTTTTTTTATTATAATTTTTTTTAATAAAATTAAAAATGCATTTAAAAAAATTATTTTAATAAAAAAAAAATCGTATAATAAATTTTTTTTTTTTTATATATTTAAAGTGTAAATTAAATAAATCGCCCATGTGGTTTGTATTTTAAGATGGAAAACCAAAATTAAAGGTTAACCCTCACGTTAGTCCATCAATGTCAAGTTAGGTCCTTTTTAACGATCATTTGGACTTGGGTCGAAAACTAGACAGGATCTGTAATAATTAAAAACCACAGGGACATGACCCGTTTAAAAAAAAACATATGGACAAGATCCGTAAAAATCAGCAAACCACAAGAACGATTTATGTAATTAACTCTATAATGTATTAGGTGAAACATAACTGTGAAAGAGTTATATTTCATGGGACCGAATAATTAAAATCAAGTGGTTGAAAATGATGTTGTATCGATCACTTAGGCTGTATGCAGCAGAGAAGACGATCGACCTCCTAAATGATTGATCATCCTTTTTGTGGCACAAAAATCTTTGTCGGTTGTCGATAATTTATTTGGAGTAAATAGTCGCAGGGACGACCGACTGTCGTCTCATTTTGTGTGTGTTGTTTAATTAAAAAAGAATATTTGTGGGGTATGTTTTTTTTTAATGTAGGTTGTCTTAGTGTAGCAAAAAATCGTTTGTAAGTCGCCGGAGAAAGCGCAGATAAATGTGGATCAATCCCTCCCTTACTGTGTCCAGCCGTATAACAGAATTATATATATTTATCATATTTTAGTTATGTTCATTTCAAAAATGTTCATTTTCTCTAAAATGAACATAAGCCCACAATTTGAACCACACTTGTCACATATAAGACTTGAACCCCAACCGACTAATACTCTCATTTACAGTGATGAATTGAAATTCCACCAAATATTGCTGTATTGGTTTAAAGAATGTGGTAGTTATAATCTCAATATGTTTTTTACTGCCCAAAATAGTCGCAACTGATTGTTAGAGCATCCACTATAGAAGTTTAAGAATAAGTCTAAACACTTATGAAGAGGTCCAAAAAATCTTATATCATAGTGAGAAACTATTTCATGCTTAGGTGGCATTAAAAAGTCTAGGATCCTAGAGAGGTCCAAAAAATGTTTATTTTCCTTTTTTGATTATGTTTTTAACTAAAAAATAAATGACATTCAAATACCTCAAAAAGTTTATACATAATAGGAATATGTTTATAACATAAAAAGTTTTAAAAATTAATGAAATTATAAGATGTGGCAAATTCATAAACCTTTAATAGGTTCATATAATGTGTCAAAAATTACACACAACAAATCACAACTTCTTCCACACCGCGTGCACATTGGGCTACAACTTATTATGGTGGTAAAGTAAGCATCATATCGTCTTACTTATTTAGCATATTGATTTATATTGTTTTATGTAAATTTCACGTGTGTTTTGTGTGTGTATCAATGTAGGACATAAAGATGGTGCTTAGGAGGTTTGGTAGTAACATCATCTTCTCTAATGGTTTAAGAGATCCTACATATCGTTGTCTAATCAATTAAGTGGAACATGCGCTAACATTTTCAATTTGATCGAAAATGCAATATATTGATTAACTGTATTTAACATGGTTGTCAGGATCCCGATCCTGATCTTAGGATCTTATGATTTTACGATACTGCAAAGCAAAAACGATCCGGATCTTACATAGGATCTTTGAAAGCTTAAGATCTTATAGGATCCCGATCTTGACCATAGGATCTTAAGATCTAATCCGATCCGATCCTACTTTTCTCGGATAACAAACTAAAAAACTGCAAATTTCTAGATTATTTTTTGTAGAATTTAAAAAACAACATGTTAATCTTATTAAACATTTCATAATCATAATTTAGGACAACATTTCGATGGAACATTTATATAATTTTGTATTTATGATATATAATAATTTGTAAATTTGTATAATATTACAAAAAACTATTAAGAAAATGATATTATAGTAGGATCTTAAGATCCCGATCCGATCTTACAATCACGATCTTGCAAAGACAAAAACGATCCTGGGTAGGATCCCGATCTTGAAAACCTTGGTATTTAAGTTACTTACGATCAACTATATCTAATTGTTTTTTGCAGCGCATCAAGAAGCATTAAAGAAAGAGATCAAGAAGTCACAAAAATTGTATCAAGAATAAAACATGCAAAAGGCCAATGAACAACAATGACAAAGACAACAACAACAATAAGAAGAACAACGTCACGGCCACCGGTGGAATGAATACTTAGCATTCATATTGATAGTACGTTATAAATTAAACATGCAATATTTTACTTCATGTAATACCGATAAACGAGCTAATACTATTGATTCGTTAGCAAGTAAGTTTATTGAAAATAATGTGTCGAGCATTCAATTTTTATTCAATAATTATTACTACACTTTGTTGGTGCATTTTAATATTTTTGCTCTTAATGCAGTGTTTTGTCTTGCGGTATGTTAATGTCACTTTCTTAATTAAACGTCTTGGAATATTGCGTTACTTTGATATTTGATATGATTGTGTAAATTATGTCGATGTTACAAATTGAAAATGGAGTAGTATATAATAAAAATATCTTCACACTATCATCTTAACAATGAAAATCTTCTAAATCGAAGAAGTATATAAAGGAGAAGAAAATTGTGTTTAGTTAAATGTCGTGTCTATTGATTGATTGGAACGAGTTTATGATTCAGACTTGGGTCATTGGATCCGATTTTTTATTATAAGAGGTATAATTTATACTCTTGAATATACTAATTACTTTAATATTTTATGTTTTTATAGTTTTGTTAAAAAAGAATTTTTTTTATAGTTTACTTATAATAATGTCATTTATTTGAACAACGAAGTCCGTCTTTCACAAAAAATGAGAGTTTCAAATATGAACCGAAAATTAGTCCAGAACATTACGAAAAAAACAATTAGATCCAACATGTGTGCATTGCATGGGTCCTGAGGCATTCCAAACATATGTGCATCGCACGGGGATTAATATAAAAGGTCTCCAACATTAATGTCATCGCTTCATATTTAAAATAATTTATGTAACTTATACATATTAAAAAATTACATGTGAAGAGACACTTTTCAATGTAACATCTTGAAAAAAATCTTTTCAGATATACTATTTTAATGTCAATAAACTATTGTTGTATATTTGGGCCTCACAATCATACTAACAACCCGACAATTTACACAATCATTTTCGCACGGGTCCTGAGGAAAACCAAGTTATTTATGACGAAAATTAGTGGCAAACATAGTTTTTGACTCGACCTCAATTAAAACTGATAGAAATAAAGGCACCAATATTTTTCATGACATGCTAACAAAAGTTGTTGTAACATCCCAACTTAGGAACTTATTGACCAACAAAAGTTGTGGTAACATCATAACTTAGAAATTTATTGTCAATAAACTATTTTAAATGTGTGTCATACTTAGAAAAGGTGTGATACCATCACAATTTAGATATATAATGATGAAAATAAGTGTCGAAGCTTACATGTCAATAAACTATTTAAAATGTGTGCAATGCTTAGAAAATGTGTGATACAATCACAGCTTAGATATATAATGACGAAAATATGTGCCGAAGATTACATATTAGTTTTATATCAAAATATAGGATGTTACAATTTTGAGAATAAATACAAAATCTAAACTTTGTAAATAACTACTAATATGTCATAAAAAGTTTAAATATAATGTTACAATCTTGATAATAAATACAAAATATAAGCTTTATAAGTAACTACTAATATGTCATAAAAGTCTGAATTACTCGTTACAAATAAAAGAGTACTACTTACAACTATTCAAAGCAGAAATACAATCATTTAAATCAGATACAATTAATACACTAATTAAATCACTCATTGACTAAAATATACAATCATTTTACCACAGGGTACAATGCAATTAAGAGCACTGGGTACCGTTGGTGCCATGGCTTGGTGCCGTGGGATTTTTTTGCTGTCACGTCAGCAAAAAGCTTCATGGCACCAGAAATCTCACGGCACCGCATTTCAGGGGTATCCGTTGGTATCAAAATTCTGGCGCCGCCGGCCATTTTTTTTACAAAAATTAAAATATACACAAATTAAAATAAAAACATCAAATTAAAGTACATTAACTAAAAAAAGGGTTACACAAGATTCCTAATTTCCAGTATAGATACAAAGATGGTTGTATTGAAAAAAAAAAGAAAGTATAACTTATACTTAGTCCAAAGCCCAAATACACACACAAATGTGCAAAGCCCAAACTCAAGTCCAAAAATGAAAAAAAAAATAATAAAAAAAAAAAAAAAAAAAATAGAAGGAGAAAAGGGGTGTCATGTTCTTCTTGCTTCTTCTTCCTGCTACTACCTGCAAAACACAGTAAAAAAAAAAAAAAAAAAAAAAAAAAAAAAAAAAAAAAAAAAAAAACGATGGCACTGAGCCATCACCACGGCGCGAGCACCAGTACGGTGCGCCGTCATGTTTTCTCGGCTGGTGGTGATGGCGCCAGCCACCAGCCAACCGTACCCCAAGCTCTAAGCTACTAAGCCAAAACATATGAATTTGTAGTCTGATCAACGAATATATTTTAATTTATTCACTTGTTGCACTTTATAAAATATCGTTAAACATTTTATATATTGATCAGTTGCCCATGACGGACATGCGGACACAATACTATATATTTGGTGTCGTTAACATTTATTTTAAGATACCCGCCACCGCAAAGTGCGGGAACCCTACTATTATTAGGTGATGTTCAAATTGGTTAACAACTTAAATGATTTTGGTAAGATTGTCATAGTTTGGAAATCTTGATGATCAATTAATGAAGGTTTCTATTAAGGAGAAAAAAAAACAACAATAGTCTGATTGTTTGAACGACATTGTATGATATTCCCGTTGAGGTACATATGACTATTGCGTTTTGAAGCTGATTAGGTGGTGTTTGGGGCTGCGTTTTGAATCTGATTATTCCGATATCAAACATTATAATCAAATTCAAACATTGTATTTCAAAATCACGATTTATAAGAGCTTATCTATACTATTTATAAAGAGTTTAAGCCCTTCTCTCTTATTAATTATTTTAAGATTTCTTAAATTAAATTTTAAGTAAATACTACTTATAAAGCATAGTTTACAACTACTTAAAACACACATAAAACTAAAAAAATACTATTCATCTAATACAATTAATATATTATTGAAAACACCTCTTCACTAAAAAATACAACTATTTAAGCACAATGCACAATATAATTAAACTTCTAAAATATTAAGTTTACACCCTGATGACGTCAAATAATCTGATATTTTAAGTATCAATTTCCTCTCCTTATTTACCATTTTAGCTGAATATTGTCTATAGTCCTGTCTTATTACTTCATCTTTCATTTTAGGACTGTTAATAGGGTATGGAGCGGAAAACGGACAAAGATAGACTCAATACGGACATAACACTGGTACAAAAAGTTCTATTAGTCACGCATGGTCGATTTTGAAATGTCACACTGTAACATTTATACGTGACTAAATATACTAGAATAAAATAAACAGCCACACTTGATCCGACTTGTGTGACCATTTCGGAATTTTATTGTCACACATTTGAATATTTATGTGACTAGAGGTAACTAGATTTTTTTTTTTTTTTTTTTTGATTATTTAGTCACTTATAATTTGGGACGTGTGACAGATACAAATGAGTTTGAGACATTAGTCACACTATATATACGTATGTGACAAATATATGTCACACAATTGAACAGTGTGACCAAAATCCATATATGATCACATGAAGTAATTGTGTATGTGTCTAAATTATATAGTCAAGTTTGTCACACATTATTTAAACGTGACTGCTAAGCTTTGCTGAATATTTAGCCGCATATGAATGTGAAATGTGTGACAACTGAAAAGTAAGTTTGAAGTGTTAGTCACGATATGCATTTAAAAGTGACAAATATATGTCACACACTTGAAGAGTGTGACCAAATGTCATATATGGTCACACTAAACCATAAACATACATGATTAAGTGTAACCAAAATTTGATACATATGGTCACGTAAGTTAATATACGTGTCTAAAGTCTAGTGTGTATTTAATTGCCACAACCTAATGTGTATAGTCACATTTAATTGTAGCACGATCATGTGACTATAGGCTTTACAATAGTCACACCATATCACAAATGTGTATCTAAATCATGATTATCGCCACGTTATAAGGGTATTATATGTGACCAATACATTCAAAATAGTCACATTGTGAATTTCATGTAACTATTATTTATAGCAAAATGTGAACTCAGTTACCATTAACCTTGATATTAGTCACATTGAGTTACACAAACAAGAGTTGTAATAGCAGTTGTAACTATTGTAATAGCAGTAGTAACTATTGTAATAGCAGTAGTAACTTTTGTACACACAACAGAGTTGTAATCTCACAAAAGGTGAATTATATAGTACTTATCAAAAGGTTTTTTACAACATAATGAAAACAAAGAAGCTAAAGTACATACCCCTGCTACCTCCAAACACCTAATTATCAGCTTATTTTCTTCACAGCATACAATGCTCTCTTAAACTGAGCATGAATTCTTTCAATGAGATCTTTAACTACCTCTCTACGTTCTTCACATATGATCTTTGTAGATGTCATCACAGCAAGTAAACTAGCAGGCAAAGGATATTCTTTTTCTGCAAGCATAAAAACATCAATTCCACCTTGTGTTGATAAGTGATGTACATTGCAGCTATCATAAAACTTCCATGAAGTTGAGAAATGATGGCATGGGAAGTTCCAATAGATATCAGCTGGATCAGGTTTATATAACCTATGTAATTCAACCCACAAATCTTTCTCTTTTGCATCTAGTTTCTTGACTGTTTTGATTCTTTCTTGAACCAACTCCCATAATCTGTCTAAGTCTACTCTGTCAATTATTCTTATCAAATCCTCAAACCTTTTGTACACTGCTGATCCTCCACCAGCCCTGATTATCTTCCAAGCCTTTCCAAATTTATCTCGGTAAATCTCCCAGTCCATGATTGGATGTCTAGCTTGAATAGGGTCAACATATAATGTTTCAGGAACAATCACCATCATCTGATCATGAGAAGAGCTGTCTTCTTTTCTTTGTGAATCATTCTTCTTCTCAGCAGGTTTGTCTTTAATGATCTTTTGTTTCTTTGATGGTGTTTCTTATGTACCCATGGGGATAAAGTTTTCAACATATTTCTTGAGTCGGTAGTATAGACTTTCAATTTTTTCATATGTCATTCCCCTGAGGTGAGAAGCTTTATACTCACCTTGATGCTGTATGTATATCTTCATTTCACTGATGAGCTGAGACCTTGTGGGATTTCTGTTCCTCTTCTGACTTTGACGTTGATTCATTGACTTAATTAGGTCCTTCAAAACTAATTCTTCATATCTTTCCTTTATCAAATCAGCAAGTCTTTGTACTTTGTCTTCCCCATTTACAGTCTCATCTGTGTAAAGTTCTTTAATTCTAGCCTGTAGAACTTCATCTGCATCAATTAAAACTTGCATTTGCTCTCCATGAGCTCTTTTTTTCTCTTCTTCTTCAAGTCTGAATTTTACTTGTTCATCTGTTTCAAATTCAGACACTTTATCTCTCCTATTCTCATCCATAAAGTTAGCTATTTCAGCTTCATCAACTATCTTTGCAACCTCTTCATCTGTAGCAACTTCAGCAGTAGAAACTTGATTTGTTGTAGCAAAAGAAACATCTTGTTGTACCACCTTAGCCATTTCTTCAACCTTACTATTAGTAGCAGTTTCTCCCAAACTAGTATTAGTTTCCACTACCTGCTCTTTATTTACATCTTCCAAAACCGCCTCATAACCCCCCTTGTCAGCAACTAAATAATCATCATCCACATTATCATCACTATCAATCCCAATATCCATATCCACATGCATATCTGCACAAGCACCTTCAGCATTTGTTGTTTCCTCCCATGAGACTCTGCTTTCATTCGTCACCTGTTTGGGAGCATCCTCCAAACTAGCAGCCTTAGAAGAACTCACCCTGTGTGCTGTGCCCACCTTCTTCCACCTTCTGAACTGAGCTTTTCTTGACCTCTTTCGACCTTCCAAATATCGAACACTCAGCTTCAACCTTTTGATCTTTGCACCATTTTTTGTTAAGCGCTTTTGGAGGCCAAGAATATCCTCTTCTAACTGGGTACAACAGGCCTTCAGATCCTGTATAAGTTTCATTCTATTCTCACCAGAATCCATCAATTCATTTGTTTCAGAACTACCCTCATCACTTCTGGATGTGTTACCTTCCTTGAGAGGTGAATCAACGGGTGTATACTCACTCTCATGTATGTTACCACTGGCCTGCTCCACACCCATGACATCCTCACCCTTTTTTTTGTGGAAGGTTCACCATATATGGAAAAAGCGGTGTAACCTTTCCTGAAAAATCCTTGCCATTATTTTTCAGATTTGAAAATACTTTCTTTTGTAGTGAGGGGGCAGCATAAGTTCCTTTATGTCTTTTAAAGGTAGTCAATTGTTTTTGAATAATAAGTTGCAAAAACCTTGGATATAATAAAGAAGTACCATCATCAACCAAGGTCTTGATCATACCCTCTAAAATCATTTTTGAAAAATTGAAAGGTTTTCCTTTAGCAAGGCATATCACTGCTGATGCCATGGTGGTACCAAACTCATTCCAACCTGTTGTTTTAGGACTCAAACAATGTAAGAGAGTATGAATCAAGAATTTCCACTGAGATGAGAAGAGACCTTTGTAAAATTTTAATCTATCATTCTTCTTCTCATACCCCATTTTTTTCAAACCTTTAAAAATGGCGGCATTTTCAAGACACACAATCACTTCATTATCTGGTAGGTTAAGAGATTCCCTAATAGATGCCTCAGTTATGAGTATATGTTGGCCATCTACCTTAGCCTTAATATGTTTTTCTCCATTAAAAGTTATGACCTTAGCAGTAGCCCAAAACTGCTTAATAAAAGAAATGCATATAGGAGGATTCAAGAAATCGATTATCTGTGTGAATCCTTCAGAACCATCTGGTTTTTTTAAAAAAGCGACCATGTTGTGTCTGTCAACAAATGTGCGTTTTGATTCAATTGGCAACACCATCTTGAATTAGGGTTTTGTGATTTGGGGATTTTGAAAATTATTGATAAAAGATGTTAGTGTTTGTGATTATAGAGAAATTATGTGTGCGTGAAAGTGAATTATCGATTTGATTGGGGATTTAAACCGCTAAGTGTAAATGTTACCAATCCACCCCTACACTCTCAGTTCTAGCAGTACAAACCTAGCAGAGGTAACGTTTTTTTAGCAGTAGATTTTTTTTTAAGTGCAAAGGGTGAATCATTATATTAATATCAACAAGTAATGAGAAAATTGAGCAATGACAAAAGTACTGGAATTATGATTAAACATTTTCCATTAAAACTTGAAATGAAAAATTACAAAATAATGTACAAAACCAGCTGCAGTAACGTTTTCTTAGCAGCAGAATCTTTTTTAGTGCAAAGGGTGAATCATTATATTAATAGCAACAAGTAATGAGAAAATTGAGCAATGACAAAAGTACTGGAATTAAGATTAAACATTTTCCATTAAAACTTGAAATGAAAAATTACAAAATATTGGAAATAAAAGTTACACATTCTAAAAATCTACTAATCTAATTTTGGAGATTTCTCTGGGTCAAATGCCACATGTGCATCTTCGTAATTCAACCCATCAAACTCCACATCAGACAAATCATCATCATCCAATGTCTTGTATGCCTTGGGATGTTGTTTGAGAGATAGTTTTTTTTGTTGCTTTGTACTCCTTTTCATCCTCAGCATGTTGTTTGATAAATTGTGTTTTTCCTTCTTTCTTTCTTTCAGCAGCCAACCAATTGCACCACGTATTTCCATCCAATTTAAATTTTTTTACACTTTTTGCCGCTTTCTTTTTTGAAGCAGACCTACTTGAACCTTCTCCTTCAACCCATTGTGTTGATCTGTTGTTTGCAGACATTGTTTATGAATACTTCCTACAGGTTTTTGTTTAGAGATTTGATAAACTAAGATTTGTGATTTGAGATACACATGAAAACGAGTATAAAAAGGGGATATGGAAAAACCAAAATACCTATGTTTAATGCAGGAAAGGATTGATGTTTCCCACAGGTGGCTTGAACCTTTTCAACATCTTCGGGCCAATCATGATCCATTGGGACGAGCGTTTGCCAGGGATCAATGCTTATATATAACTCTTGACAGAACTATATACATATTAGTCGCCTATAAAGACTAGTCACAACGGAACATGATTGACTTGAAGAAATCTGCAAAATTTCATGATTGACCTGATCCAAATATCCCTTTGGAAAGTAGTCTGACCATGGATTTGCCGCAAAAAAACTAAAAAATATATTAAAATTTTAAAAAATATAGTGTAAATGAAATAAAAGATGATGTTGCAATTCAGGGTGTGTTTGAAACAACCTTTGTTCTTGGAACTCCAATGGCCACATTACCTGGTGGATGGTTGGTTTTAGATCATAAAAAATAATGGAATGCAATAAACCAACATACGTAACCCTTCTAACTTCCCACTACTGCTCCTTTTGTCGTTTCAACTCCCTTTGAGCAAAGGACTGCACCAGCCGCATTGCTAGATTGTAGAAAAAACAAAAGAAACAGTATGGGAATTTAGAATGGAAAGGTATGTTGAAATTCCAGACTCAAAGTAATACAAACAATCTACAAATGTTAAGTAAAGAATAGAGTCTAAGTAACATCACTCATCTTGAATGCGATAATGGAGTGTGGCATGTCATGAACAATACACACTATATCATTATTGCATTGAAGACGTCTCAATGATCAGGCCAGATCGATCTATCTAACGTTGCAGTACCGTCTAATAACCACACAAACGGTAGTAGACGTTTTCCAAATTAAGCAATGGAACCATCTACAACGCTAGATAGAGCACCCTAATCATTGAGCTTTAAGTTATTAGAAAACAGATTCTTACTATCATTTATATTGCTCCCTTAGATGTCACGAACATACATATTAATTATGTAGATTCTACGACATTAGAGAGCTAATTGTGCATGAATGAAATCATATAAAATTTATATTAACAATGCAATGAACTGCCATCCTTTCTACCCTAGCCAACAACAACATATTATTCAGCCTTGAATCTCTAACCTACCAACATGCTGGAAGACGAAGACGCTAAATTCAAGCATCGAACCTACAAATTATACTTGATAATTGTTTCTGTATTTTGACAAAGAGCAAAGATGAATCAACATGGATGAACAACACCAAAACAAGTTTATGTTCATACTTGAAAGTGGTGTCTGTCACCCATGTTGATACTTCTTCCATCTTTGATACTTGGATATTTTAGCCTAAATATTTGCACACACATCCGCCACTTTTCTTCCTTATTCTCTCAATACAAATGCAACATAATTCTTATATAAAAAATACATCATACATATATATAAAGCAAACAGAGTGATACAAACAATCTACAAATGTTGAGTAAAGAATAGAGTCTATGTAGCATCACTCATCTTGAATGCGATAATGAAGGAGTGTGGCCTGTCATGAACAATACACACTATATCATTATCGCATTGAAGACGTCTCAATGATCAGGCCATATCTATTTAACGATGTAGATGGGTTCCATCGCTTTAATTGGACCCCGTTTTCTAACGATGTTTAATCTTGATTATTGAAAGAACCATTAAACATCGTTAGAAAATGGGGTCCAATAAAAGCGATGGAACTCATCTACATCGTTAGATAGATCTGCCCTGATAATTTAGCTTTAAGTTCTTAGCAACCAAATTCTTACCATCATTTATATTGCTCACTTAAATGTGACGAACATACATATTAGTTATGTAGATCCTACGACATTAGAGAGCTAATCATCAATCAATGAAATCATATTAAATTTATATCAACAATGCAATGAAAATATTTTCATTGTAACTAAATACATGAAAAAACTGTTTAAGTTCTTGATATGTTTATTGTACTTTAACCTAATCCTAAGATAAAATAAGCTAATCCAAGCAAACCTTAATATCTCTTTTGCTCTAATTATTCGCAAAAACAACACAGCATGTTCTTCCTTATTCTATCAATACAAATTATACTTAATAATTATTTCTGTATTTTGACAAAGAGCAAAGATGAATCAATAATGGATGGTCAACACCAGAACAAGTTTATGTTCATACTTGAAAGTGGTGTCTGTCCACCCATCACTGATACTTCTTCCATCTTTGATACTTGGATGTTTTAGCCTAAATATTCGCACACACATCCGCCAATTTTCTTCCTTATTCTCTCAATACAAATGCAACATAATTCTTATATCAGATAGTCAACCTAATCCTAAAATAAAATAAGCTAATTCAAACAAACCTTAATATCTCTTTTGCTCTAATTATTCACAAAAACAACACAGCATGTTCTTCCTTATTCTATCAACACAAATGCAACACAATTCTTATAACAGATAATCAACCTAAGCCTAAGAATAAATAGCTCTAAGAGGGTATTTGGATTATATTCATTTGTGATCTTATCAGCTTTTTGAGATTTGAGATCAAAAGCTAGATCCGAGTGAGTTGTAACTGTGAGTGTGAGAGAGAAATAGAGGATTATGGAAATGTGTGAAGTGTGTTTGATAAGTTTGTGTATATATATATATATATATATATATATATATATATATATATATATATATATATATGTGTGTGTGTGTGTGTGTGTGTGTGTGTGTGTGTATATATATATATATATATATATAGGAAGGAATTGTAGAAAAAATCTCCCCTCCAACCACTAAAAAAAAGACACCTGGAAACCCTCCTTTTAATCAACAACCGTTGGATCAACTTTACTTACACCACACCCTTGGATCAAAAAACAGTTAAAAAAAAAAACAGACACAACTTATGGGCGCCACTTTCTCTCTTCTATCCATCCAATACTCAGATCCCCTTTTACAATAAACTTTCTTTGAAGTCCTATGATCCAAAATCAATCGTGTATGATAAATAAAATTACCAAAACATCATTAAACCCAATATATAAAACCCTAAACCTATCAATATGTAAAACACGAGCAGCCGACATGTATCTTCAAATCAGTGAAGTAATAGTCAATAATCATATTTCTTATATGAAATATGTTGGTGGGCAAGACACCCAGATGAATGATGGTAATGATTCTAATCCTTGAACTGTTCATGTTAAATTTAACCTGACTATGTTATTTGTGTCGGATTAGTTTATATTAGTTATCTTCAATTGAATTTTAAAACATAAATTTTCGATTACTGTCATCATGTATATAGTTATTTGTTGCTCATATGGATTGAACTTTTATAGATTAATGTTCGGCCAATAGATCTTCTTATAATGCTACCATTTGTTGATTAATACTTTTTAGTATTTGTTTATCAAATAACGTTTTTTTTGGTTATGTATATTGAATTTTGCAAATTACATTTGTTAGTTTATATTCTTATTGACATCGATTTAATAAATTTTAAGAGTATTGATATGATAAGGAAGGAATGTTTGAAATTCATCCTCCATAATTTAGGAAATTATTCAAAATTTTGAACATAAACCTTATCATTTAATCAAAATAAATTACCTCCATGATTATAGCAAAAAAAATAATTAATTTGTCAATCCTTACCTTGATTATAGCCCGAATATGTTTCAATTTCAAATTCATTTTAACCTAATCCACTCCCTATATATTGACTGTATTATGCATAAGAGTGACTCACACCTTATTCCTTTCACATTGTCACTCACAAAGAAACACATAGGTATATTAAAACCTATGAATTTGTAATTCAAGTTTGTACATCATTGATTTTATTTGTATAATACTTCAATTAGTTGCTTACCTTTTAGCAATATTGAATTATTTGATTTATTCTTTTTGTAGATCAAACATGGAACAGGCTTTTACTCCTTTAAGTGACGTTGACCCTATGTTAGATGATATCAAAATACTTGTCAAGGTGATAAGTATTTGGAAGTCTCACCCTCTGGCAAGCCAGAATCATACTGGTGTGTTGACGTTTTGTTACAAGATCAACAGGTTATTCAACATTCCATTATGCAATTTCCTCACCCTCTTTTACCATTCATATTTTTTCTGTTTTTATTAATTTATTTAAACACATTAACATTCAAATTTTGTTATATCATTATTAGGGTACCCGCATCCATGCCACTATTAAGAGGGACTTTAGCAATAAGTTTCAAGCTGTCCTTGATGAAGGTTCGTGTTATAAGATTGGCAATTTCGGAGTTGGGGAAAACAGTGGAAAGTTCCCAATGCTAAGTCATCCATACAAAATTGCCTTCTATAAAAACACAACTGTTACCAGAGTTAAAAGCTTTGATAGCAATACACGTGGGTTTATATTTGAACCATTTCAGAACTTGAAATCTCATTACTTTTCAGAGACTGATACTATTGGTAATAATTCATTGACTTTTTTAAATAATATTAATGATAGTATTAATAATATTGTATAACGATTATGACATACAAATATCTAATTAGTATTTTTTAAACGCAGATGTTATTGGTACACTACTTGAGATATCAGAACCGATACCTTATGAGAGTTGTGGGGTCGAGAAACTAAGGCGGACAGTACTCCTTGAGGACACTGAGTAAGTTTTAGCATCTTTCTTATATGAAGCATTAATAACAATTACATTTCAATTTCTTTGTTATACTTATTTGCTTTATTTAAACCATAATGTAGTGGTCAACAAATTGAATGTTGTTTTTATGAGGCCTGGTCTGAATGGTTTAGCACCATTGCTGCACAAATGGATACTTTAAGAGATGTTGTAATGGTTCTGCAAGTTGCTAGGGTCAAATACTTTAACGGTAAGATACCTCTTTTCAAATAATACTTATTGCTATGTTTCACTTACAGTACTTATATGTGTTATTTACTACTGCAGGTAAACCTTCAGTTGGCAATGCGATGTACGGTACTAAGTTGTACATCAATGACAACATACCAGAAATTGCTGCATTCAGAAAAAGGTTGTTACTTGCTTATTTATGCACTAATTATACTCATGTGTTGACACAGTGCATATATATTAATTAAGATTCATCCTGTATGATGCTCTATATCATTATCATAGGTATCAAGAAGGGGATGGTTATCAGGAAAAGAAGATTGTCTTAAGTGTTTTTTCTCCAAACAAAAAGGTGTATACTGCTGAAGAGTTTTTTGCTGGTGCAATCAAGCGTATGGTTGGATCTATTCGGGAAGCTCAGTCTGTAAGATATTATAAAGGCTACCATGTTAAATATTTTCACAATTTATTTTTTGATGCACTTAATATTGTAAAGTTAATTTATCCTTTCCATAAAAACAAAACAGGAACAACAAGCTATTGTGTATGCAAAAATACACAAGATCCATAAGGAAGATGGTTGGTGGTACACGGCTTGCAAAAAATGTAGCAGGACTGCCAGAGAACAGGACGCCAGTGAATCTGCGTCTGCGTCCAAACGTCCAAAGTCTGGAAAGAAGGTTTGGTGGTGCAAAAAAGACCGTGAGATTACTCATGTTGGACCAAAGTAAGCTTAACAGTATAACTTATTAATTTTTACTTCATGTGTATTATGTGTATGTATGTTAAGTATTAATACATACTATTATTTTATTTAAAAAACAGGTATAAAGTTATTGTGCGTGTCATCGATGACACAGGTTCAGCCTCGCTTTTGCTTTATGAGGATTTGATCTTGAAATTGATTGATATTCCATGTTACAAGCTACGCGAAAAATATGGGGACGAAACAGATGAATTTCCAAAGGAATTAAGTTCCATTGTTGGAAAAAAGTTGTTATTCCGATTTCTCTTTTCTGACTTCAATATCACCAACAACACACATGTTTATACTGTGAAGATGTTGTCAGAGGATGATGATATGATACGTTTGTTTAAAGAGGGTTTCATTCTTGAGGTTGTGTTAAACAAATCACTTTTGTAAAAATACATGTATATTTTTTATGGTACTATATTTGTGACATAACAGTCAACTTAAGGTCACTTATTTTATTCGTTGATAATTTGTCACAGGAAAATGATAAGGATAATGACACTCCAATTACTCCTGCTGTTACTAAGAGCAAATTTGGCGCTGGAAATTCAGTTCCCTTCCAGATCGAAGACACACAAGATGATAGTATAGGAAATGACAATGGTGATTCCACTCCAGTTTGGAATGCAATATCCAAAGAACATGTGTCTGGCAACGAAGGTGGTGATGGTTCTAAAGGAAAGCGTGATGTAGTCGATTTGGATGACTACCCTGATGTCGAGACAGATCCAAAGAAGTTGAAAATGGATCTAACCAAAGTCAAGGTGGAGAAGGAGGATTGAGTATCCATCAAGAATGCAACTCATTATCCAGAATAATGCATTTTCATTATTTTTTTTGGTTATTCAAATCTGTTAAGACTTTTGTTTTATGTTGGTACCTTTGAAATGCTTTTTGTGTTTTTGTTTGTAATAAGTTGGCTAAACATTATTTGCAGGCCATGGTTATCATTGTTTCCTCACTTGGATTTATGAGGAAACAAATTGTTTTTCATTTAGTTGTATTTTATACAACAACCTTTGTTTTTTTAATGAAATTATTTACCTTTTAATATCACTTGATTATTTCCTTTTTTGTATAAGTGTTTATCAAGCTTTTGTGTCTAACTTATAATTATTCACAAATTCTTTTGTTGTGCTGAAGTAAATGTTTTTATAACTGAGTAATATCAATCTTTTGAATATTCACATATATTACCTTTATATTTGCAAACATTCATTATTGTAACCAAATCTGAACTTCCAAACATGAAATTATATTTTTACACTCATGTTATTAAGGAACATTAATTCATAATCAAGGACACTTATAATACCATTAGACAAATATGTTTAAACAATCCAAATCTTAAAACATTGTAATCCGATACTAAAATAGTTGTAACAAACTTCCAAATTTCAAATTTTATATTTTAATATAATTTTAATATTTATTATTATCCATATCATTTCTTAAAATCTCTTTGTTTTTAATTTGTATAATCAACTGTCAAACCAAATACATTCAATTACATTATTTTGCCAATTTTAAAGAGTACAATATCATATGGATCATCATAAGTCACCAAATGTAAACTAACATTCATACACAGGAACATTAATTCAGAATCAAACACACTTATAAAAAACATTAGACAAATATGGTTTAACAATTCAAATCTTAAAACATTGTAATCCAGTACTAAAATAGTTGTAACAAACTTCCAAATATCAAAAATTAGATTTCAATATACTTTTAATAATTATTATTAACCATATCATTTCTTAAAATATTTTTGTTTTTAATTTGTATATATACTATAACTGTTAAACCAAATTCATTCACTTTCATTATTTTTGCCAAACTTCATTCAACAATATCATATGGATCATCAGAAGTCGCCAAAGGTAAACAAACACACACACATATATATATATATATATATATATATATATATATATATATATATATATATATATATATATATATATATATTGATATACTTTTCATTGTTATGCCTATATAAATGAACAAGCATGTTAATACATTCTTATAACATTTTTTTTGTTTCATAACAAACCAGCAAGTAGAAGACTCAAAATGCTCAAATGAATTTTGGATTGAAGATCCACCTGTTATCATAATTTCAGATGATGAACCGGTATGATTTACATTTCTTAATAAACGAATGATAGCACATTCCTTTTGTAGTGTAACTTATGTAAAATAACGTCCAGGACGTCCCCCCTAATAATAAGCGACCAAGAGTAACAAAGGATGGTACACTTGACAAAGAAAGTGCTGTTCAAGCTGTCGATTCTCATGATGACTACGACAATTGGATGTGTATCAAGAAAGAATGTTTATTTCATTCAGAGAAGAAAAACAATTTTGTTTCAACAAACATTATTGGTGATCAACCTCTTGTGGATGATGATACAATAAAATGGATCTGCATTAACAATAATTGTGTATACCACAATAAGAATATTGTGGAGTACGATGACCAGGATGAGAAAGTGATATCCAATAACATAAGTGAGGAAGCTGTGGTCAAGAAGTGATTTCGACATGTTAGATTATTATCAATAAAATATTCTTAATAATATAAATTTTTGTATTTATCAAGATTAGTTTTATATTATGTTTAGTTTTATGGAGTTTGATTGTTAAATCATTCTTACTTAAACCATTTAATCTTTCACATTAATATTATATCTATTTGAATAACAATAGTCGGCTGCTATCCAATATCGGACAACACTAATAAATAATATTGGTTAGAATATAATACAATAATGTTTCAACATATAATAGTAACATACTATAAATCCATTAAGACCAATAGCGGACATCATTTAAGGAAAAATATTGATGCGACATACGATTCATACATTTATAATAAAGGCCAAAATTTACAATATCCAAATACCACATAAAACCAAAATTTTTAACTTCATGCCAACCATAACCCTACTATGGATATACATCATCTAAAGCAACTAACTACTCTACAAATAAGGATATCAATCTTTACCCTTTCCTTGCTTTGTGATACTTAAAACTAATATATATCATTTTTGCCGCCTGTCTTTCAAATTAGTTTGGCGCCTATTAAACAAGAGTCACCTAGGGTTTGATATCTATAAATATGAGTGGTCACTTTCACTATTTCACACATTAGCAATTCACCTCAGTCCTTGACATACAAATACAAAATGGCAAACAATCAATTAATGTTTTTGTCTTTGCTACTACTCAATTATCATTTGCTATTAATCATCCATTCTAATCTTCTTTTTTATCAGGATGTTGCTGCTGAAATCATCAATAACAACCATCTGGTATTTTTATATATCATGTTTTTTAACCTTTTTAATGATTTAGTTTGTTTCTCAAATATATTGTATACTATATATATCAGGATATGGCTATGATCAATGATCTCAAAAAGAGAAAACGTGAAGCGAATCTAAAAAAATGGAAGTGGACTGAAGTCATTGATGTTGATGATCTTCCTGATCATGATGAACCTGTCCCAAACACCGGTAATGTCACAGATCTCACAATCATTCAACATGTAAGTACATGAACAAACTTATTTCTATACTCTTTTAGTGTGATTTTATGAAATAATCACATATTTACATTAACTCATACTCTAATTATTCATGCAGGAGGTTAGTGATGATGAAATACCAATGGCCCCGATCAAGAGAAACAAAAGAAGCTGGGTACAAGTTACTGGAAAAACAGGTTGAAGAAACTATTTGATGAAGATGAAAGTGAAGAAGATGAAACCGAGGAAGATGATGATGACTGGGTTTAGCAATCTCAGAACTATTTTTAGTTTTATTTTCAATTTTCATGCTACTATCTTAGTAGTATGTTTATTTTAGTTCGATCAGTTAAACTACTCTTTCAAGAGTATGTTTTTATTGTCTCTTTTCCATTGGATTTTTTAGGTGATGAATAAACATATGCTTTAGTTTATTATTTTATATTGTCAGTATAAAAATTATATGCTATTGGTGAACATCATTTTTTTATCCATTTTTTTACTTAACCAGAATGGAACTATTGATTTGTCAAATTCGATATTGCTTTGTGTTACAAATATACAAATGTGCACAAGATTAGTAAGGGAGTGATGATAAAATGGTGAGTTAGTTGAACATGATATGATAATGTAGAATGTGTTATCAAAATTCTATCGTGTATACCTTAAAATATTTATAGGTTTTCTTCTCAATCTTTGCATTCAATATTATGCTCTGTTAATTACATTTGTTACCACAGTTACCTGTTTTATATGTTAAATGTGTCAAAATAGCGGATGCTACATTCATGTTGCAACATATAATAGTAACATACTATCAATCCATTAAAACAATAACGGACATCATTTAAAGGAAAACCCGTAAGTTATGACATACGATTCATACATTAATAGTAAAGTCCTTAATTTAGAATATCCACATACCAATGAGCATTCAAGTATCATCAGCATGTATGCTGATAATACAAACCAAAATTAGCAAACAACTTTTGTGTTGCAAAAACACTCCAGGGATGGTACCAACTAAATACTTAAGCTAAGCAATTATAGTCCTAAAGGAAATTTTACGATAACTGTCTTCTTAACAAAATATCATATGAAAAGATGATAAAACTAACAAACGTCGAATATTGGGCTTTCAATCTCTTCCCCTTCAACAACTTCAATGGCTGTGTTGACCAGTTTAAAACGCATCACTTTTCCCATCTTGAACCCACACATGCCACCAAAAGCCCTCCAGTTGCCAGTTAGTTTCACATGGTTGATTCTATTTGGATTGCTATAGTCATTTATCATTTTTACCTTAAACTGAAATCTCTCATCATCATGTGCCACGAATGCTTTTGTGTATGTGTGCATCATGTGAGGTCCGCAGTATTCAGCTGGTATTGTCTGTTAAAAATATACATTTGTTCAACCATCAGCAAAGAAAGAAACTTTTAAAATGTATCTCAAAAAAATTAGCCATGTATCTACCTGTTTGGTATATACTTACCACATGGTAAAAATCGCATACAATACCATCGTATGTAACATAAAACACATCGTCTTCGTTGTTGTTACTGCTATGTCCTTCCCATGTACATATGTGTTTAGCTCTTTTGTCTACAAATTAAGTTAATAACAATACAACTTTTCTTACAATGCATATAGTATATTTGTAATGCACAATCAAATAGGAAACTGAATTTACCTGTCTTGGCATATGATGGTATTTCACGCCCCGGAATCCTCAACATTGTTGGTTGCACTATTTCATGATATATGCATGTACCATTGTTAAGGAATATCGCCATATTCAATTTGTAATTACCCAAGTTGGTGAAAACGATCGGCTGTCGTACCGCAATTTCCAACGCAGCAACAAGTTGGTCCCATGTATTACCGAACAACCAGTTAGACCTTACAACGCTGTTCTGATCCATTTGTACCCTTTCATGTCTTACCTTAACCCTTAAACCATTTGCACAAATTTTGAATCTTTCTTTCCATATGTCCTGCAAAAAATCACCCGGTAGAGCCTGCATCACAAAATAAATATCTTATTTCTTATGTCTATTTATAATTCATCAAATTAAAATATTTATGTCACAAAAATCATAAATGCATATGTCAAGCAAACATGATCAAATATGTACCTGTCCTCCCAGCATGCGTCTGACCAAACACCTAACAACTCTGTTTCCCACAACACGTTTGTCATACCCTGGCGCTTCAGTACCATCCTCATTATAACCCGTGACATAAAATGTGTCTTTGGCCTCTTTCACGAAATGTAATGTTTTAACAGATGAAGGCACATTATCTTGGACAAATTTTGACCATTCATCTCCAAATAACTGAATTTCATTTTCCACAACCCTGATGAGGCATATGTACCTATACCTGTTGTTGCCGTTTATGAATATGTATTTTTGACCGTTGTAGAATATATCGTTAAAAACGTTTGGCAATTTCTGTTCAATATAAAGTTTGAATCTATTAGACTATTATAATGCTAACTAATGAATCTTATATACATGTGTATATACATATGTAAACCTGGTAGTCAGGGTTGCTATCCGTATTAAATCGGAACAAGAATTGTTGATCCATTTCTGCAGTTGTGATGCCTGTAGTTATAATGCAGTTAGAAAGTTGTATCTTGCACTCTATATAACTACAAACTTAAATGTCTCTTATCGTCATGTATATTTTATACAAACTTATACTAATCACATTGGGATAACATAAGTGAGATGGTTTTTTATGCTCCCTGTTCAAAACTTCAACAAGTATGTTTGATGTAGTATACAATAAAAAAACTAGCAAGTGTACGGAACATATATATCTTCTTCAAACGTCCCGCACATTAGATTATTTACTTTAAAATCTACATAAATCACACCCTATAATTATCGGCTATACTTATATACCATGTATTCTATAACAATGGTAGCTAGAATAACAAGTCTCTTTATCATCAACAACTTCAAATTTCCTTCTTATTATATTCTATATTTTTACAAGAATAAAAAAAAGAAACAATAACATACACACATATGATTATTGCTTTTAGGAATCAATATCCAACATCATAACATTTAGGAATGAGATCCAACGAAAAACAACAATTTACCACGTGTTTGCACAATCATTAACAACAACAATAAATGGTTAGTCTATTGGTAAAACCAAATACGTAACATAATAATCAAAATAAATCACAACATCAGATTAAGAACAATAACAACATTCATCCAAAGATTATTAACTTAAATCACAACATAAACGATTCATTGTTTTTTTTTTTTTGGAAAAGGCAACTTGAATAGCAGCAAGTAAAAACCAAGGCAAACAAATCTTAGCAAGGCCCCTAAACGATTCATTGTTTAGGGTTTCTCAAAAAGTCATACATGCAAGTAAGATTAAAACATATAAAACAAAGTGATAAGATCAAAGCCTTGAGATTTTACCTTTGCTTTCTTCCGTTAATGATGTAAAGATTCAAAGATATGGTTCGCTTTCCAATGTTGTAATTATGTTTTGAGAGAAACCCAAACAACTTGCTTATGACATGAAAAGACTATAGTTGAACTTTTAAGTCTAGAGGTAAATAGGCATTATTATCCTACACCGAATGCATGTTGTGGATTTTTTTTATTTTTTTATTTTTTTATATTTCACACAATTATAAGTAACAAATGGGCTTAACTACACGGTTTGGGTTGTAAAAAAAAAATGGGCTTAAATATATTTAACACATGAGTAAGTTTGTTTTTAAAGGTTGGGCCTAATTAATTTTGGGTCTTATTAATTATTAAAAGTTTGCCTCATTAACAGATATTTAGTTACCAAATATGTAGGTCACTTACCTAAACTAAATCCCATGATTTACGTTATTAATGAATAAGGCAATTTGAATTTTATTTTGATTTGATTGTGAGCATAAAAGTTTCTTTCACAATCAAATTTCTTTATATGCAGCCTTAGATTAATCACAAATAGAATTTCATTGAAGCTATGGAGGAGAATACACCATCTCAATATAATGATATTACCATGGATGATGTTGCATCTTTTCAAGATAATCAAGAACGAAACAATAGTTTGTCAAGTTCTCCCATATTATCAAATAACTCTGCTATAATAGATAATGAAAGAAGCAATTCATGCTTTGGTATGTTTTACTTTTTTTTTTAATTTGTTTTGCCTATAATACTTAACTTTTTTGTTTTGATTTCTAAAATGATTCAAACATTTTATGTATTAACAACTTAGTATAACATGTATAAACTATATACACAAGTGCAGGTCAACAAGAATTACGTACCAAGAGAAAGTCTGTTATGGTAAACGAAACCCCAAATGAAAATATGGTATCCCAAAATGATATGCCTTTCAATACTGTTCTTAATTATCGACCTATTTATATTCCCACGGATGTTACAAACATTGGTACGTTCTTATTGTCTTAGCATTTATTTTGAATATTGTGGGATATGTAACAAAATTTGTACGTAATTCACATAAAAATGTTTATCATTTGCATTTACTATCTGTACTTATTTTATGTAGCTACTCCACATAATAATTCATTCCAGAAACGCAAGGTTGTATTCCAAAGGAACACTTTCCACTCTAAATCATTTCATCAGAATACACGATTTGATGAAAATTTTAGTCACAACCTTTTAAATGATGAAAACGTAGAACCAATGGGATCTTCTATGCAAACATCGGGAGGCTCAAGTGTTGGAAAAGTGTTAGCTGCCATGCATCAACAACGATTGCCTCTACGTGACATAACAACAAGTAATATTACCCACAAATTAATAACTGTATTTTGTTATAAAGTTTACTTATTTCATCATATGTATTAGGTACATCTCCCAACAATATCCAATATCCATTAAACTTGCAATCTGTGAACTCATTGTCAAAGCAACAAAATAATGCCATCCATGGACCAAGTGTTATAAACCCTATACCACTTAAAAGGGGACGTGGACGTCCACGTAAGATTGGAGATAGTACTGTAAGGTCAATAGGACATCCACGTATCCCTGATGCACCAGCAACAATTTCTACTCCAAAACCAAATGTTCAAATGCAAACAGGATCTTCAATTATTTTAGAACCTGTAGTAAGGCCAAGAGGAGGTCCACGTATCCCTGACGTACCTGCAACAGTTTCTATGCAAAAACCAAAAGCTCAAATACAAATAGGAGCTTCTATTAATTTGGCACCTGCATTAAGGCCAAGAGGACGTCCACGTAAGAATCCTGGTGATAGTATTGTTTCACCAAACATTTCTACAGTTACACAACCTGTAACACATCCGGAAATGCCTCCTAACAATGGTAAATATTTATTTATCATTAATGTTTAATTTATTTTAATTTCGGCTGTTTCTTATAAAATATATTTAGCAGCTACTTAATCTACTCCAAATCAACCTGATTATGTACGTACAAGTGTAGCTTCGATGACATGTTCTCCTTCATCATTTACCAGAACTCTTTCTTCAAGATGTCATTCAAACAAAGGTATGAATGCTTATATTTGCTTACCTTACGTTAATGTCATCCTCCTAATATTAACACACATATATTTTATTTTTTTCCGCTCCATAAATTAGATAACTATAGCGGTAGTAATGTACATCAGCCAATCCCAAATGAAAATTACAAGAATTGTCTCGACTCATCAAGTCTTGTTATGGTAACACCTACAATACATGATAACATTCCAATCAATCATAACCATTCTACAAGTAAGTTGTGTCATAAAAATTATGAGAACGTTATTTTTCATTATAAATTTGAGTATTTTTTCCAACCATTAAACATTACAGGTAATATTCAAAAAACGCCTCGAAGATCAAGCAGGTTCCAAAACAAGACTCCAGTTATATTATTGGTGAGCATGTCTATTAACACATTTACATTATTCTTTTTTATATACAAATCTTATAGTATAAAGTACTCATAAATATAACATTTTTAAACACAGGTTCTCCAAGTGTTGTCCAAACACAACGCATTAGTAAAAACAAAGCAAAGCCAGTAGTAGATATACCTGAATTTGATATACCCAATGATGATTCTGATGATGAGCATGGATATATTGATCGTGTTAAAGGAATATCTAAAGGTATCTGCTACAAAATTCTTTATCTGGTATTTGTAATATATATTTGACTGTATGTATGTTGTTTTTAGATTACTTCGACCATGGAGATCTGAATGTGCAATGCAAAAAATGTGGAGCACTGTTGCGGCTTGCAGAAAGTAAAAGAGGAGCTAATAGCGCTTATAAAGAGGAATCATATTCAATTTGTTGTGGTAGAGGTAAAGTAAAACTCCCTGTTGCATTGAAGAAACCTCCACAGTTGTTAACACGGCTAATGAATGAGGAACACCGAAATAGCAAGTCTTTTTTGGAAAACATACGACGGTATAACTCGATGTTTGCTTTTACATCTATGGGTTGTACCATAGATCATTCAGTTAACAATGGCCGTGGACCTTATTGTTTTCGTATTCAAGGAGAAAACTACCATGCAATGGGAGATTTGTTACCCAAAAAAGATGAAACACCTAAGTTCTCTCAACTTTACATTTATGATCCATCAAATGAGATTCAAAACCGCATTAACGCTGTCAGGTAATCGTTGTTTATACCTTTTTTTGTTTGTTTTTAGTTTTCTATTTATTTGCAATGCATCTCATTAAATGCATTTTAGTATCCCTAATTTTTTGCCATCAATGACAGCTCAAATGAAAGTGGATCATCTTCTCCGAATAGAACACTAGACCGTCTCTTAACACTTGATCTTAAAAAGATGCTTGATAAACATAACCCTTTGGTCAAGCAGTTTCGAACGGCTGGTCAACATTTGGAAAATGGCGTCGAAAATGTGAGGATCAAACTGTTAGGAAGACGTCCACACGATGGTAGGCAGTATGACCTTCCATCCGCAGACGAAGTTGCTGCACTTATTGTTGGTGATTTTGATTCGATGCCTAACTAACGAGATATTATTATTCATGAAAAGACTGGCAAAACAAAAATGATTAGTGAGTTACATGTAGAATACCTTCCATTACAGTATCCACTGTAGTTCCCGTATGCAGAAGATAGTTATAGAACTAACATATACCATGAAGGTGTCACTGATGAAACACAAGATAAAGATAAAACACGTGTGACAATGCGGGAATGGTTTGCATACCGAATACAAGATAGGCCAAATGTTTTTTCAACAATATTAAACGGTAGAAGATTATTTCAGCAGTTTCTGGTCGATGGTTATACCATGGTTGAGGCGGAGAGGCTTTTGTATGTACGTAATCAGAATAGTGATTTAAGATGCGAAACGTACTCTCGATTGGCTAAGGCTGCTGAATCATCTGACCAACAGAACAAGAAACGTGGCAAGAAAGTCGTTTTACCCTCATCCTTCATCGGTAGCCCAAGATATATGTTACAGAACTACTTAGATGCTATGGCCATGTGCAAGGTTTATGGGTACCCGGATCTATTTATAACCTTTACATGTAATCCAAAGTGGCCTGAGATTACAAGGTTTTTACGTAAAAGAGGTCTAAAGTCAGAAGACCATCCCGACATTATCACAAAAGTTTTTAAAATGAAATTGGATCAGTTAATGAAGGATATTAAAGAGAAGCGCATTTTTGGACGTGTTCGAGCAGGTACATATCAAAATTGTATTTCATATTATGATAACATTTTGATACACATTTGTTTATTTTTATTTCCATAAATTATACTTTGATCCAACATGCATTTTATTTATATTAAAATTTTAATGTTATTTATTGATGCAGAGGTTTACACGATAGAATTTCAAAAAAGAGGTTTGCCACACTGTCACTTGTGTGTATGGTTGGAATTACAGGACAAGTTGAGATTTCCGGCTGACATCGACAGATGTATATCGGCTGAAATTCCAGATAAAGAAGTGGACCCCAAACTACATCAACTTGTGAAAGAATTTATGATGCATGGTCCTTGTGGTCCTGATCATAGGAGCTGCCCTTGCATGGTTGAAAACAAGTGTTCCAAAAAGTTTCCAAAGGCGTTTAATGAATCCACTTTCATTGACGAAAGTGGTTATGCCATATATCGAAGGAATGATAATGGAAGAACAGTTAAAAAACAAGGCGCGGATCTTCATAGTGGTTTTGTCGTACCGTACAATCTAACATTATTGAAAAGGTACCAAGCCCATATAAATGTAGAATGGTGCCATCCGTTTGGATCCATCAAGTATTTATTTAAGTACATCAACAAGGGACCAGATAGAGTTACGACACAAGTTGAAGATGAATTGACTGATGAGATAAAGGATTTCTATGATTGTCGTTATTTATCTGCGTGCGAAGCTGCGTTGAGGATATTCAAATTTGATATACATCACAGATTTCCACCAGTAGAGCGTTTACCCTTTCACCTTCCAAATGAGCATTCTGTTGTATTTGATCCGTCTGAAAGTATTGATTTTCAACTTGAAAAGGCATCAGCTAATACAACCAAGTTTTTAGCTTATATGGACCTGAATAAGGAAAGTGAATTAGCTCGATCATTATTGTATGTGGAAATCCCAAAACATTTTGTTTGGAACAGTCAAGACAAAAAATGGACTGAACGAAAGCAAGGTAAAAGCATAGGTCGAATTCATCATGTTCCTCCATCTTGGGGTGAGCTTTTCTATTTACGCATGCTTTTAAACAAAGTTAAAGGTGCTGAAGAGTGGGATGACTTTAAGAAATATGAGGGCGTGTTATATGGTACATATAAAGACGCTTGCTATGCACGTGGTTTGTTAGAGGACGACAAGGAATACATAGATGGCATAATTGAAGCAAGTCAATGGGGAATGGGAGAGTACCTTCGTAAACATTTTGTGATGTTAATAGTATCCGACACTATGTCACGGCCCGAGATTGTTTGGGAAAGTACTTGGCGTCTTCTCTCAGAAGACGTTTTAGATTTAGAAAGGGCAAAAAGAAACCATCCAGGTATATAATCATTGTTTTTAACCTGTATATAGTATTACTACTCTTTCAAAAAAATAAAGTACATTCTTAATGTATAATTTAATATCCTTTAAAGTTTCCATTATTATGTTTTTCTTGCAGATCTGCAGCTAACGGATACACAAATATACAATATATGTTTAACGTATATTGAGGATAAGTTACTCAGCAGTTCTAAAAGTCTAAAAAAAATTGTCAATATGCCGTATCCAGATACTGAATTCACAATGGAAGGATACAATAGATTGATTTATGATGAACTGAATTATAATATCCCAGATTTGATAATCCAACATCAAACGCTTTATGGAAGTTTGACGAGTGAGCAGAAAGGAGTATATGATACTATAGTTGATGCTTGTGCCAACAACAAAGGAGGAATGTTTTTTATATATGGTTATGGAGGTACAGGAAAGACCTTTTTGTACAAGACATTGACAGCCGCTTTAAGATCAAAAGGTCAAATAGTGCTAAACGTTGCATCGAGTGGTATAGCTGCACTGCTCCTTGATGGTGGGAGAACAACACATTCTCGATTTGCCATTCCTATAAATGTCGTAGATGATTCAATGTGCACAATTGCTGCAGATGGTGATCTTGCAGATTTGATTCGTGAGGCAAAGTTGATTATATGGGACGAAGCACCAATGGTAAATAGACTTTGTTTTGAAGCTTTTGACAGAACCTTGCGCGATATAGCAATAGGTATTTGGTTCTTACACTTGCATTTAGTTATTAATAAACAGTTAAATACTCTTATTATATGTGAAAATGCAGCCATGATCATTTGTCAAGAAGAACGATTTTAATTCATTGTTTATAAATTTATAAGCAAACTGATTAAAGTACAACAAACCCAATGGTTATGTTTACGGATAATAAACAAAGGATTCATTAATATGACAAACTTTTGTTTGAGAAAGATAGATCAATTGTGGTAGTTAAAACCAATTTTCATTACTTAAAAGCATCATATATTAAAGTCTTTCATTTATTATTTATCATATGTCCTTGCATCAGGTACATATACGTCAGTATCCGATCAACCTTTTGGTGGAAAAGTTGTTGTTTTTTGTGGCGATTTTCGGCAAATCCTTCCGGTTATTCCAAATGGAAGCAGGCAAGATGTTGTGCATGCTTCATTAAATAAGTCATATTTGTGGAATTATTGCACTGTTCTTAAGCTTACAGAAAATATGAGGCTTCGTGTTGTGTAACAATTCGCATTTTCAGGATAATTACTATTCCCGGAAAATTTCACTATTCACTTTTACTATTCATTTTCCCCAAAAATTTTCCCGAAAGTTGATTTTTATTTGATATTCTCAAGTGATAAATCATTTCCATGGCAAATTAAATGTTTGACATTCGTCAGATCATTTTCGTGAAAGTTATTAAGGAATTACACGGAATTACACGTTTTAGGGTAAAACGTCATTCAGAAATTCTACGTACAACGAAACTCGACCGCGTTAAGTGACCCCGCATCAGAAAAATGTTTGACACACTCATGATTTATTTGAGAATTAATCGTGACTGAGAAAAATATGACCAAAGACTTCCCGGCAGGTCACCCAAGCCTGTACTACTCTCGCATAAGCACGCTTAACCGTATGGGCGATTAACCGTTAGACCACAAAACGTTTTTCTAAGACGATTTGAGTTTTCAACTTATTAGAAAAAGTCAACATATTTTTCCCTCCTCCATTGACCAAAAATCATCCCTTGATGTTATAAGTCATTCCTTGATTTTTAGGCTTACGGTTTGATGTCTAAAAGACATTTAATACCAACCGACACTAGACTGAGCTCAGTCTAGACATTATAAGTCATTTTAAATCATTTTTATCACATTAGAAAAGTAACATTTTACTTTTCTCAATTTTACGCAATATTCGTACGTTTTACGTATTACGCGTTTTAGACCCGTGTTTCCAGTTTTTAGCAGGGTTTTACCACCCAAATGGAACCTACCACTCATTTTATATTTTATTATGGGACATATGGACATGTCTAACAATACTTTAAAGTTCTATAATTTTACGACACCCGGTTTTACGTTTTGAGGCCTAATCATTTACGGTTGTCATTTCCCGGAGTGAAAACTCTTCCTAATACTTAGGATAATACCAAGCAAAGTCCACACCTTGTCCCCCAAGTTTAGGAACCGACCTAGGGGGGGGGGGAATTCAGCCTTGTGTGTCTTAATATCATGCTAGGAGCCTTAAGATGTGAACATGTGTTCAACTTGGCCTCCAAGTGTTGACTAGTCAACAATGTAACATCCTCATTTGCATATAAATGCCTCTCCTTCCCCTCCTTGGCCATTCCAACGACCCACACACATAAAAACACACCATCATCTCATCCTTAGCTCATTTACTTCAAGTTCCATCCAAGAAATCAAGTGCAATATCCATACATAAACCCTAGTTTAGTTTTGATTCATCAAAACTACTTCAAATCCTTAGAAACTTTGGTGATTTCTCTTGAGTTTGAATCCACTCAAGTCACTTCAATTTTCATCATCTCTCTTTCAAGATTACAAGAGTAGAAAGATTGCATGAAGTGAAGTGGGTTGAAGCAAGTCTATCAAAGTCCTATCCTTACATGTTAACTTCCTTTCATCTTTGAAAGCCAAAAGTTGTGAGCCAAACCCTAACTTGATTCTTGTTAAATAATCATGTTCATGTTATTTACATGTTATTCTTGCTATATTATGTCTTGTAGTTATGTCCATGATGTATAAAAGTGAGCAAAACAAGTTATTGTTATTGATTGACAAGATAAGTTACTAAAACAAGTAAACTAGTGACTTTCTTGGTAAGACCTGATCAAAATAGTAAAAATATGATGTTGGATCATTACATATTACAGTAGAGAACTTAACAAGGAAACCATAGCAATTTGAACCACCTAAAACGAGTATACGAGTCAAAAGTTACGCCCATTTGAAGTTACCAAAACTTTGCGGCAAACTGCCAAATACCATTCTGATCAAATTTGGGTTTTGGAAGTCCCACTTCTGCTCCGATTCATCAAAAAGTTAAAACACGAAAGTTGTCCGGAACGCCGTTTTCGTTCAGGAATAAAGAAGCTCGAGACCTAAAAACACTTTCCGAGTGATAAAATTCTTCAAATTCTAAACAGCCCATTTTTAGGCGAAAGTCACAAGATTATGGTTATACTTTGAAAGGAACAAGAGGTCTTATGACCTATAATCAAGACCAAAACCATGGCTAGAGCCAAGGTTGTGTCTCATGACCATGAAACAAGGACCAAAGGTCATGGCTAGGCCATGACGAAATGACCATACCAACTTTCATAGGCGTAAACATGAAACAAAGAGTTGACGAGAACTTGAACAAGCAATTTGGATCTACTTCACTTAAAAGGGAACCATGAGATATTACCAAGAGAAAATGGTCATACAAAACTTATGAAACATACCCTAATAACAATCTTCATGTACTAATAAACTTTCCTAAGTTTATTCAAATATCGGACATGTAACCTTTCGGATCAAAACTTATATCTATATATTTCATCAACTACTACAATAGTAGGGAGCCTCATGTGAGGAGTTCATTATGTAAGCCGTCGAGTTGAGTTGTGGATTTACGAGTTAAAGTGTCCTGGCTCCTCGAACGCTTACTAACATGACTTCTGAATTATGTCGGCCCGAACGGTAGTAAACGATATATAAACATACATGTTTCATGAATCATTTCTTTCAAAGACTTACATTATACATCATACCACATCATGGACTAAATGCAAGATATATATATAGGCACTACTTCATATTCTTTACTCCGATCCTAAGTCGCAACATTCTATTATAGGTTGCTCGTAGAAACCTTCATGATTCAACCGTTACATTCATTACTTGCTATCTTACTTAAGGTGAGTTCATAGCCCCACTTTACATTACTTCATTGTTTTACAAACCCTTGGGGGGAATACATGCTATTTTTAACCGAGCACAATGTTTTTAAATTGTATGCTTGCCTGATTGTTTTATTATCACCAAGTACCATCCTTGCCAAACCGAGATCCCATATTATGAACCATTTAATCACTTGCGAGGGTTACTTGCAAGTGAGCGCGAATATTGTGAATAGGCCTATTGGGATTGACGAATCCCATTTGTATTGACTAAGTTCAAACAAATGCATTAATATTTGAGACATTAGGTATGACGGCAAAGTACCTACCGGGATAACTCCGCCGATTGATATTGGTACCCGTTAACGTTTTGGTGTCATAAGCTTAGTATTTGATAATAACTGTTCCGGGCGTGTAACAACGTGGCCCATATTTGTTTTCCAAACATTGGTGTGAGTCTATAACTCACACTACCAACATATTGTGTTCAAAACATTAAACAAACTCTATGAATATCACTCAACCTTTGTGTTGACCTCTCAAGCATGTATTTCAGGTTCATGACGATCAAGGATGGCACGGAAGGGCACGGATACTCAAGAGGGCTATAAATTTTATTATCATTCAAAAACTCACTTAATGTGATTTGTAAACATGGAACCAATTGGGACCTCATTTTGTAATCTCTGATATTTATACAATTTGAATGATAAATCTTTTAAAACGACTCAATTGGAGTTCGTTTTCTATTATTGTGACTATTGTGCCGTCAAGTAACACCCAGTTCGAATTCCGCTGCAACCATGAATTGGGGGTGTTACATGTTGGTTGTGAACCTGGTGATGCAGCACAAATTAAAGATTTTGCTGAATGGATATTGAATATTGGTGATGGGAAAATAGGTGGCAAGAACGATGGCCACAGCCAGGTAGAATTTCCCGAAGAAATGCTCATACTCGATTCTGACGATCACGTCGGATCTGTGATACAAGAAACTTACCAGAATTGGGAGGAGAATCTTTGGAATTCATCTTATTTTCAAGATCGAGCGATACTTGCACCAACACACGAGGAGGTTGACAAAGTGAATGAACGCAGGATGTCGCTACTACCTGGAAGAGAGAAAGTTTATTATAGTTCAGATAGTGTTTCTGATTTAGATATCGATTTCAACCATAACGAGTCGATGTACTCTACTGAATTTTTAAATACGATCAAAATGTCTGGCCTTCCACACCATAAGTTATCTTTGAAGATTGGTGCTCCCGTCATGTGTTTGCGAAACATTGATCAAAGAGATGGATTGTGTAATGGAACTAGGCTACAGGTTTTGAGAATGGGAATCAACAACATCGAGGCAAAGATAATATCAGGTGGTAAAGTAGGCGAGATTCGATCAATACCTAGAATGCTTATAAGTCCATACGACAAGAAGATGCCATTTCAACTTAATAGGAGACAATTCCCTGTTTCCGTTTGTTTTGCCATGACTATAAACAAAAGTCAAGGCCAAACTTTGGCTAAGGTTGGTCTTTATCTTGAATGAAATGTCTTTTCACATGGTCAACTTTATGTCGCCGTTTCAAGAGTAAAAAGCAAAAAAGGTTTAAAAGTCTTATGTTGTGATAAAGACGGAAACTACACCAACTCTACCACCAACGTTGTATACCATGAAGTTCTTCATAGATTATAAGTTATCTTTTATTTTATTTTTGTACGCAATAATTCAACTTTAGTATTTGTATGTTTGATGTCAACATTAAATTTCTTTAACATTATTATATTATGGATTTTATATTATCTTTTATGCTAAAAAAAATACTTAAAACTAGCCGCCCCATCGGGGCGGGCCTTGAGACTAGTGTATATATATATATATATATATATATATATATATATATATATATATATATATATATATATATATATATATATATATATATATATATATATATATATATGTTACTGTAGAAGTGTAAATGAAGTGTGTTTGATATTCTTGCTATGGGTGTTCACGGGGCGGTTCGGTTCGGTTCGTTGGAAAATTTTATCTATCCATCGCGGGGCGGGTAATTTATTTATATTATATACGGTTCGGTTCGATTAACCATGGTTATCTAAAAGTAAAAACTGAAACAGAATGCTTGGTTTGTCAGTTTCTCGGGTTTTTTGAACACCCCTAATGCTTGGTAGGGGGTTATAGGGGGTGAAGAATGGGAAAGGTAGTGAAAAAATATGTTTGGCAAAGCATAATGTAATAAACCATTACCCAATAGTGGATAATGGATCATTACCCAATAAATTGGGGGGATTGATCTTCTTTACATTTCCCTTTCTCAAGTTTTAACTCAATTACTTTCAAATTCTACCCTCAACTAAAACTAATATTTCATTTAATAACTAATAAAACACAACTTAATTATATTAATACTTAAAATTTAAACATACATTAAACAAGCTACAACAAACTACAGCAAACATCAAACATAAAATACGCTGCATTTTCAGGTGATGTGTTGTGTGACATTCTGTTGGAAGAACAAAAGAGAATTCTTTGATGATTGTGGGTGTGAATTGTGTGTGTACTGAGCATAACCCCAATAGGTATTTATAGGATGCTTTGTGGAAGTATCCCGCCCTCTATTTGAATTCAAAATTTTAAATTACCCCGCCCTCTGTTTTGAATTCAAAATTTCAAATTATCCCGGCCTCTGTTTTGAATTCAAAATTTCAAATTACCCGGCGTGTTAACGCACCCTTAACGCGACCATACACAACAATCACATACGAAAAACGCACGTTAAAAGCCAAATAACGCACGTGCGTTACTAATGTAACTGCTCTAAAAGCCACTACAACCCAATACACATGACCCATGACCCATAATGCATGTTAATTACCAATTGTCAACAGGCATGGATGTGTCGTAACATGACACTCTAAGCAACTATATATCCACCCAATGCATATGACCCATATGATCGATGTCGATCAAATACCCATTAATTAATGAATGTGACCAGTGATAACCTAATGCACATGACCCATGACCCATGTGAATTAGCCATTATCATCGGTCTTGCATGGTTTCCGTTACACTAAAAGCCACTATAACCCAATGCACATGACCCATGACCCATAATGCATGTCAATTACCAATTGTCAACAGGCATGGATGTGTCGTAACATGACACTCTAAGCAACTATATATCCACCCAATGCATATGACCCATATGATCGACGTCGATCAAATACCCATTAATTAATGAATGTGACTGATGCGTGAGAATTGCACCAGGCTTTACCTCTCCAGGGATCTCGAGAAGCTTACAACCCCCACCAGGCAGTGTACCTGATCGTTGTAGTATTGTATAGTGACAAGTATCGGGGGATTGATCGTTCAACTTGGGAATAGTGTCGCTAGGATTAGAAAACCTAAAGACTAGGTCTAGAGGTGAGGGATGATTCTTTTTGTATTTTTATGTTTTTATAAAAGCAAGTAAAATCTCAGTTTTTAGAGGAGTGGGCGGAATTACTTGCTAATCAACTAACCCAATTACTAAGATGCAATCAAAATAAAATACTAAAAATGAAAATAAACTAATTTAAACTATTGGTGTGAGCAATATATGGGAGAATTGTGTTTACTTAGATTTCACTACTCCCTAGATATCTTTTACAGGTTAATTACTTGTTACAGTTGCGTAGATGACGGATTGTATTCCTTAATACCATTCATGGGGTGGCGTACTTACTTCCCCAATCCTATAAGTTCCTACTTCACTCCTATGTCGAGCCGGCTAAGAAGCTCCTAACATGGGATCACTAGAATTCGTTCATGCATTAAATACAATCATAAAAACCTAGTACACATCGGTTCATGTTTCTTAAGACGTTCAAGCAAGTTACACAATGGAGATCTGCCAGTTTTCTTAAGCCTAACATTGAAATCATTCATCCATTACAACTATAAACAAGCAATCAACATATAATCAACATCTAGGTTTCATTACATCTAAGCAAACACACAAAAGATCTAGCCTAGCATGTTATAATCAAGACAAGCATAAGATATATTCAAACAACACATAGACATATTGAATGAATTGAAAGAGGACTTATCTTAATTGAACATGAAAGGTTTCAAGGGGTGAAAATCCTTGAAAATACTGTTACAAACGACCTAGGGTTTATTAGGTTCGACCCTAGTATTCTCCACACAAGTTCCCCTCTTTTTGAATGAAAAATAGAAAAGTATATATAGATTTTGTGAGGTGACGGCGTCAAGAGTAAATGTCTGACGCCGTCATCTTGCCGCCAATAAAGTTCTCGGACTGCCTAGATCTGGGTCTGACGCCGTCACGTGTAATCCATCTTCAGGCCGTCACCAAAATAACTCTTGACGCCCTTCATCTGACGCCTTCATGTTTTCACTGGGTCGTCATGGATTTTGCTCCTGACGCGGTCACACTTTCCTTCTTGACGCCGTTAGGTACTGTTCTCAGCATGGAAAATTAAGTCTTTGATGTTTTCTTCACTTTTATGCTCCAAAACGTCCAAAATGCTTCGTTTTCCAGAATTCACTCCCAAAGTACCTAAAATCACAAAAGGAACTATTTAGGGCAATATTTGATCAAATAAATTCAATTCTGGGCTTAAATGATCCCCTAAAAACGGTTCATTTTTCGCCTCATCATATACCCTTACACTTGAGATTTGCTTGTCCTCAAGCAAATGCGCTTTTATTCTAGTCAAAATACAAGTTAGGGGTCATTTAACACTAATATATAAGTAATTATAACAAATAATCGTTCCACTAAAGACCAAAGACAAGCACGGAGGTCATACACTAGCACCTCACAATTAGTGTTTAGATACTCACATCTCTCGGGTGTAATAAAGTATATATCACATTATGGAAATGGAAAACATCTCTCACTACCTGTCATAACAAAATAGATTACCATAGGCTTGAGAAAGGATCAAACCTCCACCATATGGCGTAAGTACCCAGGATAAACTATCAAAGAGGTCTTTTTAAAAGGGTTGTAACGTTAGGTGTAGGGATATGGAATACACGGTTTTGTTGGATATAGGCAGTCTTTACTGGTGGCGAGTTAATCATCTTGGTTAATTAGATGTACTATATAGCATTGCTAAGCCAAGACTAGACTCGACCTAAGCTAATAAATAAAAAATAACAGAAACATAAAATAAACATAGAATGAAACGGGATGGTAGTCCATATGCTTTTTTCTCTTTTCCTTTTTCTCGATTTTTTTGACTTTTTTTTTTTGCATACACTCTTACCCTACAATCCAAAATAATACATAATAGGGAATGAACATTCCCCTTACACTTGAATTTTTACATACTTTACAAATAAGTAATCTAATGACTCGAATTAAGAAAATTAAAACACTTGGAATACTTTTAAGATTAACGCACATATGGGGGGTAATAATATTATGTTCTTCCCCATTACTCCATAAATAAGTATTTTACCCATGAGTCCCAATCGTCCCAAAATAATATGTACAAGGATATGACTCGACTTAGCAACCATGTAATCAATTAGATAATTAACAAAGGGTTTAACAAATAACAATAATGCACTAAAGATGAGTGCATACACGGAAGGCTAAGGCGATTTGGTTGTACATTTAAGTGGGGTGTAACAAATTCTTCCTTTAAGTAAGATGCTTAAAGTTAGAAACGAAAAGATAGGCTCGGAGGGGTGTACTAGGGGTTTCGTGTACTAAAAATGAGTACAACGCTAAGGTGTGGGAAAAATTAGTTGACTTATCTAGCCAAGTAATATGACTTAAATGGTCAAGTAATTATGATACGGGTTTAACACAAGGGTGATCCTAATGCCTCTTATCATGTTGTAAATCCTACTACACGAATGTAGTCTCACTAGCGATCTCGGGATGCATCACTAACGCAAGTTCTAGAATCTAAATGCTACCGGTACACTCATAAGCACTAATAGTAAATGCTTTTCCTATCAAATCTAAAGGCGAACCTCACATATTTGGGTGGAAAATTTTTCTGAATGATACGGTTTTGTGCTAGTCGTACAATCTCATATCCAAGAGACGCTTGCTATGGCTAGAGTTTCACTCCTAAATGTTGTAAAAAAAATTTAAATTTGGCGCTAAAATTACACTAACAAGTATTTCTCATAGTTTTATTACACATCTACCATCAAACAAACAAACTCAAGCGAAAGTGTATTTGTAAGGTATCATCATTTTACCCTCCCCTTACACTTAGGATGAACATTGTCCCCAATGTTCAAGTAAAGAATGTAAAAGTCAAATAAGTAAAACGAATGAAATCAGATACTCCCCTGATTCGCTCGGTATGGATAACAAGGTAGCAAGGTTAGATCTTCCTCCAAGAAAATGAACAATCAAAGCTTCCCTTCCAGAATATAAATCATCTTCTTGTCAAACATAACCTGTTAAACCTGAGAAAACAGACAAGGTAACCTCGCGTAAAATCGACGGCAATCTAGATATGCTAATAGATCCTAGAAAACAAAATAAGATATAATGCTTGTGGAATGATGTTTGCAGATTTCCTGGAGATTATAAAACTAAAGATTCAACAAAAACTTTAAGACTCCGTTAGAAAAACAATACTGGTAAAATTTCTAGAATTTTACACGTGACGCCGTCAGGAGTTTTTCCTGACACCGTCAGAAGTGACCTGCAGAAATTCTTATGTTAACTTTCCGGAAAATTTCTGGAAAAACTTGGTCCTACTTCCTGGAAAATCCTGCAAAACATCATTATGACTCGATACAAGCATTTGACTCTAACAAATAGGAATATACATGTTCATTTAATATTGTGGAGAATCATGATCGAGTTTGTTTCTTAAAAACATGTTTGGGGTTTCCCCTTACACTTATCTTTTGCGAAATACCTTTGGATGAAGTTAAGACTAGGCCAAACAACAAAGTGAAGTATTTCCACCATTTTAGTATGAAACATGATATACCAACAATAAAAATAAAGCATGCATACGGAAACAAATAACAATCAAACAAAATAAAAATCACACAAAACATGGGTTGCCTCCCAAGAAGTGCTTTTCTTTATTAACGAGTCTTGTAACTAGACTCAAGGTCATGGGTTACTACGTGACCTCATCTCTCGAGATGATGTACCCCATATAGTTGCGATCATTACTATCGTGGTGGTGGTGTCTCAATCTGTCGATACTTACAATCACCTCTCCTCCTCCTATACTACTCAAGTTAGCCATCCCATCTTGGCTCATGCCCTCAATTGTGAATGGCCCATACCATCAGGGACTTGGTTTATCGGGAGGTATCGTTATCTCCAAGTGTATTAAGAGTAATAGGTCCCCTTTTTTGAATGGTATATGGTTCCTTGTTGGTTGACTATGTTCGAATTCGACATGAACTTCATTGCTTTTGCTTCTTTCATGTTTAGCCTCTTTGTAGCTTTTGATTCTTACCTCCCATGCAAGTGTTTTCTCCTGAACACGAATAGGTGATGTGTCGATGTTGTTTTTGAGCTTTCTCCCCATCAAACTCTCTTGCTCGTATCGCGGGGTCATGGGAAAGCTAACCTTTCTTTTTCCTGATTTAAGCTCAATTTTCCTATTTTCATACTTAATGACAGCTCTTGCGGTGGTAAGGAATGGTGCCCCAAGGATTATTGGCATGCATCCATCTCCCTTATCATCGATGATCATAAAATCAATGGGATACATGAATCCTGCGACATTGACCAACACATCTTCTGCGATTCCCAGGGGGTACACGTAAGAATGTCCAGCGAAGGACAGCCTAACACGAGTGTGGGCTGGCATTTTTGACGTTAGTTGGGTGTAGATAGTGAGGGGCATAAGATTTACTTCCGATCCTTGGTCGGCGAAAGCGTTTAGATATTTCAAATTCCCGATGCTGGCCGGTATCTCAAAGTTCCCACACGCCATCTGCTTAGTAGCCACTTTTTGTACCAGTAGTTTCTAGAATATCGGTCCCCCAGGTAATGTATCATACTCATCTTTTCCCTCTTCCTCCTTCTCCGAACCCTGTTTGGAGGATTGGTTACGCCCGTCACCCTTTATCCAATTAGTTATAGTGTTTTCGTTTATATCATGTTTCAGGTAGTAACTTAAGGATTGGGATTTTGGCGGTTCTTCTGTGGTTTGTTCATTAGGGGTTTCTACTTTCTCATTATCCGTGTGGACAATTGTGATGGAATTAACAAACCGGGTAGTGGGGATGACGCTTTCTTTCCTCAGTAACATTCTTTCAGGGGTTTTCTGGTTGGCATACTCCTCCATTAGGCTCATCATCTCATTCATTTTCTCTTGCATCTCCTCTTTTTGCCTATAAACTGCTTCCTCGAATCGAGCAAGCCGCTCTGAATGAGTTGCCATGTATTCCCTCATTCTGGCTTCGAATTCTGAGCTAAGTTTCTCAAGAGGAGAATAAGGTGGGGCATAGTTTTGAAAAGTCTCAACATTCTCTCTAGAGGGTGATTATGATAACGGCGTTGAAGTCATTTTCAAGACAGAATTGACAGTAGCCCGTCTAGGACTTAAGGGTCTCTTTTGCCTTTCCTCAAAATAGTCAACTTTTGCCTCAAGTTTGCAAAGGAGTTCATCGGAGATTTGATTAGTCCCTCCAGGTGTCGAGATTGCATTGATGGCCGCCTTTACAGTGTGTTTAAATTCCCATTACTCTTGATTATTGGCGGCAAGCTCTTCAATAATTGCCCAAGACTCCTCGGCGTTCTTATCACGCAATCTACCTCCTGCGGCTCTATCGATAGTACGTTTAGTGTGATAGCCGACATGGTCATAGAAGATCTGAACTAATAACCAAAGATTTATACCATGATGAGGGAATTTGTGGAGGAGATCCTTGAAACGAGCCCACGCTTCGTAGAAAGTTTCACCCTGGTGTTGTTCAAACATCAAGATGTCATTTCTGAGCATCGCAGTCTTCCCCGGTGGGAAGAATTGGGCAAGGAAACGAGTTGTGAGATCATCCCATGAAGTGATGGATCCGGCAGGTAAACGCTCAAGCCATTGACTAGCTTGATCACGTAGAGAGAATTGGAATAGGCGTAATCGGGTTGACTCTCTAGTTGTAACATCAAGGTCTATAGAAACTACGATTTTAAGGAAGTCCTTGAGATGTTGATTTGGATCTTCGGAACGATGTCCATGGAATGCACATCCGCTTTGCACCAACCGGATGGTGTCGGATCGCAAGGGGGACACATTGGCTCCGGTGAGCTCAATAGTGTTTCGATAGCCTTGGTGGCTAGGTCGGGAATACTCACCTAGGGTTCGGGGCCTAAGAGGTTGGTTTGCTAGTGGTGGGTTTTGTGGGTGGTCTTGTTGTGGTGGGTTGATGGGTTCAAAGATTTTACCACCTTCCATGATGTCGGATGGTAAAGATTACGAACAAAGGCACGAAGAAATAAGATAGACTAAAGAAGACCTAAAAATAAAAATAAAATCTTACTAGAAAGGAATCTAGCAAGTAGACCTAATAAAAAGAAATTCTAACCAAGACAATAACTATTCCCCAGGCTGCGGCGCCAAAAATTTGATGCGTGGGAATTGCACCAGGCTTTACCTCTCGAGAAGCTTACAACCCCCACCAGGCAGTGTACCTGATCGTTGTAGTATTGTATAGTGACAAGTACCGGGGGATTGATCGTTCAACTTGGGAATAGTGTCGTAGGATTAGAAAACCTAAAGACTAGGTCTAGAGGTGAGGGATGATTCTTTTTGTATTTTTATGTTTTTATAAAAGCAAGTAAAATCTCGGTTTTTAGAGGAGTGGGCGGAATTAGTTGCTAATCAACTAACCCAATTACTAAGATGCAATCAAAATAAAATACTAAAAAATGAAAATAAACTAATTTAAACTATTGGTGTGAGCAATATATGGGAGAATTGTGTTTACTTAGATTTCACTACTCCATAGATATCTTTTACAGGTTAATTACTTGTTACAGTTGCGTGGATGACGGATTGTATTCCTTAATACCATTCATGGGGTGGCGTACTTACTTCCCCAATCCTATAAGCTCCTACTTCACTCCTATGTTGAGCCAGCTAAGAAGCTCCTAACATGGGATCACTAGAATTCGCTCATGCATTAAATACAATCATAAAAACCTAGTACACATCGGTTCATGTTTCTTAAGACGTTCAAGCAAGTTACACAATGGAGATCAGCCAGTTTTCTTAAGCCTAACATTGAAATCATTCATCCATTACAACTATAAACAAGCAATCAACATATAAGCAACATCTAGGTTTCATTACATCTAAGCAAACACACAAAAGATCTAGCCTAGCATGTTATAATCAAGACAAGCATAAGATATATTCAAACAACACATAGACATATTGAATGAATTGAAAGAGGACTTATCTTAATTGAACATGAAAGATTTCAAGGGGTGAAAACCCTTGAAAATACTGTTACAAACGACCTAGGGTTTATTAGGTTCGACCCTAGTATTTCTCCACACAAGTTCCTCTCTTTTTGAATGAAAAATAAAAAACTATATATAGATTTTGTGAGGTGACGGCGTCAAGAGTAAATGTCTGACGACGTCATCTCGCCGCCAATAAAGTTCTCGGACTACCTAGATCTGGGTCTGACGCCGTCACGTGTAATCCATCTTCAGGTCGTCACCAAAATAACTCTTGACGCCCTTCATCTGACGCCTTCATGTTTTCACTGGGTCGTCATGGATTTTGCTCCTGACGCCGTCACACTTTCCTTCTTGACGCTGTCAGGTGCTGTTCTCAACATGGTAAATTAAGTCTTTTCCGTTTTCTTCACTTTTATGCTCCAAAAACGTCCAAAATGGTTCGTTTTCCAGAATTCACTCCCAAAGTACCTAAAATCACAAAAGGAACGATTTAGGGCAATATTTGATCAAATAAATTCAATTCCGGGCTTAAATGGTCCCCTAAAAACGATTCATTTTTCGCCTCATCAATGACCAGTGATAAGCTAATGCACATTACCCATGACCCATATGAATTAGCCATTATCATCGGTCTTGCATGGTTTCCATTACACTAAAAGCCACTATAACCCAATGCACATGACCCATGACCCATAATGCATGTTAATTACCAATTGTCAACAAGCATGGATGTGTCGTAACATGACACTCTAAGCAACTATATATCCACCCAATGCATATGACCCATATGATCGATGTCGATCAAATACCCATTAATTAATGAATGTGACCAGTGGTAACCTAATGCACATGACCCATGACCCATGTGAATTAGCCATTATCATCGGTCTTGCATGGTTTCCATTACACTAAAAGCCACCATAACCCAATGCACATGACCCATGACCCATAATGCATGTTAATTACCAATTGTCAACAGTCATGGATGTGTCGTAAAATAACACTCTAAGCAACTATCCACCTAATGCATATGACCCATATGATCGATGTCAAATACCCATTATTTAATGAATGTGACCAGTGATAACCTAATGCACATAACCCATGACCCATGTGAATTAGCCATTATCACTGGTCATGTATGGGTTGCACCGGCTTAGTAGGTGTATACCATTTGTCACAGACACTAAGAAGCAAGTATCCAGGGACTTACATATTAAATAAGTATATCACTTACAAGCTCGAAAAGCTTGATACATTCATAAATAAGTATTTACACTTAGTACACTTACATATTAAAAAAAAGAAAAAAAAACACATATTTTATATCACTTACATGCTCGAGAACTCAACAATAACTCGAGTCGAACTTATATAAGGTTGAGCTCGACTCATTAAACATTTCGAGCTCATTTGATAGGCTTTCAATCTCAAAATTTTAATATAGTGCTCTAATGATCCCGCCCCTTAATTTTCCCCAAAATTTCAATCTCCCGCTCCGCTCATATGGCGCCCCTTTTTCACCAAAAATCAAAACATTAACACTACTAGCTTAGTCAGATCTATCTTCTCTCTATTCATCTCTTCTCCTTCTCTCTAGAACCGACTCACACCACCGCCACACTTCACTGGCTTATCTCGCCGTGGTTCCACCAACCATCGTTCCTCCACGCCATCACCGTGATCAAGACAAGGGAACTGTATGGGAAACTTTGTTTACTTCGGTTGTTTGGTTCGAGATAACCACCAGCATCACAGTCGAGGCACCATCACCCTCATCTCACCTATCCTACTTTGTTCATGGGTATGCTCAAACACATATTTAATTTATATTTTCTTAAATGTGTAATCGAATATAAAACGATTTAAATTGATTTACGTGGATTAAACTAGCCTAAAACATGTTTTTGATTATAAATTCGTGTGGTGGTAATCGTTGCAGGTAGACTTATTAAGACAAAATAGTTTTCCTGTTTATTGGAATGGAGACAATCGACGTGTTCTAAGAGGCCACTTTTTTGCTCGTAAAGGGAGTCTTGATTGGTTTCCACTCCGGGAGGATGTTGTTGAACAGTTGGAGTTTGCTTATCGCAGTTGCGTAAGTTATCTATCAAAAGATTAACATAACATCTGTTATATAGGAAATTAACTCAAATATGGTTGCTTTTTGTCAAACTGTTTCATTTGTACCAAATGTTAGTGATTTGTTTGCTTGGTAATGTGTTTGACATTTATTCATTCCACGTTTGGGACTGCATAAAATTGCAACCAATTGTATATTATTTGTTGCCCGATTCGATATGCAACCCGTATGTTTGTTTTTGAGGCTAAACTTATATTTGGGACATCTAATGTTGTCGTATTTTATGTTAGCGTTAATCACGTTACTTGTTTCTTGCAGGGGCTACATGCTATTTTCACGGGTGAGGATGATACATGGGATGCCTGGCTAAAAATTCCCTTAGATGGATTTTCTGGCACACTTCATTTTCGAGGCGTGGGTATGCTCCATCTTAGTCACCAAAGCCAACCCATGTATATTTTTACTGTTTCATGGTTGGCAGATGTTATATTATGCAGCGTTATTAGTGCCTTAGTTTATTACATTTCCCATTTTTTTTTGCAGAAAGAAACTGGCATCAGACTCAGATGTAAGCCACTTTTTATGTTGTTAACAATTTCATTTTCTAATGATAACATCATTGTATTTCTTAATTTATATTGCAGGTGACCACTCCAATGGCCATTGAAAGTTTGGAAAACGTACCAGTAATGGAAACAGTGGTAAGTAATAAAACATCCACCTTTGATTTTTTTAGTTTTACGTACATGACTAATGTACCGTGTTTTATATATACATATAGGAACCTGTTAAAACTATCGGACATACGAAAATGCTTAAGCCACGACAAACCGGTTCTACAGGTTACACCACCAACTATGATACCAAATATTAGTGAACAAAATACAGGACTAAAATTAGTACCAACGAAGCAAAAACATTTGGTCTCTAGTGAAACCTTGCAAAAGCAAGCTAAGGCGGTGAAGAGTCAACAGGTTTTAACTTATGATAGTTGAGAATTTGATTATATACGACATTATAATTTTATATATATTTGCTTCATTTATATATATATATATATATATATATATATATATATATATATATATATATATATATATATATATATATATATATATATATATATATTAGCAGTAGTAACTCTGCTCCAGCAGTACTAACGTGGTACTAGTATTAACTCTCCTATCATGTTTGTGTAGATAGTTGAACCGGTGGCTCATCTAGTTCTGTTATGTTGTGAGCTTTGACATGTTCTATTCCTGCTCTCATCCTGATGTGTTGATATGCAGTAGCCTACATTTTCAAGGCTTTTATATCCAGATAATGAGATTAGATCAATGGGAGAAAAACTTGTAAGTTTAACTGCAAATTTTATTAATATGTTCATTGTTTTGGATTAAAAGTCTTCATGATGTTGTTTGAATTATTGCTGGTCATGTTTGTGTTAATATTGCTTAGATGGATTTAGTGCAGCTCATGAACTTCAAAGAAAATGTGGCCAAGTATTTACTATTGCTAGTACAGAAGTTACTACTGCTAGTTAAAGTTGGTACTGCTCAGAAATTAAGACCGCTCGAAGTTGCTACTTCCTTATGGAAAAAATTATAGATACTTATAAAGAAACTATTGTAAGCCGACTAGAACTCCTTGGTGTATAAAAGGATGTCCAATTTTACAATTTGGTTCAGTTATACATTCCAATTTTATTGTATTTGAATTTGTTTTGATATATATTTGAATTGTTTTGATATATATTGATTTTTTAAATGTGACTAAAAGATGCATATAGTTACACTTATTAACACTTTTGGTCACTGTTTGCTTTAGTCGTTGTGTGACTAAATATTACTGAAGGCCACACAAACATAAAATTCACGTGGCCATTGGATGATCTATAGTCACACAAAATACACATTTCTTCACTTTAAACATCATATGGTCACACTTATTTACACTTTTGGCCACTGTTTGATTAATGGTATGTGACTAAATACCCAAAACAAACATGCTTTGTGTGACTAAATATTACAAAAGGCCACACAAACATAAAATTTATGTGGCCATTGGATGATCAATAGTCACACAAAATACACATTTCTTCACTTTAAACAGCATATGGTCACACTTATTAACACTTTTGGCCACTGTTTGATTAATGGTATGTGACTAAATACCCAAAACAAACATGCTTTGTGTGACTAAATATTACAAAAGGTCACACAAACATAAAATTCACGTGGCCATTGGATGATCAATAGTCACACAAAATACACATTTCTTCACTTTAAACAGCATATGGTCACACTTATTAACACTTTTGGCCACTGTTTGATTAATGGTATGTGACTAAATACCCAAAACAAACATGCTTTGTGTGACTAAATATTACAAAAGGCCACACAAACATAAAATTCACGTGGCCAATGGATGATCAATAGTCACACAAAATACACATTTCTTCACTTTAAACAGCATATGGTCACACTTATTCACACTTTTGGCCACTTTGTGTTAAATTGTATGTGACTAACTCCAAAAAAATAACACCCAATGTGTGACTAAATCATCACAAACGTCACATTTATTGTATATTCATGTGGCCATTGGATTATCAATAGTCATACAAAATACACATTTATTTGAATATATCATCTCAAATGTCACATATATTATATATATTTGTGGCCAAAGGACGAACAATAGTCACTCTCAAAAAACATTCGTGTAACTATAAGGTGTTTACGGTCACTGATGATGACTAATCCAACAAAACTTGCGCATAATTTGTCACACATATTCGGGGTTTTGGTCACTCTTTTTCGATGGAAAAGCTCACGAACTCAACAATGTGACCATATGCCACCTACGGTGGCGGGACTTTTAGTGACACACAACGAAAAAACGTGTGTGACTATAGGCATATCATCACACATTTTTGGCATGACCAATACAACTTTTTGTACCAGTGTAAGCACCTACTACATGAAGACTACGGTGTAACAGTGTGATGATGTTACGAAGTAGCATAATTATGACGTGGAATTACCCATATATTAAAGACTACGCCGTAACTAGTAACAATGTTACGGCGTAATGAGGACTCCGTGGCAAACTTATGGAACTTATGAAGACTGCGGTATAGGACCATCGTTCATCTACGACGTAGCAAGGTTACGGCGTAACTCAACTCTCCAACTACGCCGTAACAAGTCCCACGGATAAGATTGTATGAAGATAACGTTAGCTACGGCGTAACTAGTTATAGCGTTACGCCGTAGCAACATCCTGGCCTATAAATACAAGACGATTTTGCACCTTTGAAATCATCTCCCCTTTCCCAAACCTTTCTAGGGTTTGGGGAGAGCAACCACAGAAGAAGATGATGGAGTTAGAAGTCAGAAGATGGAAGTTCTCGTCTACATTAATCATTTGTATTCGAGTTTGGATTCTCTTATGCTTTTCATTAATCATTTGATGAATTCTTATTATTAATTCAAGATCGTTTTAGTTATTTGTCCCCATTTTATTACTTCATAGAGATATCTTCTTTGTCCATTCATTTGCACTAGTTTCGGTAGTATTATAAGCTTGTTTGTATCTATTACGCTTTATGTGGTTGACTTGATATCTCAATCCATTTTAGTAGGCTAGAAGAATTGACCATAGGACGCTAGCCTGATAGATTGCGAGAAAATGGGAATGATGATAACTGACCATATTGCCTAGTGTGAGAATTGATCATAGGACCACCTTACAAGTGGAGATATTTAAGAAGTTAGAGAGATCTAAGATCTGAGAGGGCGGATCTCTATCGAATGTGATCTATTAGATTTGGCGCTTAATGACTCAACCAAATATCCAACCTCCGCTTACTAGCATGGGGTAGTGCATGTGGTTCCAGAGGCGATAGGAAGGGAAGATAGACTAGGATGACTTTATCCTACGATTTCTAGTGATATTTATGCCACTGTACGTTGTGGATGAACTGGAGTAATTACCTGAATACCTGGATTATTACTTTATCTTTATAATTTCTTTCTCTTGATTCAATTATGTGGATTGCAAATCAATGCATACTACTCTATTCAACATTATTATCAACTTTTACCTCTGATTACCACATAACATACTTTGGTGAAGGGGTGTGATGCGTAATTTCATCCTGTTTTACACTTATAAAACTTAGAGATACAAGGATAAACACATACTAATGGGCAGAGAACCCGATCAGATGTAGTAGAGCCTAGGTAAATCCGAGTGTCGTCCCTAAGAGCTGTTAATACTATTAATACACTATTAAAAACACTTGTTCGTAAAAAAATACAACTTTTTAACCACAATATACAATATAATTAAGCTTCTAAAATTTAAGCTTTCAAAACAAAAATTTCCAAAACAAAAATATGAGATTCAGCAACTCGAAATAAAAATTCGAGATATTAATCGCTGCAAATTTTATTACAGGTACCCCGCATCGCGCCGGTACCCTGCTAGTTATCTAATTATAGGTATTCAAAATGCTATGAAACCGGTTATTTGAGAAATTTGGGCTGGAGTTTAACTTTAACGTAAACAACCACGTGTTAAAAGACCAAGGGGCTGATACTGTTTACCTTTAGTTTAGTATATCTGCGTGACGATTAAGTATATCACTTTTCCTCCCAAAATTATTATTCACTTAAAAACATATTATAATGGAAGACATTCAAAATTGGCCGAATGATACAATTAATTTCCTTCTAACAAAAAAAATATCATGGCGAAGTTTTTACTTATTGTTTAATGGATCCAAGTGGCGTTTCATAAGTAGTGTTGTCGCTTTTAGAACATTGGATTCCACAAAATTTAGGCATTTGTATCTAAATAAAAATTAAACTACATACTTCTGAGCGACTACACAAATACTTATAAAGTAGTAACAACTAAACCCGAATTATTACATAAGTATCATAATGCCAAGATTACACAATACGTATGTTCACAAGCAGCCACATCGGCCACATTTTTATTTCTTACACGTACTTCAGGCTTTTATCAGCTAAACATACAAATGCATACAGACACATTATCCCTTCGTCGTCATAATGGAGCTTTGGAGATCTATTTCCCGCTTGCATGGCAGTCCATGTCTACGAGAAGACCGCAGAGATAATCAATCAAAGAAGTTGGATATGGAACACTTAGATTTGGCCTCTCAAACTCCATGGTCCAAATTCCCATTTGTTTACCATCCTTTGTTTCACAATGAAAAGTCACTGTAAGGGCCTTGTATACCTCTTCAACAAACTCGCCTCCAATTACCTTCAACACGATTTTGTGGTTTGTTTCGTCAATTTCTTGAATTATTTCCTTTGCAGTTTGCTTTTTTCCATCTTTTATCCATTCAGAAAACGTTTAGAAAAAGAAAGATCAATTCGATTTTGGTAAGCAATTATATTGGTTTATTATTGATGATGCACATACTAATCTGATTTCACACGAACATTGTCTGTGAGTGATATCAAATGTGCTAACTAAAAGCTACACATGCACACAAAACTGTAACTTTGTCTAATGAAAAACGTGACGGTAGTGATGGATTCAGTGAAGACCTATACCCGCTCTTTGAGTGATACAAAAGAAGGAGTGTGAGAATAGATTTGTACCTTTTTGTGATGTAATTTTCTTAGAAAGACGAATAAAACGAGAAACTCATCTTCTACCAATTAAGCTGTTCTTTTCAAAGATGTACGTGGCTAAAATGCAAGACTTTTGCTATACAATGTGGGAATGATTAAGATAAATATAAAAGGAAACTTGAACTTTATTAAATTAAAAATCACATATATTTAAGGTAATTTGTATGTTTATTTATTATACATTAAATAAATAACTATTTTAAATATGTAAAATATATGTTATCTAATGTCAATTAACCATTATTCAGTGAATATTGTATAGCAAACAAGATGGATGTACCCGCCACGTTGCGGCGGGGTAAAAACTGTTTTTGTAATTCGGTGTCATAGTTTCTTTACGAACGTGTATAGTCAGTGAATGTTGTTTTTTTTTTTTTTTTTTTTTTTTTTTTTTTTTTTTTTTTCATTATGCCGTTACCGAATGTATGACAAAAATATATATGACTGCACCAAAGATTGTTGGTATAATGTTTGTGAACACTTTTGTAAATGTCTTTAAGTTAGTATTTGGAAAATTAGTTTAATAACTTTAAATTAAACCCAAAGTACTGGCCACCAATTATTACGCCTAACTAACTTACTTGAATGCCACTCTAAGAAAACAAAAACACGTGTTGTTTCCCTCTAGCCCGGATCACCAGCTAAGGCCCTTAAATGACCGCTCAGTCGGTCAAGTGAAAAATGTTATATAGATATAATATTGCGGCATGTTCGATTATATGTTTATTATTAAAAAAAAAATTGCTAGATATCTTTGTTTTTTCGTAAAAAAAATATATTCTAAATTTCAATTTTTTTTATAAAAGCGCACGTATGTCAAAAATATATTAATATTAGATATGGTTTTTATAATGCGGAGGCGTTTTGACAGTGTAAATCGTTATATATTTATATTTATAGAGCTGCACGTCTTTGGCCTTTATAGTTTTAAAAAAGTTAAGTATAATTTTTAAAGTTAGTTGACATGTTAAATGTTCATTTGATTTTATTTATTTATTTATTTTTAAAAAAAATATACGTATATTAAACTTCAATTTTTTTTATAAAATCATACGTACGTCAAAAGCATATCAATATTGGGCTTGTTTTGTTCGTTATCGAGAGACCTATTTGGTAATAATTTTTTTTTCTAGAAACCAATAGAGATTTATCAGATTTGGTAAGTAAAGTTTGCTATATTAGAAAGTTGTAAATATAAAAAAGTTAAGGGTGTGTTTTGTAATTTGTTCTATAAATGTGTTGATCATGTGTATGTGACTGCATGAGAAGTATGGTGTGGAGTCTTGTTTTGATCATGTGTGTGCAAGTGTATGAGAGTTATGGTATGTAGTCATGCAAGAACCAATAGGAGGGACGGTTTTTTCCATATTTTTATTTATCCCCGATATTCTATCCGGATTGAGTATTTTAAGCGGTTTATAATATTTTATTGCCGTATGGGAACTTGGTCCGGAGAGAATTGTTATATAGATATAATACCTAAAAACAATATGTGTAATGAATATAGGTATTTCTAAAAGGAAACTTGTCAATGTCAGAAATACGGGATGTATGTCGTGAAAAAAATTACAGGAGACATAAGATTTTGAATATTAATTGAACAACTGATGCAAAATGATACATAACCTATTAGACAAAAAAATAAAATAAATATATATAGGGTTTATATTTACCATGAGTAAAGTGCCACACGATGGTGGATCCAACTGCACCTCGACGACCACTTAGCAGATCACAAGCATGGACCTTACCAGGGGAAATGGTAGATATGTCATTTGGTTTGTGCCTCAATAGATCATGTAACACCTTCCCACCTGAACTGATCTCTACGCACCCGATTACTTTTCCTATTAGAGCCATCTCTTAATTATCAGGTATACCAAAGAGATCGCTTGTTTGTTACAGAGCGTTGGATGGAGAACATATAAAGATATTACTCCATAAGCCTTTTTATAGTAGTCCTACGATGAAACTTGAAGTTGGTAGTTCATGTTACTAAAATTAAGAAACTATTATGATTGACACTTGATTTACACATGTTTTTATTATTCATAATTTAATTATCGGATAATGTCAAATTGTTAGATGATGAGAATTTAGGCTATGTTTGGCAAAAGTAGCTGTGAGCAGTAGCATTGAGCAGTAGCAGTGAGCTGTAGCTGTGAGCTGTGAGCAGTAGCCAAAAAAGCTCACAGCTTCATAAAGAAGCATTGGGAAAATGAGTTTTCCTAAAAAATAGCAAAGCCCACAGCTCTCATGCCAAACAAACATCAAAAATAAAAAAGCTCATTCTCACCGCTCATTACCCCAAAAAGCTCCAAAAAAGCTCCGCGCCAAACATAGCCTTAGCATAAGATTTTGGGCAAGAAATATTTTCTCAAGATATGTTGCTTAGATTATATTTTCAAGATTTGCTAAGCGAAAAAAGGCATCCATTATGATGGTTTATAAAAAAGTTTATAAAGTTATGAAGAGGTCTAAACATTTGTAAGTCATAGTAAACATTTATTTCAAGCTTATGTGGCATGAAGAGGTTTAAGATATTGAACTTTTTTTATAATTTAATACATTTGAATTATATGAGATGTTTATAAAACTTGAAAATGTTTATACATAGTGGAGATAGGTTTATAAATTAATGTCAAAACACGATTATAAACCTTTAAAAAGGTTTACCATCCTAAGGTTATCAATCAAGGAAGATTTATTGAGAGCGACGGTTTATTTTCAAGAATAAGATTGGTTTAGAGATATGGGTAGGCATTTTGAGGCAAAAGAGTGACATTTTGTTAGCGATCACCTGATTCTTGTATTTTCACTATTTTGATTTTATGACTAGATCTTGTGCTAACTAATATGAAATAAGAATATTCGGTGTATGAAAGAAAGATGACAATGGGAACCAAAATTAAGATGTCATTAGGGAGAAAACTTAAGTTACTCACTAGGTAGTATACTCAGTGGGAATAAAAACACAATTAAAACGCAATTAATGCTTTGTTGGAGGAAAGAAGAGAATATTATTCCTTCCCTCCCAATAACTCAGTGCCACCTAATCCGGGTAAACTACCCAGTGGGTAGGTGTATCAATGCCCGTCATTAGAAGGGTGGCAGTGGGGCGGCATCACCCACCGGCAAGGGCATGCCGGCGGTGAACACCGCCGCCACCCCACCGGCATGGCTAGCGGCAAGCTTTGAGCGGCAATTTTTGCCTCTGAGGCATTCTTGTTGTATGTGCATTTTGGAACGTTGGAATTTAATTTTGTATCCGTTGGAGTGGAGCGTGCATTGGGCCAAAAAAAAAAAAAAAAAAAAAAAAAAAAAAAAAAAATCCTATATATATTACACATTATACATTTCTTTTTCAAACACAATTCATTTCCAAACACTAACATAAACACAAACACTTTTTACACATATAGTTTTTGAAGCATGTAATGTTATTTTAATTATTAATGAAATATTTATGTTTTATTTAAATTGTTTAATTTAATTTATTATTTAAAAAAAAAGTTGAGAGGTATGAAAAAGGTATGGTTGCCACTAAAATGGGGTTGGGAGGTATGAAAAAGGCATGGTTGCCACTAAAATGGGGTTGGGAGGTATGAAAAAAGTATGAATGAGGTGAAATGAGATGAAATGATATTATTGGTAGATTTCAGAGGTATGGATGATTTCGAAAGCATAACTGTCAGTGTCCTTAGGCTCCTTGAGATGCTTAAAGATATGCAAGAAGGTAACCTTAATCTACCTAGGAATTTATACAACTTCGGTGGTTCATTAATTTGTAAATCATAATAAGAGATGACTACAATTTCCAACACGTATAGATACTGTGTTTTCCAAATCGGCTTCTTACACGTTGCAATTTAGATTATCATGGCATTGATCTTCACTCAACAAGATGTCCTATTTGCAATGATGGTATCGAAACTTCTCAACATTTATTCATTGAATGCTTGGTTGCTAAAAATCAAGACATGGTGAGGTCTTGATCAATGTTCTGAAAGTTGAAAGGGTCAAGGCGCATTAAGGCGCTAAGGGTGTCAAAGAGCCTCGAGTCGAGGCACAAACTAAGGCGCGAGATTCATCAATACGAGGTGCACTATACATTTAGATTTTTTTTATAATATATGTGACAATTTACGCAGCTTAAATTACACAAAAATATCAATATTCAATGCATAATGTCACTTAATAGTTATTACATCTAACAAAGCTTGCATTTAAAACTAAAATATCAAGCAAGCAACATATCATAATCCATGAACTACCCTAAATACCTGAATATACATTACAATATATGAGTTTATGACTTATAAAATTTAACAAATTACCATATATCTTTATCAACTATCAACAGCAACAAATCTATAGTTTGTTGGTAACACTTAACACTAAAGAAACAACATTTGTGTCAGTTAATAAGCTACTATTCTTAGACATTAGATTACAAAAAATATAAATGTCATTGTTGATTGTGTTTTTTAGTTATTTTCTAAAATATTAGGGTTATTAGATACTTTATAACTTAAAGGGTATAATGTATATAACATGTAAGCCCAAAATGTATCTTACTATTATGAAAAATGGCAGAAACCCCGTTACATCTTCTAGACACAAAAATCCCCAAGGCGCAAAAGCGCAAGAATCCTCAAGGCGCTACGATTTTTACGGGATTCATGCATGTCGTGAGCCTCGATCTGAAAAAATCCCAAAGGCTGAAGCCTCGTGGGATTTAGGGAGTAGGCGCGCCTTAGGCGCGCTTTTTAAAACATTGGTCTTGATGACTTCCCTCTGATCTCGTTAGTTTAATCACTTGGAGCGACTTGTTAAACCTCACCAACGACCAAAAACAATGCCTGGATTCGGTAATTCAGACTACCACATGGGTATGTGGCGGAATAGAAACAAAGTATGCTTTGCAATGTTTTGAATACTGTTTCGACTCAGCCGGTTCAACCGATTGAACCGGGTCCATTCGCAAAAATTGGTCAAATTAAACCGGGTTTCTTATTTTCCCAACCCAGTTAGACCCGCCGGGTTTGAAGCCACCCGGTTAACCCGGTTCTCGAGACCAGGCCGTTTTTTTTTTTTTTTTTTTTTTTTCATGTTTTTTTACAAATAAAGCAAGTTAATTATATATATATATATATATATATATATATATATATATATATATATATATATATATATATATATATATATATATATATATATATATATATATATATTTGCGACGTAATTTATTTTTACATGTTATATTTGTTAGTAAATGGTTTTTAGGCTCAATATATTAAATAGTCATTATTTAGCCTATGACGATGGCCGGGTGTGGTAAATTTCATTTGTCCCAAAAGAATCAAAAGAAGCAAAACCGAGACAAGAGGAGAATTTTCTTTTGATTGTACGGAAATGGTAATATGATATTTGATCCGTATTTCTAAAAAATTACTCTAAATTCTTAAATTATCTGAATTAAACATGGCCGATCGACATCAACAACAGTATATTTCGCATAATATTTCCCATTATAACTGGTTTAAGAGGAAGCAAACAAGAGTGTCTGCTTATTGCCATAATACCATAATATGACCATACAGCACAACATTAAGAGTAATACAAATGAAACTTGTAAACTTGTAGTTATAAAGACTTCTCATAAACAATAGGAATACTTCCTATATTATTACACAAATATTAGTGCACGAAAACAGATCGAAAGACGCAAAGCACAAATACAACATACATGATCACAGGCAGCAACATTAGCCACCTTTTATTTTTACAAACTTTTATTAAGGTAATAACACTCGATTATTACTTGAAATATGTAGCTCGGTCTATTTAGCACTGGCACCAGCATCCATGTCTTTGAGAACATCACAGAGATAGTCCATCAAAGAAGTTGGGTAAGGTACATTTGTGTCTGCTCTCTCAAACTCAAAGGTCCAAGTGCCCCAATCTTTACCATCCTTTGATTCACAATGGTAGATTAATGTGAAAGCCTTATATATCTCGATTAGCTCTCCTCCGATTACCTTCAACCGGATTGTGTGGTTTGTCTCATCGACTGATTCAATTATCTGTGTTGAAGCTTTCTTTCTCTCTTTTTTCCATCAAGGGGAAAAATGTTAGAAAAAAAAACGGTAATAAAGATTAATCAGGTTGCTCACAAATTTCACGTGAAATTATTTGTGTTGGTCTCAATACATGAAGTGTCTAATTTGATACTCTAATATTAACTAACCAAGTGTTAAACAATAATAACGTACCATGGGTATAATGCCAGCAAATGGTGGACCCAACAACACCTCTTTCACCGCTAACCAGATCACAGCCATGAACCTTATCAGGGCACATACCAGGTATGTCGTTTGGAATGTGCCTCAAGAGATCATGTAACGCCTTCCCACCTGATCGGATCTCTACTTGCCCAGCTATCTTTCCAACTAAAGCCATCTCTCTGAAATCCAAAGAAATTACTTGTTTTTTCACCTTGTTTATATTGAAAGATTGTGTGGAAAATATACATATACTATCTTCCTTTTTATAGTAATAACACAGTATGTAAAACATAACATGAGAAAGATACATTTCCCCAATTTACATTTAATAATAGAGAGATAACATGAGGATAATTCAGGTTATCATTTTTTAATTTAAACATGCATGAAACGTTTAAGTAATCATTTTATATAGTAGCAAATTCTAGTAAAACTCTAGCACTCTTTCAGGCTTTTCTCTAATAAGTATTGATGTATCCTGCATCAAGCATAACATAAGGCTTTTTAATAACTCATGGCTTTTTAATTTTATGATTAGTATATAGGGTGTAGTTTTCTTCTCAACAATATTTTTTTAGAACGAAAACTAACTATCTCAAAATTTATACACTACAATCATCTCACATGTCCTAAGCAGGACTTAAACCCACAACCATTTTGTTAGGGAGTTTCTCGCATAACAAGAGGTACCATGGGGACACAAGCCTTTCGGTTCAACAATATTTTAACCAATTAGCAGTTTTTTCTATCATCAACTTATTACATACTATTGTATTACAATAACAGTGTAGCGTAGTCTTAGAGCATTTGCAATCATAACCTGGGTTAAACTTTAACTGAGTGCCACGTGCTTTAACCTTTTCATCTTAACTCAAAAAAAAAAAAAAAAAAAAAAAAAAAAAAGTTATCATAACTCAACATTTTGGACCTCACCTTTTAAAAAATTACGATGTACAAATTAACCCCTTAACTATTTCATTCATTCAACAACCTAATATTTCATTAATAAACTTAAAAATTACAATACAAAATAAAAAACAATGTTTCGCATAAAAAAAAAAAAAAAAAAAAAAAAAAAAAAAACTGCTGCTATAACCACAAGGACTAAACTGTAAACACCACACTACTACGAGGACTAAACTGCAAATTTAAGTTATATCTCATCTTCTTCATCTCAGTTACTATACACACACTAAACACACACAAACACATTTTAAACACACACAAGAACACACACCTTCAATATCATGGGGGGCGAAATGATTATTTATTTATTTATTTTTTTAATTTTGAATCAACACTTAACACTGTGTTAGGGGGTTAACGTGGGAAGTTAACACCCCCTTAACGCAGCAGCACGGTATGGTTAACTCGCCTTTAACGCCGAAAATTGAAGCCTTAATGCAGCAACCACGTTATGATTGCAAATGCTCTTATAACTATTTGAATTCTGTAGATGACACAGGGTCTACTGATACTATTTATGTGATGCATACAAACTTTCCGCATGCATGGACGGCGGTATTTACAGATTTGGGCTAAGTAGCTATGAATCTCATGTTTCTCTAAATTCAGTACAACACAAGTGGGCTAATGCTACGGTATGAATCCATTGCAAATCCATTGCAAACGGCCATTTGCAACGGATTTGCAACAGATACCTACCGTAGCGTTAATGCTCCATGGAAATTTAAATTGCAACGGATTTCTAACGGAGTTAAAAAAGTTGCAACGGTTTTCCAACCAAGAAAAATCCGTTCTAAATTAGCAACCGTTTTTGCAACGGATCATATTCCAACAATTTTTCTACAATTTTGTTACGATAGATGCCACAAGGAAATTGCTACGGATAATATTTGGTACGAGATTACAACCCATTTTCAATCGATGTGGACTCAATACAACCCAATGCACTAGCTGTAATATAGCTTAATAGAACAACCATATAACTTAACAACCAATGAATACATAATACAAACTCATTGCAACACATAAAATACTAAAACAACTCCGTGCAACATAATACAATACTATACGAATTGACACTGAATAGTAAGAAATAAATAAACTTACCAAATCCGTTGCAAATCCATAGCAAATTATTTAGAAATATCCAGTGGAATTATAAAAAGAAACTAATAATAGTATATTTTACGTAACCGTAGCAATCATTTCAAAATTTACAAAGGAAATACAAACAAAATATAAAAAATAAAATTTTATTGGTTACCATTGCAAATCTGTAGCAATTATTTTGTAAATTACACGTGGATTGGAATAAAATATTAATAATAAATAGAAATTAAATTAAGATGAGGGTTCGTTGCAAAACCATAGCACTTATAAAAAAATTGCAACAATTTTGCAACGGAAACACACAATATTTTCTTTTATATTTATTTGAATATTTTGTTTCAAATCTCTAACGATTTTGCAATGGATTTGCAACGGATTATACAAAATAAACTGAAATTAAATTATGATAGATATTCCGTTGCAAATCCATAACAATTATTTAATATTTTGCAACGATTTTGCACTGGAAGTCAACAATAGTTTTTTTTTTATATATACTTTTTAATGTTCCGTTACAAATTTCAAATAAACTTGATGGATTTGCAACGGAATATTTAAAAATAACTATAAAAGAAATTACTTTAGTTTTTGCAACGGGTTTCTGTGTCCTTGCTAATCCGTTGAAAATACGTTGCAAACCCGCTGCAAATTTGCAACGGAAAATTTCCGTTACAACTTCCGTAGCAGTTGCCCAGTTTTGTAGTAGTGATTAGTTTCATATAATTTGCTTCATTGTCCAAAGATTTCATGGTCTTCTGTGGATATGGTAAACAGCATGCTATTACGTTGATTCAGTTCAGTCCCATAATAAAAAAAGAATTTTCATTTTACTAATTCGTTCACACATCCTTACTTTATTCATAATCTCATTTTCCAATAATGACATTTCATTATGCAAAATTTAGCATAAGATTGGATCGACTATTTTGATATTTTGATTTTAATAATGCTTTTTCTAATTTTAACTTGAAAGCAGATTAGCAAAAGATTCGGGGAGAGCATACGCCTCGTTTTGTATCACATGATTCTGATTTTATACAGCGCTGCTTCGTATTCTAACTATTATGCTGCAGATTCAAATATTTTTCGTATTTTTTGTTAGACAATGAAACCCATAATTAACGCGAACCCACAGACGAGCTCGGGCCTTATAATCTATTGCCTAATACTACTCCGCAATTCGAGCTGCGAAATCGCGAAAGCTCGAATTGAAGTGTAAACTAGAATTACTAAAAAACAAAAGTAAAGATAGATATCTTGATAAAGAATCAAGACTTTGATAGTAACCGGTCGCAACGGATAAACGTTATCCGAAAAAGAGAGATTTTTTTTGACGACTGTATGGACTTATAACGGTGAGTGAAGGCGCGTCCGACAGGTAAAGGCGGCAATTCCTGTATCATTCTCTTTGGAATTTAATTACGAATCCACGTCCGCTGATAACGTCATCTAACACTTAGTGGTTCGAGAGTTATAAGCAAAACAGTGAGCCAATGTTGTTTTCTGAACCCGACGGCTTCTTACGATGCATGACGACGTGTCTTTATGGCTACGTCATCGATTCCGGTATGCTCTTTTTCGGAATTTAATTATAAAACCAATAGTGCTGACATCGTCATTTAACTCCTTACGGTTTAGGAGTTATGATTGAAACAGTGACCGGCTAGGGTTTAATCAGAAAATTGAATTTTTTTAGAACGGATAAATGGCGACGGCTAAGGTTTGACGGGGTGGCTTGAGACATCGGCTCAAGCTTGCCGACTAGGTCTCAGGATAAGACATTCCCTATACCATGTTAGATGATGAAAACCTTATAATGAACGCGAACCCACAGACAAGCTGGGGCCTTATAATCTATTGCCTAATATTTTTACCATTAGCAAGAAGGTTTTCTCTGAAACAAAAATAATAATGGAATCTTACTTGAACCCAATGGTCATGAATGTGGTCAACCCTGACCCATCATCATGGCATCAGATAATTTTCATTGAAGATCATGCTCAAGTAGTCAAGTGCTCAACAAGTAATAATCAAATCCTGTGCATACTTATGGTCATGCAACCATATGGACTTTCCATTCATGAGTTCGGTTACTAGTTAATCTATTCCAGTAACACAAGTGAAAATTTCTAGGTTATTTGTGCTACATTCCCTTTTGCCTAAGCTGTGTGGTCCTCTTTTGCCTCAGCTGTTAGGTTGTTTGTGCTACACTCATGCTACTCGATCAAACTAACTATGTCAATGCCACTTACATTAAAGTAGTATCGATAATCGTTCTTGTATTTAATTATGGTTGTTCAGTTCACATTTAGTTACAAAAGGACGTTTTGAAATTTACTACCATAACAGTAATTACATGTAGGTATAATTTTTTATTTTTGCAAAACGGCAATTTTAGCTACCTCGAAACATTTCACCACAAATACATCTCACATGTTCTAAGCAGGAGTTGAACCCACAACCATTGGTTGGGGAGCTTCTCACACAACATGGGTATCATTGTGACACATCACACACGCCCTTTGGTTACACGTAGGTATAAATTGCTGTCGACAACAAGGGAACCCTGTTTTGGGCTCTGCTTTGCATACATAGGTTTATTCCTTCGACTATTCGAGCAGGATCCTACGAGATAGACGCTTGTAACAGTGTGGTTTAGACGACTTAGAGGCTTTCTCACAACATTGGGGGTATATTTAGTTAATCACGGATATTATGTTAGGATCTCTGTATATCTCTTTATCATTATTGTTCGAGTGACGCTATATGAATCTAGTTTACCAAAGCAAAACTGAGATTGAATTCCAGTATCAGGGATGTGAACGTGACTTTATACGATTTGCCATTCAATTCGTCAAAGTCTAATGGGTTGATGACTTGAAGATAAATGAATGATTTTTTGTTGGGCCAAAATGGGACAATAATTTTGAGACGGCGGGAATATATATAATGATCATTCTGCACACCTACAGTATAACATATATCAACCTTTTTTAAAGTTTCGTGATCGTCTCTTGACACTCTATACGTAATATATGTCAAATACAGTTCTATGAATGCAAGTATGTAATGATCGTATACTTTTGACAACAAAGTTACAAGCACTTGATCAGACTAGAACCAACAACCTATGCTTACTAACTTAATTATGTAACGTGATTATTGTTGGATATATATGAGACGTTACTCTCAATAAAATTGCTCTCAAAATATGATAACTCTTTTGTACAGTATTAAAAACAATATCACTTATAATATTCTATTATTAAAAAACTTGAAACACTTGTATTTATTTGATAGGCTTTTGTTAAGCTACCGGTACATTTTTAACTGCTACTTTGTTGACTTCATGTAGCATAACTATTACGATATGAAATTATTACTTGTGTATAGTATTCAAAGATTCAAGTTGATCTTGTTGCACTAAACCAATCCTAAGAGCACAAGGTGTAGTCAAAGAGCTTCAGCTCCTCATTCGGGTCCCACGTGTGCAACATCACCCAACACCTCTTCACAACAAACCCCCTCCTCATCAAACAACAAACCTCAACTTTTTCATTAAGGCCTCACCACTTACACCTTTATTTATTTATTTATTCATTAAATAAAATAAAATAAAAAATAAAACATCCCACCATCACAAACCACCATCCCTGCCAACTTATCCGACCACCCTCCACCACCATCCCACCATCCCTGCCAACTTGTCCGACCACATCCACCATCCCTGCCAACTTGTCCGACCACCCTCCACAACCATCCCACCATCACAAACCACCATCCCTGCCAACTTGTTCGACCACATCCACCATCCCTGCCAACTTGTCCGACCACCCTCCACAACCATCCCACCATCACAAAACCCCAACGAACAAATAAAAAATGAAAGAAATAAAAAAAACTGCAACTTGTCTGATTTTTTGCTCGTCGTGGCCACGTAGAAGTACCCAACAACGAGCAACGGCGAGGCACTTGTGGTGTAGCGGCGAGCTTCGGCTCGCCGTTGGGCCTTCCATGTCGGACGGCGAGGCAGAACAACGAGGCTGCACCGGGTGCTCTAACAATCTTCACATATTGTTGACTTGATACGGAGGAAGCAATTCATAAGAGCCAAAGGTGTGGCTCGCCATCACCCTTCGCCACTCCAACGTGGACCTCGCCATAGCTAGCCACCACACCATCACTCCCTCCTCATCCCTCCTCATGTTGGTGTTGCTCATCTGCACGACGAAGCAAACATCTGACATATTTTGTACCTTTTTTTATTTATTATTTATTTATTTTTTTTAGAGTTGAAATAAAATAAATTTGTAAGTGGTGGGCCTCAAATGAGTAAGTTGAGATTAGTTGTGAGTGAGAAGGAGGTTAGTTGTGAAGAGGTGTTGGGATGATATGGCACCCGTGAGCCCCAAATAAGGAAATGAAGCTAGCCATGGCACCTTTGGCTCTAACTTTTCAATTCTTCACCAATTAAAACATGTCAAAAATTAGCATAACATTTTTTTCTCAACTCTAATAGCGGGGCTTATTTCCATGTTATTTCCTTTTTCTTTTTTTCTTTTGCCAAAAACACATTAGTTTACAATCATACTATCATAGAGGCAACTTTGGTGCCAAGAGAGTTTTTTTTGTTTTGTTTTTCTTTGACATACCACAGGGAACAGTCACTAAAAGTTTAAAATAGTCCAAGTAAAATATAATGGGGGTTAAAATTTGCCCTTCTTGTGAAAAAGCATGATGTATTAATTTATATGTTCAGTACCTCTTTAAATTGTCCACATGTTAAAAGTACCTATTTAAATTTTATAAACATGATATTTGTTAGAATTACTCAGTTTTACCCTAAAGTTGATCATATTATTAACTACCTACGTAGTATTTCTTAAAAGATTATTAGATGATAATGTACATTCACGCCCTTCTGCTATATATAGGTAACTGTTGCATGATTAGTTCTTGTACCAGCCATGAAACAAAAAAGGTATCATCCCCCAAGTTTCAAAGATCATAAAACATGAAAATTATGCAAAAACTCCTCAAAATAACAATGATATATATAAGCAAATCTCGAACTTCATACTCTTTAAAGATGTATACATATATTACAAACAAGAGAAAGACATAAACTCGAATTATTACACAAATATCATATTCAAACTGAAGTATCAATACATGATAACTGTAACATACAAGCCGGAAACACAACATACATGTTCAAAGCGCGCAGCCATCTCCGCTGTCACTTAATTTATTTCTTATATGCTAGTTTTAGGATTTTATTAGCAAAAGACACACAGCTGGATCACATGTCCCTTCATTAATCGCCTTATTTAGTACTTGAGAATCTACTTATTGCAGGCATGGACATACATGTCTTTGACAATACCACACAGAAGATCCATCACATTAGTTGGATCCGGTATACTTGCATCTAGCTTCTCATAATCAAACGTCCACGTGGCCAATTGTTTATCATCTTTTGGTTCAACATGAAATGTTATGGTTAATGTCTTGTACCTCTCGAGTAGATCTCCTTCAATGTACTTGAACACGATTTTGTGGTTTGTCTCATCGATTTCTTCAATTACCTCTTTTCCACTTTGCTTTTTTCCGTCTTTGATATAATTTGTTCAACATAGGAAAATATTTGTAAGAAAAAATAATAATAAAATAAATAAATAAATAAATAATAACTGAGATATAATCATGTCAATCTGTTCGTCATAAAAAATTTGTAACTTAATATCAAGTAAATGTTTTAAGAAAGAAGCAGTTTAGAATAAGCATCTTCAACTACTGCTTTTACTCACTTACAGCAAGTCAGACAAAAACTTTTGATAAGCAATCACAAACTCTTTCAAAATTGTTTTAGAAATGTATATGATAATGCTAAAGTAGTTTCAGTAAGCAATCCCCAATGATGATGCTTGCGTAAAGGTGGATGCTAGATAACTATTACTAATACACAAGATGGTTAATGTGGACAAGGATCGGGTAGAAGAACTTGTGGAAGGCTAACAAAGCAAAGAGCGCATAACAAGCGGAACAAGACCAAAAAATGGTCACTTTGCCCCTCAACATACTATGGCGCCGCAACAGAGTTGCTTTGCCCATAAAACCAGTGGGCACCGCAATTGAGACACTTTGGCTGATTTCTCGTTTTTAGTATTTTGTTTAATCAAGAAAGTCTGGATAACTTTTCATTTATACTAGTTAGTATGTTTTTACACAAGCTAACTTTCCCCAATAACCATAAGGGCTTAGGGTTCTATAATTTGTGTATTTAATCTTGGAATTTATTTATAAAAATCTTGTTTCAGGGTCTTAAACTCGTGTGAGGTTTTTATTCTCGTTCCCTTAGTCTAGGGTTGCCCTAGCTAGCTTCGATTAGCTACGGTTTTATTAAATTTCCCTTCCGCCTATTGTGAATGAAAAACAATGCAAAAAAACTAGACCGAGTTCACCTGAAAACGTACCATGGGTATAGTTCCAGCAAATAACAGACCCAACAACACCTTGTTGACCACTAACCAGATCACAACTATGTACAGGTTCAGAAATGGAAGCTATATCGTTTGGTTTGTGCCTCAAGAGATCATGTAACACGTCCGCGTGCGAACTGATCTCAACATGTCCCACTAGCTTTCCAGTTAGAGCCATCTTTGTTATCAAAAGAACTTGAACACTTATTTGTTTTAGAGAGTTGCGTGAAATATACTAATCCATGTGTCTTTTTATAGCAGTAATGGTGTGAAACACATTTTTTTTTAATTCATATGAAAGATAACATGAGGATTGTTCAACTTATCTTCTTTTATTAATATCGATATGGAAGGGACTAGGATATCTGCATGTGTATCTTTACAGTTGGTTTTTAGCAAACTAACTAGTTTTTTTTTTAACCTTTTGCATATTAGGGTTGTTAAATAAGAATTTTTTATAACCTTGTGTAAAATCTTCTATATTTATATATTTATAATATTCATCCACGCTCTGGTTTTAAATAAAATTTTCAATTTATTATATATTATTAGCGAGTAATATTTTGTATATATTTTTGTTAGATGAAAGATTTGACTTTGTTAAATAACATGATGTTGAGGTTGATATTTTTTTAAATTTAACTAATGATATCATGTCTTAGACATTATGTGTGTTTAATAGCACGTAATGACCATTTAAAAAAGTATTTTTCCGGATATCTTTATTTCAACTTTAAAGATGAATTACATGTTGGTGCAAATGATGACATAGATCCCTTTTATGTTTTATTGATGACTAGACGAGTACTTTTGTATAGCAACGAGATTTTCTAGTGCAAATAACTATAGTTGCGATATTGTAGTTAAGTGTTTCGTGTAACATGAACTTGAGACGAAACATAAATATCAATATGCTCCACTATTAAAATTCATCACTTTCACTTTCATCAATTAGACTATAAATCTTTTTTCGTCCAAATACCAAAAATTGATTATCAACAATTGGCGTTAGCATGCCTTTATGATCTTCATCATCATCCAAGATGACAGTAACATCATCCTAGTTCCAGTTTAGTAAATTGGGATCGAAAAACGGATTGGGATTGGGAGCAGGATTGAGAGCGGGAAGAAGTTGTATATAAACAAACAAAAGCAGTGGACAAGTAGGTGTTATATAAATGACCATGAACTAAAGCAGTGAAACAACAAACGATAAATAAAATATTACAATGTACTAACCTCAACATCAACATCAACATTTTTTGATTATTTATTTCCTCAACTAACTATAAATTACGATAAAAGTAATAAAAATGTTATGTTGTTTATATAGTAAAGATTAAGATGATTATTTTGAAACTATTTATTATAATTTTTTTTTTAATAATTGAAAAGAATGGAACCGTGTATGCATATTTGTAAATTAGAAAGAAGCATGAAACGCATATTTGTAAAACCGTGTTTTTATAAGTTTTCATTGCTTAGTTTCCATTTTTAATTCTCTGTCATTGTTAAATCGTGTTTTTATAAGTTTACATTTCTTAGTTGACATTGTTTTTTGGCCAATGACTTAAATAGACCAAGAGAAATTTCTTATCCGCTGCACGAACCATGGTCTATTTTGGGGGGATAAAATTCAAATATAGACTTCTCGACTGCACGACTTTGTTTTTGTTCAACTCCACTTTTATTTTTTGCTCAACTTTACTATAATTTTGCTCGAATCCACTATTGGAAAAAAAAATGAGCATCGATATGCTGGAAATCAACTTTCTTTTGATCTATTTAAATAATTAAATCTTGCTTTTATTAGTTGATAATTTTAAAGTTACCATTTAAGATGAAAATTTAAGAAGTATTAAGGATCAGATTAGGAAAATCACTTTACTCTTTTTTAAGTATTTTTAAGTTGGGAAGTGATACTTACACCACATTTTTTTTATGCACACACCACACTTATGCATATGTCACGTTGTAACTTGTGCATTAATGATGTGATATTGTGGTGAAAAAATCAAAAAATGTGGTTTAAGTATCACCTCCCTTTTAAGTTTCAATAATACGCAAATTTGCTTTATAAGTAGTAGAGATAAAAATATAATATGAGGCATTTAAAATCGTTCACGATAGACCAAAACCAAAAGCATGCAAAAATAGTGCCGGTACGCTGGGTCTCATGCGCCAACACGCCTAAACTAGTGCGCCAGGTTCTGTCTTCATGCGCTCAGTTTTTCAAAGTCGACTTTTCTCTTACCCGACTGAGTTTGACCTTTCAATACAGGTTCGTACATGGTATTTAAGATGTTTTATAATATCGTAACAAAATTCAAACTTAGAGAGATTGCCAAAATGCCATGTCCTATGTTATAAAACGTCAATCCTAAAACCTTTTATAAATCCCAAGTCAAAGCCCTCTAACCAACTCAAAACATTTTATAAAACAAGCCTAACATACGGAGATTCATATTTTTATAGAATGATCAAATTAATTTAATCTTTAATTATGAATTAACTAATTACTAAATGTGTCTACTCCCTCTTTAATCAAATAAGTTAAGATCACTCCACTTTCCAATTATAGGTTAATGATTTACTAAATATGCAAAGTACTTACCTTCTTTGCATCGATGTCATTAGTTTAAGTTAGATAAGTGTCATTAGTAAACAAGTTAATTGTGGTATTGACAAAGATTATAACATTTAAAATTTGGATTTAAAATTTGAACTTTTAATTTTGAATCAAAAATCTCCTTTGCATTGCTTTGTCCAACTTAAGTCGCCTTTACCTCCATTAAACCTTTCCCTCCTTACAAGTGGTTAATAGCATGCTTCTCTCTTTTTCCCTAATCAAAGCTACATTCATTTGAATTTGAAGTTGAAATTTGAATTTCAAATTAGAAATCACTTTTGCATTGCTTTGTCCAACTTGATCACCACTCAAAGCCAATTTGCCTTCCATTATCCACATTTCCCACTTCTCAATGGGTAATAGCATGGTTCCTTCTTTTTTCTATAACCAATGCTTATTTGAATTCTAATTAACCATGGCTAATGAATTCCTTTAACTTAATATTTCTTAGTGCTTTGAAATACTCTTAGAAGCTTAAAAGTAAAGTGCACATGGGGGGATTAGCAAAAGGAAATGGCTATATATCGGCAAGAAGACAAAACATGTCTAGCATGATAGATCCAACGTGTCAGCGCATGAGTGGCAGCGTGCCAAGTTCTTTCTTGCCTTTGCTTGCCTATATATAGTCCCTTTTTGCATGCTTGGACTTCAACTCTTGCCAAATATTTCTCCCCTCTTATTTCTTTCTATAATCTCTCTAAGTCTTTTAATCTTCTTTTGTCTTAACATCTTCTATCATCTGTTGAAAGCAAGCTTCTTTCCAAGAAAAGAACAAACAAGAACTTAATCCACTATTGTGTGTTGTGTCTAGAGTCTTCTTTTACTCTATTCTTGTAAATCGAGTCTTCTTCTTCTTACTCGATATTCTAGATCTGTTGTTGTAACACAAATACTTGAACTCTTATTCACTTGTAACTAAGTGTCAAGTCTAACTTCGGGTGTGGAGAAGCAAGTGTAAAGTCTTATCCGGGTGCGGATAAGCAAGGGTGTAAAGTCTTGTCTGAGTGCGGATAAAAAGGGAATAAACGTATTGTACTGGGTGCGATCAATCTTGGGTTGATCTTCTTTGGTAGAGGTCTTGTAATAGGTATGAGAGTTTGCGAGGTATTTGTGGGTGGTTCCGGATGTGGAACTCCGTTAGGTGCTAGCTCGGGTCTAGGTGTAGGCCGGTGAGATCTAAGGTATACGGTTTATCCACCTCAAGAATTTGGTACTAGTAAATATTGTAGGTTTCTCGTATTCGCAACAGGACATATGGATAATCTAAAACCCCCATCCTGAACTAGTATAAATCAATGTGTTTGTCTCGTTCCCTTAAATCTTTACTTACAATTTATGTTGCTTTATTGTTGACACCCTTGCATGAAAGTAGACACTTAATCTACTTAAACTTAAAATAATTTGAAAAGAACGTATTCATCCCCCCCCCCCTTCTATATAGGTCTATAATTGGTATCAAAGTGGTTTGCTTAAGTTTTCAAACATGAAAATCTTTTTTACAAAAGATTTTTAAAGTCAAAGACTTCTATTTCAAAATTTAAAATCCTAAACAATTTTTTTGCAAAAAGTTGATTAAGATCCATGGCTTAAGAGAACTATGGTAGATTGGGGCAACACAAATATTATTGATTACTCTTATGCAAAGGATTAAAATGAGATTTGCAAAAGTACGTAGAGCGATAGTGAAGAAGGCGACTATGAAAAAGGAACAAATCATGTCTCATGACGATCAGATCCCAAGAGGTAAATCTAAGTCCTTCTCATTCTGATAAAATTTTAAATGGTAGAAATTTACGTAAATATAATACTGAACTTATTGAGATAAACAAAGATTGTTTCAAAGAAATTAAAGCTTTAGCTAAAGAAAATACATCTTTGGAACAAGAAAGAATTAAACTTATTAACAAAGTTTAAGAGCTTTAGCTTGAGGCAAAGAAAGTTGCCAAAACCAAAGAAGTTGGTGAACCATGTTCAAATTGTGAAGAACTCGCACTTTAGGTTAACACTTTGAAAGGTAACTTATCCAAACTTCAATATAAAGCTTTAAGTTTTTCAAAATTTAAAAATAGTAGTGTCATTTTCGATGATATGTTGTGTCAACTAAAATTCTCCCAAGATAAGGAAGATCTTGGCTTTTCAAATAATCGAAAAATGTTTCCAAACGATTTGTCCAAAACTATTACATTTGTGAGAGAAAGTAAAAACAAAAAACTAAAAACTTCAACAATACGCTTGAACCACGCGCTAGGTCAACGCGCCAGGAACTGTGACAAATTTGAGATATTTAAAGGCATTCATTCAAAACACAAAATTTCTCAAACTCATTTTACAAATAAATACCGTGTTAATACATCTATTTCAAGTGATAAAATCGTGAAAGAAATTTACAAACCGATTTCACAAATGGGCTCGGATATTCAAAAGTTCAATCCAACACCAAACCATACCAATCAACAACCAAAGATAAACACTCACTTTCTTTCAACCAAAAGCTTTCATTTTAAAAATCAAACAAACCTCACTCAAACAACCAACCATCATCACAAAATTGAAGAAGTTCCTAAAATAACGAAAGACTAGCATTTCACTGAAACTACAACTCATTCTAAAGGAGAGACAACTCCTACCCAAACAAAAAAACTTAAAACAAACAACCAACAAAACTTTGGACCAAGATTTGAAACCAAAAACAATTTCCAATCTAACCCTTGATCAATGTTCTCAAGGTTTGGTCCTGAAAGACTTAGCATCTTGCTTCAATATCTTAGAATGTTCAACTTGGGAATGTTCTATGCTAACAACAAAGGAGCCATAAATAAATAGGGAACAAAATTTAGAATTACATGTTTGTTTTATAGGTAAGTCTTAAATATGACATTTAACCGAAGGTTTAGATTGTCGATAGTGATTGCACTAAGCGCATAACCGGTAGTAGAAGATTATTTACTGCATACAAGGAGTATGACGATATACATACCATATGTGAGAGTAACCTAAAAGGAAAGATCGTTGGTAGAGGTAACATTTCTCTTGCAATTAGTAACATTAAGCATAATCTTGCATTGACTAATGTAGACCAATTATGTGATTATAATTGTAGTGTTAAGGTAGATAACACTATAAGTAGGAATGGTGTCTATACATGCAAATTTGGTGATAGCTCCAAACATGAAATTTGCCTTGCATCCACAGTAGATAATTCAACTCTTTGGCATAGGAGATTGGGACATGCTAATATGCGGTTAATCCAAAACATAGCTTCAAAAGACCTAATAAGGAAATTACCAAAGTTGAACCTTGAGAGTCATTTTTGTGATGCATGTAAGATAGGAAAGAAAGTCCATGGAAGCCACAAGCTTATACATATAATTTCAACTAGTAGAGTCTTAGAACTTTTACATATGGATTTATTTGGTCCATCATTAATTCAAAGTTATGGAGGCAACTTCTAAACTTTGTTAATACTTGATGACTATTCTATATATACATGGACACTATTCTTAAGAACTAAAAATGAAGCTTTTGAATAGTTCAAGGTCTTGGGTAAAAATTTACAAAATCTACTTGGTTGTTCGATTGTTTCCATCTAAATCGATCATAGTAGAGATCTTGACAACAAGGTGAAATTTGGGGCCTTGTGTAACAAAAATGGAATCTCTCGTAATTTTCTGGCTCCTCGAACTTGTCAACCTAATGGATCTGTTGAAAGGAAAAAACAAGATTTTACAAGAGATGAGTCACACAATGTTAAACGAGCAATCCCTTCAATAAAAGTTTTGGTGTCATCCTATAGAAACCGCTTCTTATATACTTAGTAAGGTACTCATTAGAAAAATCATTAACAAAACAATCCTATGAAATCCTTAGAGGTAAGAAGCTATCCTTGGAATACTTTAGAGTCTTTGGTAGTAAGTGGTCAATACCTAATACTAAAAATTTAAGTGTCATCCCATAGAAACCGCTTCCTATATACTTAATAAGGTACTCATTAGAAAAATCATTAACGAAACAATCCTATAAATCCCTAGAGGTAAGAAGCTATCCTTAGAATACTTTATAGTCTTTCGTAGTAAGTGGTCAATACCTAAATTTCAAAGGGAAGTTACTGGTATCCCATTATCCCTAAAGAAAATGGCGACTCCCTCTATCCCTAAAAATCTGATCGATTTTCCTTTTCTCTCTTGATCCTAATACCTTAAAAAACTTATACTATTGCGGATCAGTCTTCCTATTGTTTCCCTTTAGTCGATTTATTATTTGGTTGTTGCTTCAAGATAGTTTAGGGTTTCGTTCTTTGTCATCTTTTAGGGTTTCACTGTGTTAATTTATTGCTTCTTTTGAATTCTGAATTGCATTAACTGGTCTTATGATGTGATTTGGTTAAGAATATTGATGTCACTAAACCCTTTTTAGGGTTCGTTTGTATTTATTCCTAATCTTTTGTTGTTGCTGCTGTGTCTTCAATTGTGTTTTAGATTTTTAGGGTTTTTGTTTATGTTCTGTCATTATTTTACATGCAAGGAGGTTATACTGCTGCGTCTGTCTTCAATAAAACGGGTTTAGATAATGTTATTGCTTGTCATTCTAATGTACATGCTGCTAATGAACCTGGTGCTAATGGTCGTCAAATTAATTTTGATGTGAATGTGCAAAAAACGGGGACTCAATCAGGTTATATTCCCTTATCTTTTGCTGATATGTTTAAAGATAAAACACCCAAGAAGACCGTTAAGATTTCGGAGATGAGAAACGAAAATTGTGTGGCTGGTGCAAATGTCACCATTCTTTGGAAGCTTTCGATGAGGTAAGCTCTAGATTCGCTAATACTTTGTATGGTTATTTCATTGGTAAGAGATTCGCCTTCCCGATAGTTGAAAATTATGTTAGAAATATGTGGGCGAAGTTTGGTTTACAAATGGTTATGCTTAATAATGGTTTTTTCTGTTCCAATTTAAAATCAAAGGGGGTATGGAAAGGGTGTTGAAAGAAAGTCCATGGTTGATACGGTTAGTGTCTATCTTTTTGAATATTTAGACTCCAAACACTAAACTTACAAAAGATGATATAACTTTAGCTCTTGTTTGGGTTAAACTCCATAATATTCCGGTTGTTGCTCATTCTGAGGTTGGTCTTAGTTTTATTACAACACAAATTGGTCATCTAATCATGCTTGATTTATACATTAGTACGATGTGTCTTAAGTCGTGGGGTCAAAATTATTATGCTAGGGCCCTTGTGGAAGTGTCGTCAAAGGAAGCCTTACTTGATTCTCTTGTGGTTTTTATCCCTTGCCCGAATGGGTCTGGTCATTCATGGAAAAAATTGATATTAAATATGAGTGGAAGCCACCAAAATTTGATATTTGTAAAGTATTTGATCACAATGATGATGGATGTCCTAAAAGAGTGAAACCGGTTGAGAAACTGGTGGTCAATGTGGAAGGGTTTATTGAAGCTAGTAGGAAGAAAGGTAAGGGAAAGCAACCTGATAACTGACAAGTTGAGGGATTGCGTTTGCAAAAACTAAAGGTTCAATATTACTATAGACCGATTTCTAAACCAAATAATAGTGGGGCCTTGACTCCAAAACCGAATGTTGATCCTAATGAAGGTTCACCAATGGTTAATGTTGGTTCTCCTTCTTGTAGCAATCCTACTACTGGTCCTATTAGTTGTACAACTCCTCCTCAGGATGTGCAAGGTAAGAATAATAACTGGGCGGATTATATCAACATTTTTTATCTAAAGAACAGTCTTGATGTGCTTACGGAGCAATGTTCGATGTTGGAACCTGTGTTTGGCACTACATGTACTCCTGAAGTTATCCCTAGTTCTTCCAAAACTACTTATCCATCGCCTATGAAGAACGCTCCTATTGTTGAGAAAATTGGAAAGCTTGAAAAGCTTATTACTAATGGGAAAGCTACTCTTACGGATGATGATGGTAAAACTCTTAAAAAGGTGGATTCTTCAACTAAGGTGGGTAACCATTCTCTAAGGTGGTCAATGTGGTAGTTTCTAAAAGTGATGATGATGAAGTTTTTGATGATCACATTGGGACGTTGTATTCTGGAAGTGGAGGTAAGGAGCAGAGTCTTTATAAGCAATGGAAAGCGGATACAGGTGACGGCAACATTATGATGATGATGATGATGATGATGATGATGATGATGATGATTTTGGCCTCTCTCCTGCACAATTAAAGGCTGCTAGAATTCAAGATTTTTTCCTTAACTTGGTTGTTTTTTATTTTTATTTTTTTTGCACAAAAATGTCTCTTTTTTATGCTGGTTTTTGGTTTGGTGGTCTAGTTGGTTGTAGTTAGTTATCGTTTGCATGTTATAAATGATTTAGTGGTTATGTCAAGCGATTGCTAGCGGTTAATGTGGTACCCCAACCACATTCTATTGTACTTAAACATTTTTTTTGGAGTAATATACTTTACCGGGTGGAATACCCTTTACCCAAAAAGAAGCAATCATCGATTTCGCCCCAATTCTTACAAAGATGTTTTCCTAGGATATTCCCAAACAAGCAAAGCATACATAGTGCTTAACAAATAGACTTTGAAGATTAAGGAATCTCTCAATGTGACCTTTAACGAAAGTCGACCCAAGTCTAAAACATCACCTTTGGTAGATGATAATGATGTGTTAGAAGAACAAGCCATTTAAAACCATATTAGAACTCCATCACCCAATGAAGACTTGGAGGAAGTCAATCCTGGAATAGAAAACATAGAAGACGCTAGGGATCACCCAATAGATTAAGTAATAGGAGAATTAAATTAGAGAACTCTTAGGTCACAAACTTAAAATAACTTCTTTGCATTCATAACTATAGAACCTAAGAATATTGAGGAAGCCATTAAAGACAAAAGTTGGACAATGGCTATGCATGAAGAACTAGACCGACTCGTACTTTTGGTTTTAGTTCCTCTACTTAGTGGTCACACTATCATAGGAACAAAATGGATATTTAACAACATAGTGAATGAAAATAGGATAGTATGCAAAAACATAGTTAGGTTATTTACACATGAATATAACCAACAAAAAAACCTTGACTACGGCAAAACCCATGCCTGGATTGCATAACTAGAGTCAATTCATATACTACTTGCTTATGCTTGTAGTTACATGTTTAAAGTATACCAAATGGTTATCAAAAGTTGTTTCCAAAATAGAGTTATTGAAAGGGAAGTGTACATCACACAACCTCCCAGTTTTGTCAATTTTCAAAATTCAAATCATGTTTACAAACTCAAAAAGGCTTTGCATGGACTTAAATTAGATTATCAATCTTGGCATAGTAGAGTAAAATCTTTTCTCATTTTGCATAATTATGTGATGGGCATGAAAAATAAATAGTTATTTTTCAAGATAAAAGACAAACATCAAATCATAATTCAAATTTATGAAGATAATATTATTTTTAGATCTACATGCCAAACCTTATGTGATGAATTTTCTAAATGTATGTATGATGAATTTAATATGAATGTGTTAGGAGATCTTTGAAATATTTTAGGTTTACAAATCACACAAAGTTACAATGACATATTCATATCAGAATCAAAATACTTGGGGAGAATCACTCAAGAGATTTGGTAGTAAAAATGCTTAATCAATCAAGACACTAATTTCAATCGAATTAAAATTTAGCTTGAACAAGTACGAAGTTTTCATTGATTTCTCTAATATAGATGTATGATAGGGTGCTTACTACATCTCACTACTAGTAGACCTGGCATCATGTTTAGTTTATCTTTGTGTGCACGATTCTAAAATAATCCTAAGAAATCTCATATGGATGCCATTTTATGGATCTTTAGATACATCAAAAGCAATATATATATATATATATATATATATATATATATATATATATATATATATAGGTCTTAGATATCCCAAAGCTTCGATATTGAAGTAAGCTGTAAGTGCTACACCGAATCGGATTACGATGCTAGAAAAAGCACAAATAGCGTTTGCACTTTTGTGGGAGCATGTCTAACAAAGTGAATTTATAAGAAACAAAAGGCAATTGCTATATCTACTACTAAGGCTAAATATGTTTTTGCTAACAAGCTTTGTGGATGAAGCAAGCCTTTAAGGATTACAATGTTCATTTAGATGACATTCCCATGTTTTGTGACAACAAAGGCGCAATTTACCTAAGCAAAAATCCCGTCCATCACTCTCAAACAAAACAGAAATTTGTCATCACTCATTTCACGACAATGTCCAAAAGGGAAACATTTCAACTGAAAAAGTTACGTCCAAAGAAAACATAGCATACATTTAACAAAACCGTTGAAACAGAAAATGTTCAATTACCTTCTACTAGGGCTCGGAATGATGGAACATAAAGAATAAAATAGTGTCTAAATTGAGTTTTTACTTATTGTAAACTAAAATTTTATATTACAAATAACAAATAAGGTTTAGCAATTTGTTATCCATTAATCCAAACAATAATAATTCCAAGCACACCTCCTTTCTATCACTTTCTCATCCAATTCAAAATATCGTCATTCTCAATTTTATTGGACCACCATGATCTTGTGGGACCCAATCTTGACTAAAAATCCACCCAAATGATAAAGTCACTAACCCTCTACAATAATTCACAATAAAAAATATTTTCTCTCTTCTCTTTTTTGTAACATTTGTCCGACCACAAGGAGACACAAACCATCAGAATTTTTGATTTTCCATCTCCTTTCCTTTGAAGATATTTGTATTTTTCTTCACTTATTGTTCCATAATTCTTTAATTAAGTTGTCTTTCACAAAATATATGTGATATGAGAATTATTAGGCTTGTATTTAGAGACTGAAAACTAGAATATTGTAGGATCCCTACTGTAGCAACTGGCATTTACAGGGCAATACTTATTCATAAAACTCAAAACTATTTAATTTGAACGTGTAAATATTTACTTTTACGTATAACCGTTAAGTTAAATCGCGTGACGTGAAAAACAGCATTTAACGCCTACCGACACTAAACAAATCATGGTTCACGTCAAATTAGCATGTTTTAACATTTATAATCTTATTTTAAAAGTCATATAATTTGTTTCATAATTTTTACATAAAATGCATGCTTTTTGCATTTTTGGTCATATACACATACGTTTTTCACTACCTTTTTATCCAACAAATAAAAATCTCTCTTCCCCTCTTTCTCTTTGTGTTTGACGCTACCCAACCACCACCCTAACACCACCATTTTTATTGATCAAGCCTTCTAGTTGATGATCGGGTTGTACTTCCTTGGTTAAAACATATCATTGAAGAGATTGGGTCTTGGTTGTATACTTTTTGAGCCGTTCTTGCGCATCAAACCATCCATTTTTATTAAGATTTGTAAATAAACTATTTTCTTAAAATCTTTGTACTTTTATCATCATTATCATGTTTATTTCACAAAAGTACAAGTCATTTGTTAAAATCTTTGATAAAAGCTTAAGAACATGTTATACATATACATACATATACACGATATATAGATACATACCATAAAAAATATTGTATCACCATTGTTTGTGTTTATATTTTGCTCAACTAGTCATTAAAAACTTACGTGTATTTTATTTACGGCTTATTCGTTATTATTATGTTATGTTGTTATTTTGAATCGGTGGATTGGAAAGACTGGGTTAGTTGGATTTGTTGTTGATTGAGAAAGTAGTATTTTATTTACGGCTTATTCGTTATTATTATGTTATGTTGTTATTTTGAATCAGTGGATTGGAAAGACTGGGTTAGTTGGATTTGTTGTTGATTGAGAAAGTAGTAACAACTGGTGGGAAGGAACTAGGAATAGAATGGAGTTGTGTTTTGAGATTGAAAACGTACTTATAACGTCGAAATAAACACTTTTTAACCCGATGTTCCGAAACAGAAAGCTTGGCCATATGAGTTCAAGATTTTCAGTAGTAAGTTAAAGAAATAGAAATTAGACACTATAAGCTAAACGTGGTCGTTTGAACAGCCGAAAACGGATTTAAAACGAGAAAGTTACGCTATTTTCAAGTTACGGCTAAAATATAGTTTTTACAAGAAAATTACACTATTAGTTAAGACGCGTTTCTTTAAACTTTGAAATGAATTTTGGGACATTAGAAACGAGATACGAAAAATTGGAAAAGTAAGAATTTATGAACGGGTCATTCCGAATTTTCATTAGAAATGTAATACTTAAACTATTTCTATAAAAATGACTATATTTTTTATAAAGTATAAAAATGCGTATTTCTTATAAACATGTTAAATAGAAAAGGCTAGATTCATATAAGTAATAAAATGCGTATTTTTACGAAAACCTGACAAAAAGACGAAAACCTGACAAAAAAACAAAAACCGACTAAAGACGAAATAATTTTATAAACTATAAAATATTATTATTTTGATTTCTTGAAACAAAAACGAGACTATTTTTACAACGAGACTACTTAAACTAGTAAGTGCGGAAATATTTATTATAGTGACGAAAACTAATAAAACTACATAACTCGACATAAGATGTATTTTTTTAACTTATAAAACACAAACACAAACATGTCATGGTGATACAAGGTTTTTGAAAACAAATTTGCATTCATTTCACTACATATAATGCTAAGACAAACCATATTTACTTAGATCGTGTGTCGGAGTCGTTACACCATTAATCAAAATCTAATTCAATTACTCGTTTACTATCGCTGTGCTTAATCTTTTATTTCTTTGGATAACATATGTGTTATAATTACGTGCATGAGTACTTGTGGTTGATTTTGGTATATGTTTATGATTGCCATGATTGTTATGATTTACATTTAGCCAACGGTCTTGACTGATTGAAAATCTATTAAGCCAACTGTGTAACTCCAGCTGGTTGGCGATAGGTTTGGAAAACTAAAAGCACTTGTGACACTATTCATACTGATTGCTATGCGCATTTTATTATGCACTGTTGTCCCACTCATAATCCTGGCACGGAAAATGGGTTTACACTCTAAAACCTACGACCTCACAAACTTTATTTTGACATTTTCGAGTATCATTTTCATGTGATCACCAGTAGCATTTTGAAGGCATTTGCATCAAAGTTATCCATTGCCCTTTTTCTTAAGATTGTGACAATTTATCCTAAGATATTTTCTAACGACATTGTTTCATGAAATTTAGACATATGTCTCATTATCCTGTGTTGGATAAAGATACTTTTTTAACATTGTAAACTTATTTCACTAATCAAATTTGGTATCGATCTACTATCTTATGCAATGTCTCTGAAGCATCGTACCTCGTGTTTCCGCCTTAGACGGGGTGTGACACCCACATTCTATGAAAACTAGTATTAGGTTCTTCCTAATGTTGAAATTTTGAAAAATTAGGTTATGAAAATTCCCAAATTACAAACAAAACTCTTGAAACATTTTTCAAAAATAAAAAAAGGCTTAACATAATAGGAACATTATTGGTTCAAATGATGTACATCACTTTTCAAAATCTAAACTAATTTTTGTCCCAAAAGTTCATTATAATTTTAGGCTGACACATAAGCACACACACATTCACTTCATATTGATTGTGTCTAACATATTGTTACATGATTGAAAGGATACCAAGAAATTCATGCAAGTTGCTAGTTTTGAGGAAGAGGAAAGATCTGTCTATGAACCGTTTGAAAATTGAAACTACCATGAAGGTAGAAATTCTGATGACACATACTTCCAAATTTCCCAAATAACCGCTCAATTCACTAATGCTAAGTTTTTTTTCTCTTGTTCGAATTCTAAACCCGATTTATCCCCGTCATCTCCAAGAATTTTATGCTCGATACTCTTTTGATAATGGGAAACAAAAGCTTTCTTTCCAAATGTATAAGAAAAAATACACTTGGTCTTTGAAGCAATTTGATCAAATTATAAATGTATCATCTAGCGGGGTCAAATTCTTCAGCAACTCAATTGAAACCAACCAATTTAAAGTAAAAAGAAGCTATCATAACTTTCAACAAGCCATCGATCCACGCATAATCCAAAACACAATTTTTAAACCCGCATACCACTTAGAAGTACCATATCCCCAATGGAAAAAAACTTACCTTCTCACTCACTTGGGGTTTTCGGTATATATCTTGACTAAAAATGTCTTTGTGAAGATTGGTACCAAAGAGCATATCTTGATTTTTTGTGCGATATATGTTATATTGCATTGCCACCAAAACTCCGTTCAACTTTGCTTACTTCTTGGCAAAACGAATGGATGGATTGGCCACAAGAATTCATTTGATTCCTTATGCATGAATCCTCATGAACGTGTTTGATCATATCATGAAAAAAAATCCTAATAACTCTACAAAGATGCCGAATATCGAACAAGTTTGTCCTCTTTTCACCCCTTCAACCTTGAATCACTTCGTGACACGAAGTTTCCCTACGAAATCCCTGAGCATGTACCTTCCTCGTCTTGTCAAACCCCTTGACAAGTACCAATTGATCCTCTTGAAAATGTGATCAATTCCATCAACGCAATATTCGTGGAAAACTAGAGGGGGTGTTGAATAGTTTTACATCTTTTTAATTTGCTATGAAAAACTTTGTTTACGCGTTTTTTTTACTTTTAAAAATGTAGATTCGATATTATGAGAATTAAAGTCTTGCACAATATAAACAACTAAAATTAAATACTAAAGCTATAAAAATGTAAGTAATGAAATAAGTGAGAGATGGAAAGATCGAACCGCGAGACAAGAGATTTATAGTGGTTCGGCTATAGGTACACCTTCCTTGCCATACTCCACTCCCCGAGCACCTAACTCGAGAGTTTTCTTCACTATGTTAACAAGCTCCCTTATGGCGGAGAAAACCTTACACACCAATTTACACACCACAACTTAGTCACACCTTATTCACACCTTCTACACAACTTCTTCACACCTAGTCACTACTTAATCACACCACTACTTCTTCACACCTATTTACTTGATTTACAATACTTCTTCTTCACACCTATCTACTTGATTTACACTACTTCTTCTTCACAACTATCTTACTTCACAATTTTTTTATCTACACACCTTGCTAATCTATCTTCTATCAAATATTCACAACTAGTTACACAAAGAAATAGATATATTGAATGATGCTCTAATAACATAGATGTGGAGGTTACAACAAGTTGTAATACTTCTTGTCTTGGTAGATTGAAGTATTCTTCTTTTGCACTTGAAAGGTTGAGGCTTGAATCATTTTGAAATAAAGATTTATGTATATATGATCAAAGGAATTTAGATAATAGAAATGAAGATTTAGATCAGAAAGTTTTAGGGTGCAAAAGGGGAGAAAAATCTGTGAGATGAACCAGTATTTATAGCTCAAAAAATATTGTTCTGGAGCGTGCCGGTCCCCTTAATTGAAGGGTCGGTCCCCTTAAAATTAAGGGGGTCGCCCCCTCCAGAACATTGGATATTTTTGTCCTTTTGTGGGGAAGGTTTTTCTGGATCATTTTTGCCATTTTTGGTTGAAAATTTGAATTCATATATTTATAATGATTTAAACATATTCTTTTAATTCCAAAAATGATTTTGTAAAAGATATAAAATGTTTGTGACATTTTATAAAAAATCTAGTGATTAAGAAAATGTTCCTTTGATCATAGAATGCAATAAACACTTTGTTTATTCATACCTTAAGTGATTTAGATGTAAAGTGAAATATTTATCGCTAAATACTTGTTTACGTCTTAATTTTTAGTTCAATAGATTTACGTTTTGTGATTATCAAAACATAGAGATGTCTATGAATGTTAACAATGTTTTTAGGTATTATTTATGTCAACAATCTTCTCCTTTTTTATGATTACAAAACCTTGAACTCATTAAGTGTAAAAATTAATTTTTAGACAAGTATTTAGAGTTTATATTCACTTCTCCCTCTTTTTGTTGAATCAAAAAGGTTATGCCGATTAACTTCATAAAAGAAGTTAGACAGGTAGAAAGCTCCCCCTTGATGTGTGCTCCCCCTCATTCGAGAGCATCAAGGAAACGAGCTATTGAATGCCTGGCTACAAAAAAATATGTGAAGGGAACAAAACATATATATATATATATATATATATATATATATATATGTGTGTGTGTGTGTGTGTGTGTGTGTGTGTGTGTGTGTGTGTGTGTGCGAAGCAAGAAATAAAACATGAATGGCTACTTCATTTAATCATATAAGATGATCATTAAAATGAACATCATTACAACATTCAATATGATAGAAACATATTAATTATAAAACAATAAACTAAAAGGAACAAAGAAAAATCCTAAATTGCCAAAGAGAGCTCTTGGACTTGCTTGCAACCCATGGTTGGGTATTTTATTTGGTTGAGGGGAGCATAAGCTTAGTTGTTTGATGGAGAAGGATATGGAGTAGGGTATGGAGCAGAAGAGGTGGATCTCACGATGTTGTATCGTGTCAAGGGCGGTATTGGATGAGGACGAGTGAGAAGATACTCGATCCAAATATATCTTCACTCAAGTAGAGGATTTATTTTTGGAGAAAGATGCAACAAGGGCAAAAATGAGTGTGGTTTGTAACTTGTTCCAAGTTGAGAGAGTGGGGTAAGCAATTTGCATAGGGTGATGATGTAGGTTGCCCTTTGTTGCGTTGTACAAGATGCATAGCAAGGAGATCACTTAGACCATGAATTTGGTTTATTTCTTCACGGAACTTTGTTTTTCCGTGGCAACGTGGAGTGAATCATTTGGTTGATATGGATGAATTGGGGTTGTGTAGTTGGAATTGAAATTGTTGGAAGTATAGTTTGATGGTTGATCAAACTTATAGGGATCATTGTAGATGGTTTGAGGTTGAGATGTGTAGTTTGGGATGAAGGTGGATGTTTGGCCAATGTTGTATGGTTTGTAAAGTGAATCGAAGGAATGTCCTTGTGGGTTTGGAGTAAAGTTTGGGAAGTAAGTTGTTTGAGGTGTTGATTGATTACATATTTCATTGGTTAATATGGATTTGTTTCTAGAGCTTTTTCTTTGTCAAACGGGTTTTTCCGTTATCCTTGCTAGCCTTGAGGCTTTTGATTTTGGTTTGTTTGGAGAAGTCATGATCAGATGAATGGAGAGTTTGAAGAATGGGGTATTTATAGTATAAGATTTGTGTGATTATGGGTGGATAATGTTTGTTTGGAAGATTAGGACAAAATATTTTTGTGAATTTTTGGGAAGTGTAGGATAAAATGGGCTAAAAAGCAAAAAAGATTCTGTAAACCCGACCATCAGATGGCCGGTCCCCTTAATTGGAGGCCGGTCCCCTTAATAATTAAGGGGGCCGCCCATCTGGTGGTTTTCAGATTGCCAGAATTGGGTTATTGGCAGAAAATTGCAAAAAAGTTGTGTTTTTGGGTTTGGTTTCAAGCAAGTTCAACTCTTTGAGGCAATTTAGCATGTAATATATTCATAATTTAGCATGCATGCAAAAAAACTTAAGTAATAGAACAATCAAGCAATCAATTTTACCTAGTGGGAGCAAATAAAGGCAAGAGCAACCAATTCTACCTAATGGAACTATCTTAGAGCAAGGGTAAAGGCAACTAGTGAGTGAGAAACTAGTGATGGAACAAAAATGACAATATTATTTGTGACATTGTCCTAGTGTGTGCCTTTATGCAACAAATGTGGAGTTGTGATTTTCGACCCCTAAATGCAAATAAGAAAACTTCCTAAGAAACAATCCAAAATCTCCTTGATTCGATTTTTGCTCAATTCATGATTGTCAATGGTATATATTAGATCATATATTTTAACAATTCATGTGAGATTTTATGCATGATTTTAGAAAAGTTTTTAGCATTATTCAACAATGCAAGAAAAATGGTTTTCATGTGTTTTCTAGATGTGAGAATAGTGTAACACCCGCTAAATTTGATTAACGGCAGCGGAAGACTTAACGGGGTATTACGTAGTGGATCTTTGTCACAATCATAGGAAACGTTTTGAAAACACGTTTTATCATTCATTTAAAATATTTAAGTACAGAAATATTTTTGGAAAGACCAGTCATATCTTCATAGATATGTTTTATTTAGGTGAATGATAAAGAAAACGTTTATTTTAGAAAACCCATACCCGGGTTGATGCCCTTCTCCGTGCCTTGAACATCCATGCCTTAATTACCTGAGATAACATGCTAAAAGTCAACAAAAGTTGAGTCATGTCCATAGGTTTAAGTTTAAAGTTTGAACACAAGAAAAGGTGTTAATTGTATCGATAACCAATTAACACATTTAAAATCAAGTTTGTTATTGCATTAAGCTCATGACACGCAATGATTAGACAGGCATCAATGTGTGATGTAAACTAATAATAAGGGGTGCTCTCAGGATAGGTCTTTGCCAGTAACCTATGAGTTGTTAAATACTGTGCGCCTAGTCGCTCATCCTAGCTAAACTAAACGGGGATTGTCAGTCCCAAATAGATCTATTCCCGAATATTCACGTTCACTCGCAAGTGATTAAGGTTCATGATCGAGGGGCTTTTGGCAATATCTACTTAAGCAATAAAAACATCAGGCATAGCATACTAAAAAGCTTGTGTTCGAATTTGTAGCATGTATCTCCCCACAAAAGAGTTTAAAAGTTTAAAGAGTGGGCTATGAACACACACCTGGACTGCTCGGTAGTAATAGTATCGTTATTCCAAACGATAGGTGGAAACGGCTTCAACACACAACCTAAGTAAAATATATGGCAAGTTTTCAGAGTTTGATAGTCTAAGTTTAGTTTATCGTGAAGTTGTTTATTATAGCGTGTTGTTTTGTTAGTTGACTCGTAGCAATTAACACGTGTGTGTTTACATGCATGAAGTTCAAGAACAAAAGTTATATTTCAGAAAATAACTCATGAGCATCTTCTTGTTGACGAAGTATAGATATTTTTGAAAAAGAACAAGGTCGGTGGTTGGGAAAACCAGATTCAGGTTTAAGCTTTGTTTAATCGTTTTAAAAATATTCTTATCGTAGTATTATATATATATATATATATATATATATATATATATATATATATATATATATATATATATATATATATATATATATATATAAGAAAATACAGAATGTGACTTTATACATCGAAAGGTTATGAAGGTCGGTGTGATTAACAAACGGTGGATAAGTGTCGAAAAGTGAATCGGTTTGAGAGAATGTGTTAATTGTTAAAAGTTTTATATTTATTATTATCGTTATTACGTTATATATATATATATATATATATATATATATATATATATATATATATATATATATATATATATATATAGTTAACGAAAAGTGCTTGTCGAATCGGTTTTATCTAAAATAGTTATATATATAAAATATAAATTATAACATTTATATTTTATTAAAAACCTTTAAGTTTTGAAAAGTTAACATTTTAACCCCCTAATGGCATAACTTTACACCGTTAGTCCAAAACGTTGTTTATTTTCATTTATAGTCCAAAACTCTTTTATATTTACATTTTTCACCCAAAACTTTCTAGATTTACAGTTTTCATCACAAAAATACCAAAATGACAGTTTTCCCTTAAACTTTGCATATTTACAGTTTTAGTCCCTCGGTTAGAAATTTTTGCAAATTTAGTCCAAGTTTCACCAACTTGAAAACTTAACATTTTTATTTTCTAAATAAGTTGGAAAAGCTTATTTAAGTTGTGAAAACAGCTTTTTGGCCAAAACAGCTTATTTTGAGCTTATGGGCCTTTAACGAGCTAACCTAAGGCCCGTTAAGGTTTTTAAAATTTTGGTCTTGGGAAACTATTGGGCTTGGCTTTGGGCTTATATTTGGACTCTAAAAACTTTGGAAAACAGCTTGTACAATCAGCTTATCACATAAGCTTGTTTTTGGCTTAATGGGCTTATAAGCCCAAACGCACTTATAAGTTTTTAATAAAAGAGTTTTACACTCGATTAGCTTGGGGTTCAAACGAGGATTCGAATCGGTTTAAAGCTTAGTCTATTAGTTTACCATGTGGTTTATTAGTTCAAGTCATAAAAAGGATGTGTCGTGTATATAATTCTGAGAATACGAGGCTAAAGTAGATCGACTCTAACCTTAGCCAAAAACAGTTTTAGTATAAAAAATATTCTAAGTGTTTTAAAGGTGAAAACGTATATGCCATACGACTTAGAAACGTGTTATTTAGAGTGCTTATGAGTGGTTATTAGTGAAACGTGTCTTAGTAAACTTGGTTTATATCGTGATAAACTTATGATTTAGCTGTTAATACTTATAGGTTATACTTTAACTTTAACAAGAGAATTACTAAAGTAAAAGTGGTGTAACGAAATAAAATGCGAATTAAATATTAGAAAGGGTGGATTTGACTCACCTCACCAAGTGGTGGTGGAGTAGAACGAAACTTGGAGGCTAGAAATGAATAAGAAAAGCTTGAGCTTGACTCCCACGTACACACAAGTCACCCAACGTATAAAATTACTTGGTACGAGACTTCCAATAGCTTACCAAGGTTATACGTCAACCAAAGGACTTAGAAATGAGTTTGTAAGTGTAAGTGAGATTTAGGAGGTGTGCATGAGTCGTATACATGCATGTAGGCATACCTATATATAGGAGACGTTTTTAAGAATGTGGGAAATGTGAACGTGGTGACCAAGGAGTATGGTACGAGGAATAGGAATTCAAATAGTGTAGAAATGATGGAGATTGGGGTATGAATCGTCCTTGTATGTATACGAGCAAAAGAAAGAAGCCAATGGTTTTCATGTTTGCGTTTGTATTTGTAAACGTGGTCAACAAGGGAAAGGGGTGGGATTCTCATGCAAATAGTGTAGTTGTTGCATGATTTCGTGCTTGTGGAGTTCCTTACCGAAAGAAAACAACAAGAAACATGGGTGAAAGTTGAGATTATTAGTGTTAGGGAAGGTCAATCCCTTTTAAACTATGCATGACCAATCCAAGAGGTCTCATTGTGCCTCTTAAGTCCAAAACGAGTAGAAAATAAAAGGGTTTACTCGTATACGTCCTTGTGGTATGTTAATGGGAGAAAAAAACAAGAAAACCATCGTTGTTGTTTGTTTTGACTCATTTGTGGTTTTTTGAAGGTCAAAACACAATAAAAACGTGTTCTAAAGACTTTGAGAAACTTTGGTATCAAGTTTAGGTTGATACGAGACATGTAAACTTTGAAAATGAATTTTTGGTTCTTGTGGATATGTAAAAACGAGGCTGAGCTTGGTTTGATTTTCAAGGACTAAACGTACACGTTAGGAAAAACATTTTCTCATGTATGATACTTGGGTAGGAGTATTAACGAGGGGTGTAAAAACACATTGGTCTCGTTTGGAAAAATTAAGAGTAAACGGAGCAAAGTAAACGAGGTGAAACATGGTTCGAAAATATAAAAATGGAAATTGGGCTTGGATTTTGGTTTGTTGGGCTTACGGGTGTACTAGGCCCAAGAAGAAAAATAAATAAATAAAAATGGTCCGTTTGGTTTATGTTGTGTGTAAACTCCCGTAAATTTCCCTATAAATAATAAAAGTAAATCAAAGACTAATATATCATTTTGTTAATTAATAACGTTTTTACCAATAACAATTTTTTTTTATATATATATTTTATTATCAAATATGCTATGTTACTTAAAATCACTACGATATTCATGATTCTTTTTGCTTGGAACGATGCTCACACATGTACCACTATAGTCTAAAATCGCGAGAATATTAAAAATTTCTTTTATTCGTTACGAACCTGCATTTTCCGACATTTTTCAAATTTACTATTCATCGGTTACTATTCACCAAACACTATTCATCAATTCACTATTCATCATTTTTGGAGTCGGTTAGTGATATCGAGATGTTTTTTCAAAAGTTTTACTATTCACGATACACTATTCACAAAACACTATTCACTCTCGGACTTACGTAAACATTTCACTAAATCTTAACTAAACTTTTGAAATTATAATTAACTTTCCTAATCAAATTTATTTTTATTAAACCTAATTACACTAACCGGACCCTTAATTATTTCCTTAGCCCATTTCTTTTCTCGGCCTGTTACTATTCCTAGCCCAAAACCAATTTAGCCCATTTTCCTTCTTTTGTTTTCATTCCACTCGACTAGTACCAACTAGAAACGAGCTTAGTATGCTCAAATCTTACACACGACACCCATTTATTTTTACACATACTCATTACTCCCCTAGCCAACATATAGAGTGTCGAATTTTAGTTCCCCACGTTGAGTTTAGCTACAATTTTACGAGGCAAAGCTTATGTCCCAAAAACGATTTCATAAAATTTCACCTAATCCAAAACTTAACCATTTTAACCCACATTTGTTTCTATAATTTCCTAAAATCATTTCTAAACACAAACTAGTGTCTAAATATTTCAAAGTTATCAAAAATATCAAGCCATGTCGATTTACAAATCGGTGTACTAAAAGAAATGGTGGTCGACATTGCATGTTTCAAACAAACAAGTATTTCCTTAATTCAAGCACACTCCATCTCATATTTTATTCATCTAGGCCAAGTACTACAATCTTATTAAAATGCATTTCACATGTACGGGTTCATTTCATAGTTTCAATGCACACGTTTCCTTTGAGTTTTGAGAATGTCGACCATAAGAAACCAAAAACATGAAGTATCATATTCACTCTTACAACTTTAAGACTTTTGGGATACAAGTAACCATCCAATCACATTAAATCTTATATGCTAGAACACACTAGCAACCATATATAAATCCCATGCATGCATGCTTGCGTTTTCTACTTCCATGCAAACCAAAAGTCACCAAATATTTCTAGTTAGTAAAGTTAGGCATTGGGTCGAAGCATTGAGTAGGAATTCAAGGAATTCGTGTGGGTTTAGGAGAAACAAATTGTTGTTTGTGAACCTTGGTCGAGCACACATACACACTACGTACTCATCTCACTCACTTCTCGACTCTACGTCTTGTTTTACCCACCATTTTGGCGTCGTAAGTTACTAACGAACTCTTTTCAATATTTATATAAAACTTTCATTTGCATTATTTTTACGCGACACACACAAATGCACCTCCTTATTCGAAAACTAAATATACAACATATATATATTTTACGTTCATCTATATATTTCACACCTTAACAAATAAACTAGGTGAAGTTTTGAAACTAAAAAGCTAAGTACAAACCATTTTGGAGTACATTCCTAGCGTACCAAAACAAGTATGAAAAACCCTTAAAATTTTCTAAGTCTTTTCTTATAAAAATTCGACCCATGCTACGCCCAAAACGCACGTATACCTTTAATATTTACTTAACGAACATGCCTTTTTATTTCACAAACCAATAGACCTCATGACAAACAATCATTTTCGTGTAGAAACTTTGTAATTAAAATCACGTTTGGACCTAGTAAACGACCAAAAGTAAAGCGACCTAGCAACCGGTTGTGGAAGTTAAGTAGTATCGACTGGGCCTTAAGGCCCAATCTTTTCAAAATAAGCCGATTGAATAAGCTGAGGCAATAAGCTGATTTGCAACGTTTTTAATATCCTAGCCTTAGCCCAAAACAAAGCCCAAAACCCTTGTAGGTCCATTGGATTTAAAAATACTAACGGGCTTAAGTTTTCGTTAAAAGCCCATAAGCTATCAAACTAATTTTTCGAACTAATAAGCTGTTAGAATAAGTTCAATAAGCTATTTTGAAACTATTTAAGAGATGAAAACATTAAGTTTTGAAAATTGTGAATTTTGGACTAGATTTGCAAATTTTACAAAAATCATGTTAAAAGTGTAAACTTTTCAAAGTTTCGGTATAAAATGTCATTTCGTAAATTAAAGGGTGAAAACGGATTTTTATAAAATCTAGGGTGAAAGGTGTAAGAAATATAAAGTTTTGGACGTAAAATATAAATATATTTAATTTTGGACTAACGGCGTAACACTAACGCCGTTAGGGTAAAAAGTGTAAATTTTTAGAAAATACAAGGGCCGTATACTAAAATTAATATTTTTATTTCTACTTTCCATTTTTACGAGTTCACGTCACGACGTTACGTTTATTTTCAAATTATTATTACTATTAAACGTTACGTTTATTTTCAAACTATTATTATTATTACTATTATTATTATTAAACGTTACGTTTATTTTCAAACTATTATTATTTTTAAACGTTACGCTTTATTTCAAACTATCGTTATTATTTTTATTATTAAACCTTACGTTATATTTATATATATATATAACTAAACTAAACGTACGATATACGATAAAATCCAAAAGTTTTACTAACGATAAATTAACAAATCACGCATTCAACAAAACTACTCGCGATTAAAACATTAAGACTACCAAACACTAAAACATGCCATATATTATCTAGGTCGTGTGTGGAGCCGTTCCCATTTTGCAAACTGAGTATCGATATTTTTATTCACTAAACCACTAAGGTGAGTTCATAGCCTCGCCTTTACATATTTAAATGTTTTATAAACCCTGCGAGGGGGATACATGCTAGTTTTTACAAACTGAACACAAGTATTTTCTTGGTATGCTTTACCTGATCTCGTTATTGCTTAAGTACCTTTTTGCCAAAAGCCCCTCATATCATGAGCCTTAGTCACCCAGAGAGGTGAACGTAAATAATTGTTGATAGATCTATTAGGGATTGACAATCCCCGTTTGGGCGTTGAGAAAACAACCAAACGCACTTTATTTGAAATCTAATAGGTTACTGGCAAGGACCTATCCCAAGGGCCCCTGTTACTATAATCCATTATTTATGATGAGATCTGTTAATCGGCTGAGTGTCATGAGTTTAATGCAATAACAACTGTTTTCAACTTATAATTGTATGACGGTGCAATTATCACTTATAACTTGTGTTCAACTATTAAACTAAAACCTATGAATATCACTCAACTTTTGTTGACTTTTAGCATGTTTATCTCTGGTCTATAACGAGCAAGGATGGGACAGAAGAGCACGAAATGCTTACAAAGGCTATAAATTTTTTCTTATCATTCGAAAACCTATTTAACAAATTTTGAAACCACTGGGACATCATTTTTAAAACTCTGATATTTATAAAAATTCGAATGATAAATGTTTTAAAAAAATCATTTTCTACTGAAAAACTATGAGCTGTGAAGTAACACCCAATCTTTATTCCGCTGCAAATGTTTTAAAATTGGGGGTGTTACAGATTGGCATCAGAGCTTTGGTTATAGCGAAACAGGTCTAATTTAGATCTGAACTATAACCGTTTTTATAAGACAAAACATTTTATAGCCTTACACTCTTCGTGCCTTCCGTGCCTGCAGACTACCTTGCTCAGTACATTACCTGTTAAGATTATTCTGCATGTTTAGAAATTGCGCTTACATAATTATTATTTCATCCGTACTATTATATCTTTAACATAAAAGTAACTTATAAAATACTATTCCCGGTTACTACAGTAACATTTCTCCAAAAACTTCCTTGAACGCCAAAACTACTCTCCGTAATGCTAATACATCACCCGTCAATCAAAATTCTCTGAATACTGAAGATCCCTACGTACAAATATCACAGCCCCAACTTAATATAGAAATCATTCAGAGATCACTTCCATCGTCACCTATCTGTTCACCCCTACGTCAAAAACTTAGGAGAACTACTGAATCATATGAAGATGTGATTGGTGGTCAGGCAACATTCGAAGTTGGAAAAAGTTCACGACAAGAGAGGCCGTGGAAGAATGTTGAGCCAAATTCTCCGTTACCATACACTTTAGATTCCCCAATACCAGATATCCCAAATAATTTATCCTCACCTAATTCCCCCAACTACAATATAAGCACACCTGATTCAATATGGACTCTTGTTTATCAACAAGCCAACATATTAGAGGCTCACACTGAACAGCTAAAAGGCTTACGACCAACAAAATTTGAATGGTACGACCGTAACCTTGACGCATTGTTCAAAAGAGCGGATGCTGAGAGACGAGCAATATGTAAATTAGGAATAAAGGTTAATGCAATAAAGGACAACACCAACCAGGAACTTGGAAGTTTGGATTCCAGGGTCCGTTCTGCAAGAAGAGAACATAGTCATACACATGGTAGAATTGAAGACATTGAAAGGACCCTATGGATGGCTAGAGAGAGAGCCAGGAGCCAAGGTCAAAAGATTTCCGCATTAGAGAGTATGTTGGCAAACCAAATGAACATGTGTCAGGAACGTTTCTCAAACATGGAAGCAGCACAACTTGAACTTGAGAAAGAGATTAGATATTTACGTCAGAGGCGTAACTAATTTTAAGTTTACAAGTATCCCTGTTGCATCTACTAAACCAGACAGACTTGGTTAGTATTTCATGTAATGTTCAATAAATCTGAACCTTTCAGAATCTGTAATCGAATCATAATATATAATAACCTCCTCTTCCGTTACACCTCTCTGTTATGAATCAATCGTTTCCTTCGTATCAAGCATGCATACTATGAATCCTCATACCTTCATGCAAAAATCTCATCATTTTGTTATCTCCCTAGATAAACAAATAACTCCACGTAGGTCCCTGACATATTAATAAGAGACCTTGTACTAATCGTTTTACAAAGACGATCAGTCAAGTTATTAATATTATAATGACTTCTACTATACTATTCAAATCTACCGTAAGATTTCTTACAATTGTTAAGAAATTCTTAAACATACTATAATTGACTAGAAACCAAAAGATTGTCTAAAAATAAATTTTCAAGAGAGAACTTGAAAAATGGAGAGAAAATTTATTTCAGTGGACGAATCGGTTTGTTCCTTAGTAATCCCATATCAAGAGTTGATTATCTATCTATGATACAACGCAGACATATCTTGAAATTAGATTACCGTAAGGAGTTAATTCAGTCTATCATCAATAAAATAATTAACTCCATTTGAATTATTCTGACATCAGAAGGATTCTTAGTTAAGTTTCATTAATGATTTCAGAAGATGGACAACGTAAACAATACATGTACTCCATCGTCATCAAAAATCACCATGACTACTGAAGATGTCAGGGAGTTGATAAGTAACATCATGTCAGTAGTACTTAAAGGAGTCACCATAGTTTATCCAAGAGGAGAGTCGGATATGCCTGACAAGCAGGAAAACTACATGGAATATTGGCCAACCCACTTTAAAACGCCAGAAAGAATGGCTAACCCTACCATCACCCATAACCAAGGAATTAGGCAAGAAGTTAGACCTAATGGAATCAGACAAAAGCACAAACTCATAAAAATAGGAACCAACAACTCCAACCACTGCAACATCACCAAAACTCAAAACTGCCACCACAAACGTCTGGGAGATCGTTTCAACTATCATCACCGACTAGGATGCAAACAAAAGGCTAATAGATACTGCCTCGTCACACATGTTGCCAAAAGGGTATATCTTGGAGGTAAACCCCTGTGTCCAAAATGCAAGAAGCATCACACAGGAATCTGCAAGATTAAGTACCTGGAGTGTCAGAAGACAGGACACAAGGCAACTAACTATAGGACTTTGGATAACAAGGGACAAACAACGACTGTAATATGCTACGGATGTGGCGCAAAAGGATACTACAGGAACCGATGTCCAAACTACAACATAAATTGGAAAGCCAACACTCTCGCTAGGAAATGAAAACTCTACAAGGACGTCGGTGGTATCAAGGAATTATTGCTAGATTTATGCAGATGAATAAATTCCTGTTGTGAATAAATAAACTCTAGTTCAAAAATTTCCTGATTGTACCTCTTCCTCGTATTATACTTTAGGTTACGATGGATGTAACTTAAGTATAACAACTATCCTTCTACCGTATCGAAAAATCTACCTTGTAATATTTCCAAAATAATTATAATCTATGTCAATTTCAATTCCTATCTCATTTACCAAATAACAGCATACTGTTATTTCCCTAGAGATTTCTGACTAGAAATTTCTGACTCATCAAAATATATATATATATATATATATATATATATATATATATATATATATATATATATATATACACATAATATAAATAAATAAATAAATCAATGAATAAAGTTCCTACTTTATTCTTAAAAGAAATTATGTATTATATCATAATAACAAAACGTTAAACACCATCTAAAACAACTTAAAGAAAAACATAAATACAACTGTGACTGAGCCAAACATCACATCATTTAGTCCTCCATTAAACATAGCCTGGCCAACTATGTCTAATTTAGGAAGAATCATGTCATGATGGAACAATCATAATGCCAAAATTTCTAAATAACAATCTTCATTTAAAAGCAACAAATATAAATAAACTGAACTATTCATAAATATTACAAACTACCATAAATACCTATCTTATTCCTTCGTCATTATGACGAGAAACCAACGAAAGTACAAATAAGAAAAACTCTAACAATTCGCAAAGACTAACAGAAAACTCCAATAACTAAGAATTTATCCGAATCCATGAAAATTAATAAATAAACAAATAATTAGCATCGGAAGTGCTAACGTCACAATAATTACAATATAAACCATAGAATCTTCAATAGGTTGATCCACTATGACAACAAAAACCCCCACCAACAAAACCATAGCAAAAGCCACCACAGGATGAATCACCTTAATTATGCTGAAAGATAAATATAAACAAATCATTAAAAAACAATAACAAGACAAATTCCTAAAAACAAAACAAGTTTTATTCATTATTCGTTAACAATACATAGAAACACGACAAAGGCTTAATTCTAAACAACCCTAGCTTAAGATTATTACCCCCATATCTTGTCCACGGTAATGGCTAGAACCGTGAGAGGTACGACAAACAACAAGATCGCAACCAAAAACCCAAAGTCTTCGTCTGGAACATACGCTAAGTAGATAGCGGCAAGGACAACATACACAATCGCTAGTATCGTGATGAGGTGCGGCATTTTGGAGATGAGGAATGATAGGAAAATGGTTGGTGGAAGAAATGGAAATTTGAAAGGGGTATATGTAGGTTGAAAACTAGCCGTTAGACACTATTTAGGACCGTTGGAAATCACTATTCCCGACCGTTGGACACGGTACACCTAGCCGTTATTTTACTATTCAAAACCATTACCTTCAATATTCACAACCCTTAAATACACCAGTTACTAGATCCTGTCTAACACAAATAAGTCTAAATAAACCGCGTCTCCTAAATTTTAATAATAAAAATCTCTCGACAACTGATGAGGCGAAAAATGATCCGTTTTTAGGGGGTCATTTAAGCCCGAATCCGACTTTATTTGATCAAATATTGCCCTAAATCGTTCCTTTTGTGATTTTAGGTGTTTGGAGAGTGAATTCTGGAAAAGAGGCTATTTTGGACGTTTTTGGAGCATAAAGTGAAGAAAACGACAAAGTACCAAAAATCCAAGCTGAAGATACAAGGTGACGGCGTCAAGACTTCCTTCTTGACGGCGTCAGACATGAAGAATAATTTACCGTAGCTGGTGACGGCGTCAGATGGAGAGGTGACGGCGTCAAAGTGGCCAAGAATAAAATACCGTAGGTGGTGACGGCGTCACATAGGCCGTCACAAGTGGATCTAGGGCGTCCGAGGAAGTATATGGCGGCGAGTTGACGGCGTCAGATTTAACTCTTGACGCCGTCAGAACGATTTTCCTATATATAGTTTTCTAGTTTTTTCATTAAAGAGGGAGAAGTTTTGGTGAAACCCTAAAGACGATTTTGGTGCCTCTTTCACAGGTTTTTCAAGGGTTCCAAACCCTTGAGACCTTGCATTGTAATTGAGATAAGTGTACTTTCAATTCAATCAATATGTCTATGTGTTGGTTGTTTATCTCTTGTTCTTGTCTCAATTCTACTATGCTAGGCTAGATCTCTCTTGTGTTTGCTTAGATCTAATGAAACCTAGATGTTGATTACGTGTTGATTACTTGTCTATTCTTGTTTTGAATGAATGATTTATATGTTAGGCTTAAGAAAACTGGCAGATCTCCAAATGGTAACATGCTTGAACGTCTTAAGAAACATGAACCGAGGCGTACTAGGTCTTTATTGGTTGTATTTAATGCATGAGCCACTGTTTACAATCCCTATAGTTGTGCTGGGTCATGGTGTAGGAGGAGATAAGAGCTCATAGAGTTGGGGAGTTATGTATGCCACCCCACGAATGGTATTAAGGAATACAATCCGTCATTCATACAAGTGTAACAAGTAATTAACATGTAAAAGATATCTAGGGAGTAATGAAGTCTAAGTAAACACAATTTCTCCAATTACTGCTCACAACCTTAGTTTAATTAGTTTAATTTCATTTTCATTATTTTATTTTAATTATATAATAGCTTTGGGTTAGTTGAATAGCAACTAATTCCGCCCACTCCTTCAAAACCAGAGATTTTAATTGCTTTCATAAAATATAAAAATACAAAAATAATCATCCCTCACCTCTAGAACTATTAATTAGGTTTTCTAATCCTAGCGACACTATTCCTAAGCTGAACGATCAATCCTCCGGTACTTGTCACTATACTATACTACAACGATCAGGTACACTGCCTGGTGGGGGTTGTAAGCTTCTCGGGATCCCTCGAGAGGTAAAGCAAGGTGCGATTCCCACGCATCAACAACCCTCTAATCGAAATTTCCTAATACAGGAATTTTGTTAAACTTGAATTCCGGGACGGAATTCAGAATGAGGGGTAGGTACTGTAAACTCCCGTAAATTTCCCTATAAATAATAAAAGTAAATCAAAGACTAATATATCATTTTGTTAATTAATAACGTTTTTACCAATAACGAATTTTTTTTTATATATTTTATTATCAAATATGCTATGTTACTTAAAATCACTACGATATTCATGATTCTTTTTGCTTGGAACGATGCTCACACATGTACTACTATAGTCTAAAATCGCGAGAATATTAAAAATTTCTTTTATTCGTTACGAACCTGCATTTTCCGACATTTTTCAAATTTACTATTCATCGGTTACTATTCAACAAACATTATTCATCATTTCACTATTCATCGTTTTTGGAGTCGGTTAGTGATATCGAGATGTTTTTTCAAAAGTTTTACTATTCACGGTACACTATTCACAAAACACTATTCACTCTCGGACTCACGTAAACATTTCACTAAATCTTAACTAAACTTTTGAAATTATAATTAACTTTCCTAATCAAATTTATTTTTACTAAACCTAATTACACTAACCGGACCCTTAATTATTTCCTTAGCCCATATCTTTTCTCGGCCTGTTACTATTCCTAGCCCAAAACCAATTTAGCTCATTTTCCTTCTTTTGTTTTCATTCTACTCAACTAGTACCAACTAGAAACGAGCTTAGTATGCTCAAATCTTACACACGACACCCACTTATTTTTACACATACTCATTACTCCCCTAGCCAACATATAGAGTGTCGAATTTTAGTTCCCCACGTTGAGTCTAGCTACGATTTTACGAGGCAAAGCTTATGTCCCAAAAACGATTTCATAAAATTTCACCTAATCCAAAACTTAACCATTTTAACCCACGTTTGTTTCTATAATTTCCTAAAATCATTTCTAAACACAAACTAGTGTCTAAATATTTCAAAGTTATCAAAAATATGAAGCCATGCCGATTTACAAATCGGTGTACTAAAAGAAATGGTGGTCGACATTGCATGTTTCAAACAAACAAGTACTTCCTTAATTCAAGCACACTCCATCTCATATTTTATTCATCTAGGCCAAGTACTACAATCTTATTAAAATGCATTTCACAAGTACGGGTTCATTTCATAGTTTCAATGCACACGTTTCCTTTGAGTTTTGAGAATGTCGACCATAAGAAACCAAAAACATGAAGTATCATATTCACTCTTACAACTTTAGGACTTTTGGGATACAAGTAACCATCCAATCACATTAAATCTTATACACTAGAACACACTAGCAACCATATATAAATCCCATGCATGCATGCTTGCGTTTTCTACTTCCATGCAAACCAAAAATCACCAAATATTTCTAGTTAGTAAAGTTAGGCATTGGGTCGAAGCATTGAGTAGGAATTCAAGGAATTCATGTGGGTTTAGGAGAAACAAATTGTTGTTTGTGAACCTTGGTCGAGCACACATACACACTACGTACTCATCTCACTCACTTCTCGACTCTACGTCTTGTTTTACCACCATTTTGGTGTCGTAAGTTACTAACGAACTCTTTTCAATATTTATATAAAACTTTCATTTGCATTATTTTTACGCAACACACACAAATGCACCTCCTTATTCGAAAACTAAATATACAACATATATATATTTTACGTTCATCTATATATTTCACACCTTAACAAATAAACTAGGTAAAGTTTTGAAACTAAAAAGCTAAGTACAAACCATTTTGGAGTACATTCCTAGCGTACCAAAACAAGTATGAAAAAGCCTTAAAAAATTCTAAGTCTTTTCTTATAAAAATTCGACCCATGCTACACCCAAAACGCACGTATACCTTTAATATTTACTTAACGAACATGCCTTTTTATTTCACAAACCAATAGACCTCATGACAAACAATCATTTTCATGTAGAAACTTTGTAATAAAAATCACGTTTGGACCTAGTAAACGACCAAAAGTAAAGCGACCTAGCAACCGGTTGTGGAAGTTAAGTAGTATCGATTGGGCCTTAAGGCCCAATCATTTCAAAATAAGCCGATTGAATAAGCTGAGGCAATAAGCTGATTTGCAACGTTTTTAATATCCTATCCTTAGCCCAAAACAAAGCCCAAAACCCTCGTAGGCCCATTGGATTTAAAAACACTAACGGGCTTAAGTTTTCTTTAAAAGCCCATAAGCTATCAAACTAATTTTTCGAACTAATAAGCTGTTAGAATAAGTTCAATAAGCTGTTTTGAAACTATTTAAGAGATGAAAACATTAAGTTTTGAAAATTGTGAATTTTGGACTAGATTTGCAAATTTTACAAAAATCGGGTTAAAAGTGTAAACTTTTCAAAGTTTTGGTATAAAATGTCATTTTGTAAATTAAAGGGTGAAAACGGATTTTTATAAACTCTAGGGTGAAAGGTGTAAGAAATATAAAGTTTTGGACGTAAAATGTAAATATATTTAATTTTGGACTAACGGCGTAACACTAACGCCGTTAGGGTAAAAAGTGTAAATTTTTAGAAAATACAAGGGCCGTATACTAAAATTAATATTTTTATTTCTACTTTCCATTTTTACGAGTTCACGTAACGATGTTACGTTTATTTTCAAACTATTATTACTATTAAACGTTACGTTTATTTTCAAACTATTATTATTATTACTATTATTATTATTAAACGTTACGTTTATTTTCAAACTATTATTGTTATTACTATTATTATTATTAAACGTTACGCTTTATTTCAAACTATCGTTATTATTTTTATTATTAAACCTTATGTTATATTTATATATATATAACTAAACTAAACGTACGATATACGATAAAATCCAAAAGTTTTACTAACGATAAATTAACAAATCACGCATTCAAAAAAATAACTCGCGATTAAGACATTAAGACTACCAAACACTAAAACATGCCATATATTATTTAGGTCGTGTGTGGAGCCGTTCCTATTTTGCAAACTGAGTATCGATATTTTTATTCACTAAACCACTAAGGTGAGTTCATAGTCTCGCCTTTACATATTTAAATGTTTTATAAACCCTGCGAGGGGATACATGCTAGTTTTTACAAACTGAACACAAGTATTTTCTTGGTATGCTTTACCTGATCTCGTTATTGCTTAAGTACCTTTTTGCCAAAAGCCCCTCATATCATGAGCCTTAGTCACCCAGAGAGGTGAACGTAAATAATTGTGGATAGATCTATTAGGGATTGACAATCCCCGTTTGGGTGTTGAGAAAACAACCAAACGCACTTTATTTTAAATCTAATAGGTTACTTGCAAGGACCTATCCCGAGGGCCCCTGTTACTATAATCCATCATTTATGATGAGATCTGTTAATCGGCTGAGTGTCATGAGCTTAATGCAATAACAACTATTTTCAACTTATAATTGTATGACGGTGCGATTATCACTTATAACTTGTGTTCAACTATTAAACTAAAACCTATGAATATCACTCAACTTTTGTTGACTTTTAGCATGTTTATCTCTGGTCTATAATGAACAAGGATGGGACGGAAGAGCACGAAATGCTTACAAAGGCTATAAAATTTTTCTTATCATTCGAAAACCTATTTAATAAATTTTGAAACCACTGGGACCTCATTTTTAAAACTTTGATATTTATAAAAATTCGAATGATAAATGTTTTAAAAAAAATCATTTTCTACTGAAAAACTATGAGCTGTGAAGTAACACCCAATCTTTATTCCGCTGCAAATGTTTTAAAATTGGGGGTGTTACATTGTGTGTAGCAGAATTGGGCCGAGGCCCAATGAGGTTTGTAGGCCCATATGGTTTGTCTCGAAAGTCGTGTCAAAGTTAAGATTAATTACTGAGTGTTCAAGGAAGTTTTCGTGAGCTCGGGAATTTATTAGAACGTATTAGGTTAGTTATCGGTTTATATATATATATATATATATATATATATATATATATATATATATATATATATATATATATATATATATATATATATATATATATATATATACGCTACTTAATAAACGTTAGTTATAAAAATTAATTCACGATACTTAGACTATCTAGGTTCGTGTGTAAGCGCGTTCCAAAGTAAACGGTAATCACAAACGACCTTGTGATTATAAAAGTGTATCTCGGCTAACAAACAAAATTTTTGTTATCGGTAAAAATAGTTTTTAGTTATTGTAATGATTCTTAAATCATAAGTTTGCATTTACTTTTCATGAGGGAAAATTACGGGAGGTTACAGTACATACCCCTTACAGTGAATTTCGTCCTGGAATTCAAGCTGAAACGATTGTCGGTGATGCCTATGAGAAGAGGTGTGGGTATTTGTCGCGGATTTGGTCTTCGCGTTCCCATGTGTACTCCGGTCCTCGCTTAGAGTCCCAGCGAACTTTGACAATGGGGATGCGGTTGTGTTTCAGTTGTTTGACCTCCCTGTCCATGATCTCCACGGGTTCTTCCGTAAAGACAAGATTGTCGTCGAGCTGAATCTCTTTCCAAGGGATAACAAGAGATTCATCGGACAAGCATTTCCTAAGGTTTGATACATGGAAGGTGTCGTGCACTCGGTTAAGTTCTACAGGTAGTTCAAGTTTGTAAGTAATTGGTCCTATCCTTTCTAGGATCCTAAAGGGACCAATATACCTAGGGTTTAGTTTTCCACGTTTTCCGAAACATATCATTCGTTTCTAAGGAGATACCTTTAACATGACCTTGTCTCCTATTTGGAATTCCATGGGTTTTCGTCTTACGTCAGCATAACTCTTCTGTCTGTCTCTGGCAGCTTGTAGACGTTGTTTGATCTTTACTATCTCTTCCATTGTCTCATGAACGAGATCGGGCCCGGTAAGTTCTGTCTCTCCAAGCATTAGCTATCTTTTCCGTTACCTATCTTTTGGCCGGTTTACATAGGCATGAATTAGATTAAATCATTAATTATTTTTGCAACCTTTCGCAACCCTTGCACTTCATCTAACCGACTTTTAATTCTATACTAAATGACATGTGATCAATTTGGGCAACCCTTGCACTTCATCTCCTTTCATGATTGAATAGTTATTATGATGCTGCATTGAATTCCGAGCATTAGCTATCTTGTACTCTTGATGCCAACACAATAAATTATAGGACTGAATCTTATAGTATTATAGATAGATATACTTAAACTTAAGATAAGTCGAATAGAACGTGTTGGGCTTACGGCTGGACTAGGCCCAAGAAGAAAAATAAATAAACAAAAAGGGTCCGTTTGGTTTATGTTGTGTGTAGCAGAATTGGGCCGAGGCCCAATGAGGTTTGTAGGCCCATATGGTTTGTCTCAAAAGTCGTGTCGAAGTTAAGATTAATTAATGAGTGTTCGTGGAAGTTTTCGTGAGCTCGGGAATTTATTAGAACGTATTAGGTTAGTTATCGGATTATACATATATATATATATATATATATATATATATATATATATATATATATATATATATATATATATATATATATATTACGTTACTTAATAAACGTTAGTTATAAAAATTAATTCGCGATACTTAGACTATCTAGGTTCGTGTGTAAGCGCGTTCAAAGTAAACGGTAATCACAAACGACGTTGTGATTATAAAAGTGTATCTCGACTAACAAACAAAATTTTTTGTTATCGGTAAAAATAGTTTTTAGTTATCGTAATGATTCTTAAATCATAAGTTTGCATTTACTATTCATGAGGGAAAATTACGGGAGGTTACAGTACATACCCCTTACAGTGAATTCCGTCCTGGAATTCAAGCTGAAACGGTTTTCGGTGATGCCTAGGAGAAGAGGTGTGGGTATTTGTCGCGGATTTGGTCTTCGCGTTCCCATGTGTACTCCGGTCCTCGCTTAGAGTCCCAGCGAACTTTGACAATGGGGATGCGGTTGTGTTTCAGTTGTTTGACCTCCCTGTCCATGATCTCCACGGGTTCTTCGGTAAAGACAAGATTGTCGTCGAGCTGAATCTCTTTCCAAGGGATAACAAGAGATTCATCGGACAAGCATTTCTTAAGGTTTGATACATGGAAGGTGTCGTGTACTCGGTTAAGTTCTACAGGTAGTTCAAGATTGTAAGCAATTGGTCCTATCCTTTCTAGGATCCTAAAGGGACCAATATACCTAGGGTATAGTTTTCCACGTTTTCCGAAACATATCATTCGTTTCTAAAGAGATACCTTTAACATGACCTTGTCTCCTATTTGGAATTCCATGGGTTTTCGTCTTACGTCAGCATAACTCTTCTGCCTGTCTCTGGCAGCTTGTAGACGTTGTTTGATCTTTACTATCTTTTCCATTGTCTCATGAACGAGATCGGGCCCGGTAAGTTCTGTCTCTCCAAGCATTAGCTATCTTTTCCGTTAGCTATCTTTTGGCCGGTTTATATAGGCATGAATTAGGTTAAATCATTAATTATTTTTGCAACCTTTCGCAACCCTTGCACTTCATCTAACCGACTTTTAATTCTATACTAAATGACATGTGATCAATTCGGGCAACCCTTGCACTTCATCTCCTTTCATGATTGAATAGTTATTATGATGCTGCATTGAATTCCGAGCATTAGCTATCTTGTACTCTTGATGCCAATACGATAAATTATAGGACTGAATCTTATAGTATTATAGATAGATATACTTAAACTTAAGATAAGTCGAATAGAACGTGTTCAACCCCCCCCCCCCCCCCCCCCAAATCCCCTTTACGGTTCTACACATTTGTTGTTACTATATTTACAATCTCATGTATTTATTTTTATCTCACAATAATCTTTGAGGGTGTGCCTTCATTTTGATATTTATATTCCAATTAATTATAATTTTAGTTGTATTGAATTTTTAAACCCATGTATGTGCGGGTTAAACTTAGAAAAATAAATGACATGAATCGTAATCTTATATAGAGGAATAAAATGTGTCATTCGTACGTGTATGATCTTATGTATTAGTTTACATATTACAGTGACTCGTGGTTTTATTTTGATATTTATGATTTCATGTAAATACATTAACTCAATATATAAATATAACAATAGTTATCATGGTTTTAAAAGGAGCGCAAAGGCCTCGTAAAGGCGTGAGGCTTGGTCATGTCGTCACGTCACGCTTCATGTCCAGCTTATGCCATTTTTTAATATTTTGTGCCGCCTTATGTCACGCTTTATAAACGCAAACGCTTCGCTTTGGCCACTAAAGCATGAGGATTTGCCATTCCGTCACGCCACGCCTTACGCTATTTATAACCTCGTTATTTGTAAATAACAACGACATATATGCTACTTTTATAAGAATTAAAGTCTATGAGTTATAAAATTTAGGGGATATTTTATTAAATTTATAAAGTTATCACAAAAAACGGAAAGTGATAAGTTTACTTAAATCCAAATAATTTATTTATAATTTAACAACCAAAGTTTTATTAATTACTCTTTTTGTTTTTACTTTTTGGGTTTTGCTAACGAGTGCTCTCTAGACACAAGTTAGTGTGTAATTAATAAACACAAATTTTCTGTTTTAATAAAAAAAATGCATTTAATACATATTAAATAAACTGATAAATTTTCATATTTAAACATGATTTACACTTAAATAAATGAAAAATTCCTTTTATTAACTCATTAACATGTACCCACTGTGCATAGGTTAGCAAAACCTTAGTTTTTTTTTACAAAATCAGCACATATGTTATATAATACGGAGTATAAAAGATTGGCAAATAAATATACATTGATAATTAAACATAGACATCATTATTATCAGCTTACTGGATTTCACGTTCAGTATGTATGAGATAATGAGGGATGACTTTATGGACCTATATATTACCTGTCGCCATATCATTTTGATATCTTTGGTATAATATTGTTATATAAATATAAACTAGCAGGGTACCCGCGTGATGCGATTGAGGGTATCCTGTAAATATATTTTCAAGTAATGTGATTTTATGCGGTCATATTTTTTTTAACGATTAATTTACAAATAATAATAATTTTAAGGTTGGATCAGTTGAAAAATCCCTTGCATCTTAACCTAGATGTCAATGGTTCGATCCTCACTCCTTACAAAAGGTCGGAAGTCCTTTCCTAGCTTAGATAGAATTGGAAGCAGCCTATGGACCCACAACAAAAATAAAAAAGCAGTAGCATAATTTCATTTACTGTTAACCAAAGCTACCACAAACAGAAATTTTGATTCTTTGCTACCGACATTTATATTTTTATTTTTATTTCAAAAAAATCCATTTTTTTACACTATATATATCCTCTACATTTTCATTTTTAATATACACTATTTACATGAACCAAATATCAAAATTAACCCAAAATCAACTATAACATACAAATAATATACGGCTTAATTACCAAAGTAATTATTCTAAAACCATTTTCAGCCTAAACAAACTTTAAGAATCAATATCTATTAAGGCCCATGATAAAACTATCAAACAATTTGTGATATCATTTGGCTAGCCCAATTAACAATCAAACCGGTATATAACCCAAATGTGAGGACTTATAAATACGTCTACAAAACCTAAATTACCTCATTCCTGCCTTAATTTCTCTCACAAAAATACGCAGCGATGATTTGCAGCCACACAAACATCACATACTCTTCCTTTCTTTTTTATCTTGATAACCGAACATAACCAACAATCTATGTTTGCAAGAAAATCAGACCCTTTTCTTGAATATCAAACGAAAACTCTTTTTAAGGTTTTATGTTGTGTTGACCGTGATGTGGTTTTGGGATGAGGTTAGAACTGAGGTAGATGTAGATGTTGAGTTTTATTGTTGCTGTATATTTTCTGTTCGTGGACCATAGATGGAATAAGGCTGATGTTTGTTTTGGCTTCATTGATAATTGTTCTTTTAACTTCGTTTTTGTTTTGATATGTAACAGTACATTTTTTTTCTTCTTATGTGGAATGCATTAATTGGTCGGGGGTGACTGGTTTGTGAATTTTGGAGCCGTTCGACCTTGTGGTTGCAGTGGCGGTGACTCGGTCAGCGCAGGGGCGACCAGTCCGGTCGACCGACCACTGTGCCCAGCCTAATGGCTTTATTTTTAAGTACTTGGCTTAGTAGCTTGATTAACTTGTACATTATGGTTAAATAATTGTATATTTTGGTGAAGGGGTGAATTAATTAGTGTATTAGTTATATGTGTTGAATTGATTGTTGACCTTAAAATTATTGTGCTTTACATACTTGTGTTTTGTGTTTTATGACTTGTATTTACTTAAAAGCTATTGTACATTTTGCTTAAATAGTTGTAATTTTTAGTGAGAGAGTGTTTTTTAATAGCATTAATGTTGTTTTGTAGAATTTTGGTCTTAAAATGATATCACGCTGGTTTTTGTTGTACAATATGCTTATTTTGTTGTAATTCTGAAAATTGGGTGCATTAAAGTGTTGTAAACCGTGCATTATTTTTTATAAATCTGAAAATTTTAGAGAGAAAGTGTTTCATGCATTATATGTAGTATAGATAGGGAATATATTAGCTATGATATTTTGTACTTAATTGGCTACAATATTGTGCTACAAACTGTGGTTTTTTTTTGTTTTTTTGTTTTTTTGTTTTTTTTGCTTTTGCTTTTGCGGGTCCTTGAGTAATTTCTTGTGTATTTTTAGTAAAGGATTGCAAATTGCATAAAAATGGTATATAAAATTTGTTAGAAACTTATTACAATATCATACAAATTATTTTCAACGGTCTTCGATTTAATTATTAGATGGTTTGAGGTGGTTTTGATTATATTAAAACTCCGAAATGAAAATTTTGGTTTTTGAAAATTGAAAACCGTTTAGCTTTGGTATTTCGGTTCTTTTTCATTAAATCGGTCCGGTTTCTATCCTGTTTCTTAACATATTTTGTAATTATTCCGTTTTGATTTTAGTTAGTTAAAAAAAAAGAAAAAAAAATCCATCAAACATAATTAAAAATTATATTTCCAAACAATATTATTTAAACGAGATTAATAATCGATTAATAATAGCATAACATCTAACAATCCAAAATTATCAAATAAAGTGCTAAAAATAATACAAAAATCTAAAAGAATATGAAAATAAGAAATGCAAGTATTAGCATTTAAAGTGCACACTCAAACTTTTGATTGTGACTTCATTGTGTGCATTGGATACTTGTATAAGATTCACAGTATGCTTTAATTGTATGTACAGTTGAGTTGTTCCAATCACAAAATTGAGTATACAAATCACCTCCCATAAAACAATCTCCACAAAAAGTTCATACGATATCTCAAACCTTTCATCTAAATAATTAAACTATTAAGAATGTTTTAAGATTAGTAGAAATAGATAAAGGTAGGCATGATGGTTTTTTTTTTTTGTTGATTCTTCGTATGCAACCAAAACCGCTCTTTCATATTGTTTTGTCGATTTTTTTTTTTATTTTTTATTGTTTTTATTATTATTGTTATTTTTTTTAACATCAATTTTATTAAAACGCTACCAAGACGTTAAGAAATTACAAATTTACAAGATATGAATTTTTTAACCAATCAACCCAACTAAAAGAGGCCTTACAACGAGACAAAATCCAAAAAAAAAAGAATTTAAAACTACATCATCGAAAGTCTTCTTTTTAGTGCTAATCTCCTTGCAAAAAACACATCTATTCCGGAAAGACCAAATATACCACCAAGCTCTATAACAAACGCCTTCCAACACCTTTTTCAACTTAGCTGAAACTCTAATATTAATTAACCAACAAAGCCATTCCTCATAAGAAGACACCTCCATATAATCCACATTCCACCATCTACAAATCTTGCGAAGGATATCTCTAGCCACTTGACAAACAAAAAAGGCATAATTACATGTATGATGTGTCGACTCAACTCCACAATCACACATTTCTCGATTTTTATGCTCGACCCTAAGCATGAATCTATCTTTTATTCTATCATGTAATAGTAACTTGTACTTAGGGGTGATCACGGTCCAAAAACCAGACCGGACCGGCCAAGACCGGACCGGACCGAAGACCGACTTTGGGAAAAACCATAGACCGAGACCGGACCCAATGTGGTCGGTCCGGTCTCGGTCCGGTCCAATTAGGCAAGATTTTGGCATGTTTTTTTGGTTTTTTGGTCGGTCCAGACCGGACCGACCGGACCGAAGACCGAATTAATGAAAAATCTTAGACCGAGACCAGACCGTTGGTCCTTCGGTCGGTCCGGTCGGTTTTGTCGGTCGATCCGGTCCAAACGGTCGGAATGCTCACCCTTACTTGTACTACCCGATTTTTATTGCACTGTCTATATAATTAAGAACTGATGTATGTAAGTATTAACAATAACAATAACAAGAGTAAATTACACCGTTCGTCCTTTTGATTTGCGTTCACTGGCGTCGTTAGTCTCTTGACCAAAAAAACTGCACCGTTCGTCCTTAATGGGCAAACGTTTGGCGTCGTTAGTCCCTCCCTCACTAACGCTTGTTTAGTGTTGTTACATCTAAAGTCACATGAGGGTATACTAGTCATTTCGCAAACTAAAAGGACGAACGGTGCAATTTTTTTTCTTTTAATACGTTCGTAAGTTCCGTTTTAATACGTTTTCGTCTATTTTTTTTACGTTTTTATCCATTTTTTTTGTTTTCGTCTTTTTTTTTTTTTTTACGTTTTTCTCTGTTTTTTTTACGTTTTCATCAATTTTTTTGGTTTTCGTCCGTTTTTTACGTTTTCGTCTGTTTTTTTACGTTTTGGTCCATTTTTTTTAGTTTTCATCTCTTTTTTCTTTAAAGTTTTCCTCTGTTTTTTACGTTTTCATCCATTTTTTTTGTTTTCGTCTGTTTATTTACGTTTTCGTTCATTTTTTCGTTTTCGTCTGTTTTTTTTACGTTTACGTCTGTTTTTTTACGTTTTTGTCCGTTGTTCTAACGTTTTCATACAATTTTGTCCATTTTTTTACGTTTTTATCCATTCTTACCTTTTTTTTGGTTTCATCTGTATTTTCACGTTTTCCTCCGTTTTTTACGTTTTTATCAGCTTTTTTTTTTGTTTTCGTCTGTTTTTTTTACTTTTTTGTTTTTTGGTTATTATTTGAAATTTGATGTTTTTTTTTTATTCTTTCTATTTTTTGAAATTTAATATTTTTTTGGTTATTACTTGATATACCCATGTTGTGAAAACGTATAAAACGTATAAAAACGGATAAAAATAGAGAAAAACGTATGAAAATGTAAAAAATAACGAAAACGTATGTAAACGTTAGAACAAAAGACAAAAACGTAAAAGAATTGACAAAAACATAAAAGTAACAGACAAAAAAAAAGAAAAAAAAAAGGATGAGAATGTAAAAAAATGAACGAAAACGTAAAACACAAACGAAGACGTAAAAAAACGTAAAAATACAGACGGAACCGAAAAAAACGGTTAAGAATAGATAAAAACGTAAAAAAAATGGACGAAAGCGTATGAAAACGTTAGAACGACGGACAAAAACATAAAAAAACAGACATAAACGTAAAAAAACAGACAAAATGAAAAAAAAAACAGACAAAAACGTAAAAAATAGACGAAAACGAAAAAAAACAAATGAAAACGTAAAAAACATAAGAACACGTAAAAAAGAGACGAAAAAAAAAAAAAAAAAAATAAAAAATAAAAAAAATAAAAAAAACATACGAAACTTGTTAAAACGGAACTTACGAACGTATTAAAAAAAACACAAGAAAAAAAGAAAAACAAAAAATTGCACCGTGCGTCCTTTTGCACCGTAAGTCCATTTGGTTTGCGAAATGACTAGTATACTCTCATGGGACTTCAGGTGTAACAACATGTAACATGCGTTAGTGAGAGAAGGACTAACGACGCCAAATGTTTGCCCGTTAAGGACGAACGGTGCAGTTTTTTTGATCAACGGACTAACGACGTCAGTCAACGCAAACCACAAAGACGAACTGTACTCCAATAACAATTAACAACCAGAAAGAATATGTAATCAGCTTTAATGCTCGGAATACTAAAACATAATTTACTTTTTTCTTTATATTAAAACTCAAAGTCGTATATGCTATAGTTCATTATGTTTGATTTTTAATAATCTAGTTGCATGTAAATTTAAAAATACATATAGTAATATTTTTCACAAAGATTTCGTTTTGAATTTCTTTTACATAAGATTTTGTGAAAGCGAAATGATTAATAGGATAATTTATAATATAATTCTAGGCAAATTATTATACCATCTAATAGCTATTTTATATTTGTTGTCATGAGAATCAGGTGGTTTTCATTAATAACAAAACAAAGATGCTATTAACAAATTGACTGTATTTGGTGGTCTACATAAACAGGGTGGACCCCGGGTAGGTGAGGTGGGGATGATAAGCGATAGCTCGGGGCATCAAATCTTTGGTGTGATGAATTGGTTTGTGGTCTACATAAACAGGGTGGACCCCGGGTAGGTGAGGTGGGGATGATAAGCGATAGCTCGGGGCATCAAATCATTGGTGTGATGAATTGGTTTTTATATGATGAAATTAGGGCTGCAATCGAGTCAAATCGAGCTCAAACTCAACAAAATTTGAGTTTGGTTTGAAAGAAAAAAAAATAGGCTTGAGTTTGGTTTGATAGTTTGTCAAGTTTTCATCATTCAGGCTTGAGCTTGGTTTGAATAGCTTCGAGCAAAGCTTGAATTTAGCTTGAAAAGCTTGAATGAATACAAAAATATTGTATTCAATAGCTAAACTCAACAACGTGGTAACACTTTAAATTTAACGTCATCATCAAAACTATCGGCAAGAAACAATAAACATGTTCATATTGCCACTTTGTTACAAATTACCCTTTATGATATGCCCTATTTTGCAGCCTTAATGATCATTACTGAGTTGAGAAATAAAATGAACAACTTTTCTAGAATACATTATCCAATATTTACGAACTAATGTTGGAAAATTTAGTGCACTTGTGGGATTTGTTCACACCTGGTAATGGGCTTGGAGGTACGGAGTGTACACCCATCAGGTCCCTGAACACCCCGACTCATATAATGGTTGTGCAGGATACTGCTGATAGCTGGTTCCTGCTGATGGTTCCTACTGAGTACTGGTTCCTGCTGATGGTTCCTGCTACCAGTGTCAGGATCCTGCTGATGAGCAGAGTTTCTGCTGATGGAGTGCTATATGTAACTGATTTGACCTATTCAAATGACAGTTACATCTGCACTCATGACCATATTTAATTGGTCATGTAACCACTAATACCTATTATTATAGAGGCAAATTAAGTGGGATTAATGGACCGTTAATCACTCTTAATTCCATTGACTAGGGTTGAGTAATCTTGCCTATATATAGGAAGATTAAATCATGCATGAGAGAGATACAGAAAACACATAACACTTAAACGCAAAGGGTTATTGATTTGTGCCTAAATCATTAACAAATATTTGGTCTTATCCCAAGTAGATATTCGTGATACCCAGGCATTAGGGTCGAATAGTTTACTTTGGAAAGTGATAACACGATTTCAAGTGATATCCGGTAACCTTTATTGGTACGTAGTTAGGCTATTGATTATCTTAACCCTGTTCTGGGCTCACAACCACCAACAATCAAAGTAAACTATTTTGTGATAATTAATGGCTGCTGCTATGAGGCATATGGCTGCTAACTTTTCAAAATTGGAAAAGTTTGAAGGTGTTGATTTCAAAAGATGGCAAAAGAAGATGTACTTCTTGCTATCAAGCATGAATGTCGTATATGTTCATAGCACTGCTATTCCTGAAGATCATGGGGATGATGCTACTGTGGAACAGATAAGGAAAAGAAGCAAATGGGAGAATGATGACTATGTATGTAGAGGTTTAATTCTCAATGGTATGTCTGATTCTCTCTTTGACATTTATCAGAATGTTGAATCTTCTAAAGAACTGTGGGATTCCTTGGATGCCAAATATATGGCTGAGGATGCTTCAAGTAAGAAGTTTCTTGTAAGTAATTTCATAAATTACAAAATGACTGATTCAAGACCAGTCATGGAACAATACAATGAACTTCTTGAAATACTTGAAAGGTTTACACAACACAAAATGAACATGGATGAGGCTATTTCAGTCTCTTGTATCATTGACAAACTCCCTCTTTCTTGGAAAGATTTCAAGCATACCTTGAAACATAAGAAGGAAGAACTGACACTTGTTCAGTTGGGTAGTCATCTGCGTATTGAGGAATCCCTCAGGGTGCAGGATAATGACAAGCCAAAGAGTAGCAATGCTACTGGTGCATCTGTTGTCAATATGGTGGAACATAATAATTCCACCAGGTACAATGACAACAAAGGCAAACGTAAACATCATGATAACATAAGGGCTGATCCTAACAAGAAGGCAACACCTACTTGTTGGAAATGTCTCAAATCGGGTCACATTAAAAGGGATTGCAAAGGTGTTAAGGTTGGTGGTAAAACCAATGGTTCAGGCACTAGTGGTTCAGGGAGTGGTGGTTCTGCCAACTCACTGAAAGGTCAGAATATGTTTAATGAATCTCTTCAGGTTTATTATGTTACATATGTATCTGAATCTAACTATGTGCAGGATGATGATGTTGCATGGTGGGTTGACTCTGGAGCAACTGTTCATGTGTGCAAAAATAGAAGGTGGTTCAAGACTTACGAGTCACTGAATGATGGTTCTATTCTTCACATGGGAAATGAGTCAACATCTTTGGTGCATGGTCGTGGTTGTGTAGATCTTAATTTTAGTTCTGGAAAGATTGTAACTTTGTTTAATGTTATTCATGTTCCTGATATAAAGAAAAACTTGGTTTCAAGTAGTGTTTTGAATAATCATGGATATAAACAAGTTATTGAGTCTGATAAATTTATTTTGTCCAAACATGGTGTGTTTATTGGTTTTGGTTATTTGTGTAATCAAATGTTTAGGCGTAATGTTGTCTCAGACATTGTTAATTCAGCCTTTGTGTCAACCTCTAAACTGAACGACTCTACCCTGTGGCATGCTAGACTTGGCCATGTGATATTTTAAAAGAATGCAAGATATGTTTAAGGATGGGTTAATCTCAGCTTTTGACATGGACACTGAAAAGTGTAAGACTTGCATGTTGACCAAAATTACTAAGAAACCTTTTCAGGGTGTTAAACGTGAGACTGAGCTCTTGGAGCTTATACACAGTGACCTGTGTGATTTGCATGCCACTCCCTCTTTGGGGAACAAGAAGTACTTTGTGACATTTATTGACGATGCTTCTAGGTTTTGTTATGTCTATCTATTACATACCAAGGATGAAGAATTAGATAAATTCAAAGTATTTAAAACTGAAGTTGAGTTGCAACTTGGGTCACTGATCAAAAGGTTCAGGACTGATAGGGGAGGTGAGTACATGGATACTCTATATTTTCAGTCTGTTGGTATAATCCATGAAACGACTGCTCCCTATACTCCTCAACAAAATGGTATCTCTGAAAGGAAAAACAGGGTACTGAAGGAGATGGTTAATTCCATGTTGTCCTATTCAGGACTGAGTCAAGGGTTCTGGGGTGAAGCTATGTTAACAGCTTGCTATTTATTAAATAGGGTTCCAAATAAAAAGAACAAGGTTACCCCTTATGAACTCTGGAATAAAAAGAAACCCAACCTGAATTATCTCAGGGTATGGGGTTGTAGGGCAGTTGTAAGACTCCCTGATCCAAAGTTAAAAACTCTGGGTGAAAGAGGCATTGAATGCATCTTTGTTGGATATGCTGAGCATTCCAAGGCATATAGGTTCTGTGTCATTGAACCTAATGAATATGTTTCAATTAACTCAATAATTGAATCAATGGATGCACTCTTTGATGAGAATAGATTCTCATCAGTCCCTAGACCAAGTCACAGGATTCCAAATGGAACTGATGACATTGGTGTATCAGAGGTTCCTGATGAATTATCATCTCAGGTCCCTGATGAGGTTGTGGTTCAACAACCTGAACCTGAGTTCAGGAAGAGCAAAAGGGTCAGGACTCCAAAGTCATTTGGATCTGAGTTTCAATTATACTTAATTGAAGGTACAAGGAATGAGGTCTCTGACCAATATTCCTATTGCTTCATTGTTGAGGATGATCCCAAAACATTTGAAGAAGCAATGAAGTCCCAAGATGTTGCTTTCTGGAAAGAAGCAATAAATGATGAGATTGACTCCATCATGGGCAACAACACTTGGGTGTTGGTTGATTTACCTCCAGGTTGCAAACCTCTTGGTTGCAAATGGATCTTCAAAAGGAAAATGAAGGTCGGTGGAATTATTGAAAAGTTCAAGGCTAGACTAGTTATTCAGGGCTTTAAACAAAAGTCAGGGGTAGACTACTTTGATACTTATGACCTTGTGGCACGTATCAGCACCATCAGGCTGCTGATTGCTTTGGCATCAATTCAAAATCTGATTATTCATCAGATGGATGTGAAGACAGCTTTCTTGAATGGTGAATTGGATGAGGAGGTTTATATGAACCAACCTCAGGGCTTCATCATGCCTGGAAATGAAAACAAGGTGTGCAAACTGATTAAGTCTTTTTATGGACTAAAACAGGCACCTAAGCAAATGACATCAAAAGTTTGATGAAGTGGTTTTGTCTAATAGTTATGTTCTTAACCAGGCTGACAAATGTGTATATAGCAAATTTGATGAATCTAGTAAAGGAGTCATTATTTGCCTATATGTTGATGACATGTTGATCTTTGGCACTGACCAAAATCAAGTTGACCTGACAAAGGAATTTTTGTCATCAAGGTTCTCTATGAAGGACATGGGGGAGGCTGATGTTATCCTTGGTATAAGGATTAAACATGAAAGCAATGGTATATCAATTTCTCAGTCTCATTACATTGAGAAGGTACTGAAGAAATTTAATTGCTTTGACTGTACTCCAGTGAGTACTCCTATGGATACCATTGAGAAGCTTATGCTTAATACTGGCAAAGCTGTATCTCAACTTGAGTATTCCAGGGTGATTGGCTGCCTGATGTATGCCATGACTTGTACAAGACCTGATATTGCTTTTATAGTGGGTAAACTGAGCAGGTATACTAGTAATCTTAGTGCTCAGCACTGGCAAGCAATTAAGAGGGTACTGAAGTATTTAAAGAGAACTATGGACTATAATCTCTCATATGCTGGTTATCCTTCAGTATTGGAAGGATACACTGATGCAAGTTGGATCAGTAACACTGAAGACAATTCGTCTACTAGTGGCTGGGTATTCCTACTTGCTGGAGGTGCAATTTCTTGGGCATCCAAGAAGCAAACTTGCATCACCAGTTCAACAATGGAATCAGAATTTGTGTCCTTAGCAGCTGCTGGTAAAGAAGCTGAATGGTTGAAAAACTTGCTTCTTGAGATTCCATTGTGGCCTAAACCTATAGCACCTATTTCTATCCGGTGTGATAGTGCTACTACATTGGCAAAGGCTTATAGCCAGATATACAATGGAAAGTCTAGACACTTAGGTGTCAGGCATAGCATGATTCGTGAACTTATCATGAATGGGGTGATTTCTATAGAGTTTGTTAGATCTCAACAGAATTTAGCTGATCACTTGACGAAGGGTCTTGCTAGAGACTTGGTTATAAAGTCTGCTAAAAGGATGGGTTTGAAGTCCAACTTGGTCACTGAATGCTAGGACACCTAACTCCCTCCTGAGGAAACTTGGGAGCTGAGTTCAATGTGGAAAGCTGAACATTCAGTGTACTGAAGCACATGTTTTACAAACATCCCAAGGTTTGTGCTTGGAACCTGCTGAAAGGAGGATGAAGTCACTACTTCTTAATGGTTAATTTTCTTTAGAAAAGTGCTTGGCAGGAGCTTGAATAAAGAGGAACCACCTATGTGAATGTTGAAGTTTTGCCGCTTCAAGAAGCTATGGACTTTTAGCTTTTACAACATTTATGAATTGGATATGGACACATGGCTTGTATAGTGTCAGGAGCATTTAAGTGTTTGAAAACTTGTGTGTATTTTATTTTCAGGTATTCAAATGGGTTGAAGGGTTCAATTCTTAGAACACCCTGATTCTTGAATATTTGAACGTGTAATGTACTAAGATGGAAATTCAATCCTCAGGATATTTTCGTTTATGCACTTGTTTTGTATTATGGTTATCTTCATGCAAATGTAGCGAACTAAATTTGGGGAGGATTGTTGGAAAATTTAGTGTACTTGTGGGATTTGTTCACACCTGGTAATGGGCTTGGAGGTACGGAGTGTACACCCATCAGGTCCCTGAACACCCTGACTCATATAGTGGTTGTGCAGGATACTGCTGATAGCTGGTTCCTGCTGATGGTTCCTACTGAGTATTGGTTCCTGCTGATGGTTCCTGCTACCAGTGTCAGGATCCTGCTGATGAGCAGAGTTTCTGCTGATGGAGTGCTATATGTAACTAATTTGACCTATTCAAATGACAGTTACATCTGCACTCATGACCATGTTTAATTGGTCATGTAACCACTAATACCTATTATTATGGAGGCAAATTAAGTGGGATTAATGGGCCGTTAATCACTCTTAATTCCATTGACTAGGGTTGAGTAATCTTGCCTATATATAGGAAGATCAAATCATGCATGAGAGAGATACAGAAAACACATAACACTTAAACGCAAAGGGTTATTGATTTGTGCCTAAATCATTAACAAACATTTGGTCTTATCCCAAGTAGATATTCGTGATACCCAGGCATTAGGGTCGAATAGTTTACTTTGAAAAGTGATAACACGATTCCAAGTGATATCCGGTAACCTTTATTGGTACGTAGTTAGGCTATTGATTATCTTAACCCTGTTCTGGGCTCACAACCACCAACAACTAAGCCCTTACCATTAGCTTAATAACCAAATTTGCTTCTAATTACTTATATGAAATTTATATGAAAATAACTATATTAAAGGTTGATACGAGCTCGAGCCAAGCTATCTAAAGCTTGAGCTTGGCTTGTTAAATATTTCGAGCTAATTTTTGGGCTTGAGCTTGATAAAAGCTTTACTCGATCGAGCCAAGCTCGAGCTCGAGCTCAAGTTGCTTGATAATAGCTTGACTTGATTGCAGCCCTAGATGCAATGGTGTTGTGGTAATAACAGCGACAGAACCAGGGGTGTTTCGGGCCACCCATGAATTATTGTCTCGTTGTGTTAATTTTGTTATAAAACCCCGGTTCTAAAAAGTTGTGCATGTAATCTTGTTTGATTTCTCATAAATGCACCCGATGACTTTGTCTTCTAGTTCCGTCCCTGGATGATAATATATTAATATAACTCGAAATAAGCTACCAGTTTAGCGAAATGGATTTGGATTAACGGAGTGAGTTCGAATGTTACAGGTAACAAAGAAATAAAGATACGAAATAGGAAGATGGAAAATGGATTTTATTAAGGAACATAAATAAATTTTTTGGTAGCAGTAAAAAAACTACTTAAAAAAGTGAAATGGTACAAGTACTATAAAAATAAAATACTCACTTCTCTCGAAAGGGCAATACATTTATTTATATCCTTACTAAAATTTAATATTATATTTTACTTTTTTACTTTTGTAATTACGTTAATATATTTTCTAAACTTTTGTAATTATATCATTATCCTTTTCAAACTTTTATAATTACATCAATATTTTTCAAAAATAATAAAGATATTTATGTATATTAAATTTCTAGAACGATATACATGTATATCTTCCTTTCAAAAATTATATATATATATATATATATATATATATATATATATATATATATATATATATATATATATATATATATATATATATATATATATATATTTTCCTTTCATTTCATCAAGTTCTTGTAAACTTACTTTCTTTCAAACTTTGTTATGCAAACTTAGAAGTTAGAACGTTTTAAGGATCCGTGAATTTTAATAAAGAAAATGTAGTTTTTTAATAAAGGATCGTTAGATTGTAGTATGCGCATACCTTAAGTCCCGTACATGGAAATTTTACTAAACATCTACACATGTAACTTTTTTTTTCTCTTTTTTTTTCTGTTTTTTTTTTTTTTTTTACATTTTCAAAATTTTAGATTAATTATGATTTCAACCGGGTTTTGTAACCGGCCAAAATGTTGAACTAGTAAACTGTTTGTGAATAATTCAATAAGTAAAATATATTAAATAGTTGTTTAAGTTTTGTAGTTGATATGCACGTTTAGCTTGCATGTCAAACATGTGTTTGGTACGGTGAAATGGAAACAAAAGAATGAAATGAAGGTGTTTTCTTTAGTTTGGTTGATACAGAGAATGAAAATAGAGAATCAAAATACAATTCTCATTCCACCATTTTCATTCTCCATAAAATGCAGAGAATGAAGAGAATCGTAAAAATACGCATAAACCCATTCTCACTTCCATTCTGAGTTAGAATATGAAGGGCTATCCAGAAAAGGAGGAATATAAAACCCAATGTCATGTGCGACACACATGTTGCTTATTTTGGGGAAAACATAAAACCCTAACACAATTTTCTCTTTGATTTTCATTTCATCATCCTTCTTCAATTCATCCTGGTCAATAAACATGTCGTTGTTGCAACCTCAACGTGTTTGTTCCTATTAAATGTCTACATATACCCACTATTTTGATCTTCAATCTCTAATTATGATTAACATCTTTTTGTTCTTTAGTTATGACTTAATTATGAGTACGTGTTCTTCAACTGTAGATTTTTAGTGCTCTTCAATTTTCCTTCTATCAGTGTTTTTCAAGCGTACTAATGGATCCTCATATGTTTAAAATACATTCAAGTTGACACTTTTTGTTGTTCTTTGTAGCCAACTTTTTTTTTTTTTTATTGTGACACAAACCTTTTCAAATCCGTCTTTTGTGTGTACTCGTTTACTTGGTAACCTGTTCCAGCAGGTCAACTTAACGGTCGTTTGCTGTTTTATTGCAAAGTTAGTCCTTTATCGTCCGTTTTCGCACGTTATCGTCCGCTTTTTCACGTTTTCATCCGTTTTCGCACGTTATCGTCCGCTTTCGCACTTTTTCGTCCGTTTTAAACATTTTTTCGTCCGTTTTAACACGTTTTCGTTCGTTTTTACACGTTTTCGTCCGTTTTTACACGTTTTTCGTCCGTTTTTACACGTTTTCGCACGTTTTCGTCCGTTTTAACACGTTTTAGTTTGTTTTTTTCACTTTATCAACCGTTTTTTACACGTTATCGAACATTTTCGTCCGTTTTCACACGTTTTTGCACCTTTTTTTACACGTTTTCGTCCGTTTTCGCACGCTTTTACACGTTTTCGTCTGTTTTCACACGTTTTTTGTTGTTTTTGTTCGTTTTAACACGTTTTTACACGTTTTCGTCCGTTTTAACACGTTTTTGTTCGTTTTTACACGTTTTCGTCCGTTTTTACACGTTTTTTCTTCCGTTTTTACACGTTTTCTCACGTTTTTGTCCGTTTTAACACGTTTTTGTCCGTTTTAACACGTTTTAGTTCGTTTTTTTCATTTTATCAACCGTTTTTTACACGTTATCGCACATTTTCATCCGTTTTCACACGTTTTTGCACCTTTTTTACACGTTTTCATCCGTTTTCGCATGCTTTTACACGTTTTCGTCCGTTTTTACACGTTTTTAATTGTTTTTGTTCGTTTTTAAACGTTTTAACACGTCTTTACATGTTTTCATATGTTTTTACACGTTTTCGTTCGTTTTCATCCGTTTTCGCACGCTTTTACACGTTTTCGTCCGTTTTTACACGTTTTTAATTGTTTTTGTTCGTTTTTAAACGTTTTAACACGTCTTTACACGTTTTCATATGTTTTTACACGTTTTCGTCCGTTTTTACACGTTTTCGTCCGTTTTTACACGTTTTTTCATCCATTTTTACACGTTTTTGCACGTTTTCGTCCGTTTCAACATGTTTTTGTCCATTTTAACACGTTTTTGACCGTTTTTACACATTTTCGCACGTTCTCGCACGTTTAAAAGTGTAAAAACGTGTAAAAACAATTAAAAACGTGTAAAAAACGGACAAAAACGTGTAAAAGCGTGCGAAAACGGATGAAAACGTGTAAAAAAGGTGCAAAAACGTGTGAAAACGGACGAAAATGTGCGATAACGTGTAAAAACGGTTGATAAAATGAAAAAAACGAACTAAAACGTGTTAAAACGGACAAAAACGTGTTTAAAACGGACAAAAACGTGAGAAAACGTGTAAAAACGGACGAAAAACGTGTAAAAACAGACGAAAACGTGTAAAAACGAACAAAAACTTGTTAAAACGGACGAAAACGTGTAAAAACGTGTTAAAACGTTTAAAAACGAACAAAAACAACAAAAAACGTGTAAAAACAGACGAAAACGTGTAAAAGCGTGCGAAAACGGACGAAAACGTGTAAAAAAAGGTGCAAAAACGTGTGAAAACGGACGAAAATGTTCGATAACGTGTAAAAACGGTTGATAAAGTGAAAAAACAAACTAAAACGTGTTAAAATGGACAAAAACGTGTTAAAACGGACGAAAACGTGCGAAAACGTGTGAAAACGGACGAAAACGTGTAAAAAAAGGTGCAAAAACGTGTGAAAACGGACGAAAATGTGCGATAACGTGTAAAAACGGTTGATAAAGTGAAAAAACAAACTAAAACGTGTTAAAATGGACAAAAACGTGTTAAAACGGACGAAAATGTGCGAAAACGTGTAAAAACGGACGAAAAACATGTAAAAACGGACGAAAACGTGTAAAAACGAACGAAAACGTGTTAAAACGGACGAAAAAATGTTAAAACGGACGAAAAAGTGCGAAAGCGGACGATAACGTGCGAAAACGGATGAAAACGTGAAAAAGCGGACGATAACGTGCGAAAACGGACGATAAAGGACTAACTTTGCAATAAAACAGCAAACGACCGTTAAGTTGACCTGCTGGAACAGGTTACCAAGTAAACGAGTACACACAAAAGACGGATTTGAAAAGGTTTGTGTCACAATAAAAAAAAAAAAGTTGGCTACACAGAACAACAAAAAGTGTCAACTTGAATGTATTTACATGTTATTTGCCCTAGATTGTAGGATTGTTAAAACAAAAAGTTAATCGTGATAGTATTATACAAACTGAGTGATTGTTTAATACACTGTTCTTCATGGCTGTTTGCATTCCTTTTTTCAAGAATATCTCACTTGATTTTGTTTACAAAATGGAAGGCACGAACGATCTCCATTAAATGGAATAATGGATTGACAGAACATCAAGTAACATGTGAAATATTATAAATTTATAAAAGTCTTATATTGTTTAAAAATAATAAACAAATTACACGGAGCTGGTTCACAAATATAAACAATGCAGTAATTCGTGGTTTAGAACAATTTTGGCACTATAAACATTGGTACAACTAGTAGTATATTTTCATGATCTATGGTACCAAACAAAAGAATGAATTCTCTCCTGACGCTATATTCTTTATTTTTCCTAAAAGTGGAATCCCTCTTCTCATATTTGAGTCATTCTCTTTCTCTGCCATTCCATTCTGCACACTACATTTCCATTCTTTGTGATTCACTCGTATCAAACGTCAAAGTTAGTGTTTTGTTTATTACAACGCTTAGTAGTGGCAATTTTCGATCAACTAGCTCAAGGTAGCCGAATTCTTAGAACTGGTCTTGTACACAATCCAAGTTGTGTACGCTGTGGTATGATTAAATAATGTGTAGGTGTGTGAGTGTATGACCGAATGACATTGATTAGATATTAATAGTAAGTGACTTGAATATATAAATGAAGCCGAGGGCCTCTACAAAAAAATAAAAATAAATAAATAAAGTGACCTCACAGTGACATTTCTACTTTTCATACAACTTTCCTTGTTGAAGAGTTATCCGAAACATTTGTAAAGCCAACTGAGCATACAAATCATTTAAAATGTAAATGATGTCTTATTAACTTATTTAGTGTTGCAAGAAAGAAAAAAAAAAAAAAAAAAAAAAAAAACTTTTTTAGTGCTGCTTTGGACATCAATATCTTTGAGAATACCGCAGATAAGGCCCAAGTCTAAGATCCATATGTTGGGTATCTTGCTGGGCTTTCTATGTTTACTAGTTTTCCTAAATTATGGCCCAAGTCTAAGATTAGATGCTTTTTTGTTTTTTTCTTATGTATTTTTTGTATGTGTTTTTGTATAGTCTTACCTTACCCATAATGTAAAGTTTATTAGTATTAAAAAATATACCAGCAATTTCATAAGTTTTGAAACAAATAAATAGATACATAAGAGTTAATCTGGTAGTATTAACAACCCATTTATAGCTCAATTAAAATCCATGAAAAGACATAAAGACCTTAATAAAAACTTTGAACCACCCCTATCATCCTCCACAATCCAAACACTCTGGTAGTATTAGCAACAATAATAAAGAAGATTTTAGTGATAGAAAGAGAAATCCATACTCTTTATAGATGAATAGTAGTATAGTACAAAACATCAACATAAATAAAGCAGGAAACCTGAAATATTACACGTGATATCATATTCCGTGTAAAACTTATAATATTTACACTAGTTGACGCAACTTTTGGGGGCCGGGACCCTCCCCTTCCCCTTAAGAGTTCCTCTCCTGCGTGTAATAATATTGCGCGGTATGCTAATGAAGATGTGCAAACCACAAATGCAACATTTATAAGGCCAAAAGCAACCATCTCTAGCTTCTGCCAAAATATTATTTAGATTTTTACTGTTAGCTATAGACGCGCATAACATTCCATCGTCGCCTTATTAAAGATTGAAGATTTATTTAGCACTGACATCAATGTCTTTGATAACACTACGCAGAAGATCCATCATAGAAGTTGGATAGGGTACACTTGTATTTGGCTTCTCAAACTCAAAGGTCCAAGTAGCCACTTGCTTATCATGTTTTGGTTCAACATGAAATATTATGGTAAAGGCCTTGTACATCTCCACTATTTCTCCGTCAGTTACCTTGCATGCAATTTTGTGGTTTGTCTTGAGTAGCGGATCCAGAAATTTATCATTGGGCATGCACTTTATAACTGAAAAAGGTATGCACTTTGTACTAAATCACATCACAATTTAAGAAAATAGTAGGGTACCCGTGCGATGCGGCGGCGGGTATCATAAAATAAATTTTATGGGCGTAAAATATCTAGTAGCGTGTCCAAACAGTGTCACAGATCAAATATACATATGCATTCTACTCTTCACGTAGGACTTCTCAATACACAACGTTTTCGTGAATAATGGCGTAAGTTTCGTAATTTTTCAAGTCCGTTTGCTATGTCGAATGAGCCCAGAATTGTTTTTGTGAAAAGTTTAGCCGAATTGACATATATGGCCCCTCCGCCCCTATCTTAAACAATCTACCCTCACTTTTCAATTTACATATCCACCCCTCCTCATTTATTATAAAAACCTTTTATTTCATTTTTTAATTCATTTTACAACTAATAACAAAACACACATTCCACCTACTCTCTCTATCTCTCTCTAAACTCCCTCACCGGATCTTCATAATATCCGGCACCACCATCGCCAGAATAATTTTTCCGGAGTGACCTTTTTCCCTCTCAATCGATAGATCAACCTATTTCTAGCATTTCTGGAGATTATTAGCTCTCGAAGCACCGTGTAACACCATCCACGCGCCATCACTGCCACTACAGTCCGTACACCACCACCGCCGTACCTCCCCTCGCCACTTCTCTCTCCGTTTTGGTAACCCACGCGCCTTATTCTTTCCCATTTACACCATTTTTAGCAAGCCCTAATTTTTACTTTTTAATAAAATCCGATTTATAATAATTTCTTCTGATAAAACCTTTAACTAAATGTTTTTAAACATGAAAAACTGTGTGGATCTTGTTTTTCTGTCGCGATTCGGTTAACTCAGAAGAACCACCGAGTCGACTCAGTGACTCGGTGTGGATGATAGTTTGTGTGGAAAACTAGAAGGGGGGGGGGGGTTGAATAGTTTTCCCCTCTTTTTAATTTTATAAAAGCTTGGTTTCAAAATGTTGATTCAAATTTATTCAATTGTTTGTTTGAAAAACCTTCAATTAGGGTTTAGTGTGAAAACAACATATAATCAATATGATCGGTTATATATGTACGCTTATGAATTAGTTTTGGAAACTTAGTTTTATGAATGAAGCTTTGGTCGATCTTTATGTGAATACGTTTTCCTTTTGAAATCTTAAAACGTTTTGTATCAAATTATCGATTAAGTTAAACTTGCTATGAGAAGTGTTAATAATATATATAAGTCCATTAGACAATATCATACAATTTTATATCCTATCACAATATTAACTTGTAACTACACCACAATTAATCATCATGACAATATAAGCAACAATCAACACATATTTGCAAGCATAGATATAACTCGATAAATGCAAGAATGAAAGTAAAAAGATAGGAGAAACAGGATGCAAACCGGACACGATGATTTATAGTGGTTCGGCTATAAGGACACCTTCCTTGCCCTACTCCACTCCCCGAGTCACCTACTCGAGAGTTTTCTTGACTACTCAACAAGCTCCCTTTTGGCGGAGAAAACCTTACACAACTTTTGCTTACACCATTTAACGACACTAAGCTAAATGTCGAGTTCTAATAGTAGCTAGAGCCAATCTCACACCACAACACACCTTCTTCACAACACTACTACTACACTACTTATCACACCTTCACTACTTCTTCTTCACAACACACCTATTTCTTCACGGCTTCACGACTTCTTCATGGCCTCACAACTTCACGACTTCTTCACTACTTCACAACTTCTTCTATACTTCACTACATATTCACACATCCATTACTTCACAACTACATAACTTCTCCACACTACTACTTCTTCACACTACTTCTTACTTACTCATAAACTCACTACTAAGTAAGATCATCTTGATCTACTTATTACATATACAAAGCTCACAACTTTACATAAGTACTAACTACAGCTTTGGCTTTATGATGGGGAGGATTCTTCTCTTGCACTTTGAGTTATGAGAGATTGGATCACTTGAAACAAAGATTAATAATCTTATGATCAAAGGGTTTTAGAAGAACGTTTAGAGAGAATTGGATCTGAAAATCTTTGTGCAAAAGGTGAGAAAAATACCAGGTTTGAGGTGGTATTTATAGGAGAAGATTTCTGACAGAGGAGCGTGCCGGTCCCCTTAATTGTATGGCCGGTCCCCTTAATTATTAAGGGGGCCGCCCATAATTAAGGGGGCCGCCCTACTGAAACGGCCAGAAATCGTTGTCTTTTCTGGTGAAAGTTTATTTGGTGAAAAACTAACTGATTTTGGTTAAAATTTTGAATTCATATATTTGTTATGAATTAAACATTTTCTTTTAATTACCAAAATTGTTTTTCAAAAAATATATAACATGTTTATATCATTTTATAAACTTTGTAATGTTTAAATAAAATCCCTTTGATCATAAAATGTATTAGACATTTGTTTGTACATACCTTAAGTGATTGTTGAGGCAAACTCGAGACGTTGAGATGTCGAGGCTTGTTGACGTAAGAATGCATAGATGAATTGTGATCACAAGTAACTTAAGCACTTTACGTTATATGTTGTAACTTACATCTTTGTCATCATCAAAACATGATGAGAATGTTTAGATTGAATATCGTAATATTCATGCCAACAATCTCCCCCTTTTTGATGATGACAAACTATGTAAACTATAACTCATAGTAAAATGTATAAGTTACTTGTTTACACTTCTTCTCCCCCTTTTGTCGAAGCAAAAAGGTGGACACTTAGACGAGACTTCAACTACGCTTGAACCCTTGAGAAAGAATGTAAAAGGCGAGCTTGCATCATCGTAAGTGAAGCCTTGATCCTATCAACCTTAATGCTCCCCCTTGGTGTATGCTCCCCCTTGGTGTATACTCCCCCTTGGTGTATGCTCAAAACTAGTTTTGGCTACCAAAGAATCGAGCCATGAAGTAATCCTTCAAAACAAAGTTAGTCGACAAGTGCAAATATATATAATAATGATGATAGGTATATGCATGATACTAATAGGGGAACAATATATGGACGTAATAGGTATATGCACTAAAAATATGACACATGTAATTATTGTTTTAAAAACAACAACCTAACTTCCCAAAAAAAAAAATTACCATGACCAAAGCTTAAGACATGATAATGATTGGAACCTAATGCAAAGATTCTACCGACATATTTTGGCAAAAGATACCAAAATATGTATTCTAAAAGAGTAAAAAAATATGATAATGATGCGTTCTTTTAAAGACGTAGAAAAATAAAGAAGGATGAGCGTGAATGAAAAGGGAAGGTAATGACAAAAGGTTGACAAATATGGTTTAGATTAATATAACGTTTGACAAGGGTGGATGATTTGGAATCAAGGGATTTTTAGGTGTTTTGTTGGTTGACGACCGAAGATGGATATGTGAATGAGGTGGTGATGGCTTGACAACACTTGAAGCTTGGATATCTTCTTTGTGTTCTTCATGTGCTAGGAAGTGGAAAAGATGCATTTCATAAAGAAATTCGCTTGACTTTTAGGGGTGTAGATTTAGGAGCGGAAGAGGTTGATTGAGAGTTTGGATGTTGTTCAAGCGAGGGTTTTGGATGAGAACTAGCAAGAAGATACTCAATCCAAGTGAAGTATTCCTTCAATGAAATGGTTTGTTTTTGGGGAAAGATGCAACAAAGAGAATTGTTGACATATTTTGCAACTTGTTTCAAGTTGTGGGGTGATGAAGGAGTGCTAGAGGGACGTTATTCCAAGTTGCATTGAGCAAAGTGTAAGGCAAGAAGAGCACTAAGCTCAAAGGCTTCCTTGAGTTCTTCAATGAACTTCAAGTGTTTGGAGAAATGTGATGATAGTGGATTGTGGTTTTAATTAGGGATGGATGGAAGATAGGCTTCATGAGTGGATGGTGTTTTTGTTGAATGAGCATCAAGTGAGAAGCATTGGTGATTAGGTTCGGATTGTTGTTTTGGGATTGTGCATGCTCATCATGAGAAGAAGCATTGGTGGAACCAAGCATGGGTGTTAGGCTTTGTTTGTGAGATGGGTTATTTGTATGAGCATAAGATTTAGGTATTGGTTGATTTGGAACAACATCACTTGAGCTTTGACACGAGTCAATTTTTCTCCTCCAAATTGGTTTTGCGGAGATCTTAGCAACTCTTGAGAGTTTAGATCTTGGGTTGTTGGGGAATGACATGTTTGGTTGGATGATCATTAAGGATGAAGGAGATGTATTTATAGTGTAGGAAAGATATGGTTTAGGAAGGTAAATTTTGAGGGCATGGAAATGGTGGATGGCTCGAGATTGGTAGTATAAAGGATGATTCGGTTTTTCATTTCACATGGGTGGTTTGAGGATGTACTAAAGAAGGGTTATGAGGTTTGAGTGTAAGGTAGAAGAATATATGTGAGTGAGTGTGTTTTCCCATCCCATTAAATTCGTGCTCATCCGGACATAGAGTTAAGCATGTAAAGGCATACAGTCAAATCACATAGGAGCAAATAAACATCTAGAAACAACATATATGCGATATGCCATAAATCTAGGAATGAAAGAATCTAATGAGAAGCAAAGTTAATAAAAGTAAACTAGCGTTAGGTATATATAGGAAGAGAAATTTAATCAAGTTGGAGAATGAGTATGAGACTATTACTAGTGGTGCTCAATTCAGGCTAAACACGACCATTTTTACGGGTTACACACACCCAACTTCTCACATAGAAGCAATTCAACCGTTAGGTTAAATTGAATTTCTAGTCAATAGATTCTCCAGTAGTCATTCTCTTTTTAGAAGAAATTGAGTTCCTAAATTTACCTATCGAAGATTACCAAACATGAAGTTTGCTTGATTCACTAATACTTGGCTTAATGTGACTCAAACATCATGTTTTTATGAAGGTAAATCTAGATGATATATTTTATTCAAGATCCTAATAGAGACGTGTTGAATGGTTAGATAAGAGTAAACAAAAAGTTTTAATCTTTTCTTCATGATTTACCGGTTGTTTGGTTTTGATGACATATTACTTGATTTAATAACTATGCTAGACTTAAGAGTGCACCTTAGCATCTCTTGTGAAATGAATCTCATTAAGATTATTTATCTTAAATGAGTTTGTGATTCACAAATGATATCAAAACTAGATATTAATATATTTTTTAAACAAATATTATTTTCTATGATTTTTGCCAATGTTATATATCATACTTTAACAAGTATTTAAAAAAAATAAATTTTACTTGTTTATGGATTGTGACAAGTTATTTTTCAATTCTAATAACTTATATTATTTCAAAAAAAATGTAGTGCATTATCTTGTAACACAACCATTCATGCTACAAAGAAAATGAAATATATAGAATATATAGTGTGTATTATTCTTAAATATGTATTTTATCTTGTGGTGATAATTTTAAGTAGTGTGAGCAAAGTTTACATATGTTGTTAGTTTGTTCATGTTTGGTTTTTCGGATATGACACATTTATCCATTGCATTGCAATGTAAATTGCTTGAATATTTCGGACGAAACATCCAAGTCGTCAATCCTACTTCATTGTATATTTTATAAATGTGTTTAAAATGTTATTCTAATGTTTGGAACACAATTATTGGACAAGTAGATTCAATATGATATTATCAACACAAGTGTGAGTTATGATCCAATGCATACTCTTTTAATCTACAAAGGATGTAACTATTTTCATATCAATCTAGTGTGATTGAGTATGTAGATTCAAGACTATATCTTTTGTTGTAATTTGATATAATCTTGAAGCTAAACAAATAGCAATCCAATTTCTTGTCCACACTAAAAAATGTGTCAATTAGATTTGATAAATATATCAACCATAATTTGAATAACGAATTAATATAATATCCAGATATTTCTTGACCCTCACGGACACTCATTTGAAATAAATAAACATTTTGATAGTGTGTTCCATTAATCCTAAGATTATTTATTAGTGAATGATTGAAAGTTGACTTATTATTTAATGATTGTTATATGTTTTGTTTTTGCGAAAGACTCTTCATTTTTACTTATTATGAATACACTTAGATTTTGAAAATACTTTTTCTTTTATATAACTATTAATGTTTTACAATGATTCAATTTCTCTTATTAAACATCTTAAGGTAAAACAAGCTAATTTGTAGAAAATATTTAAGTGTGTTGTGAAGAATAGATTAAATTGTTTAAAATATTTAGGTGACTAGATTGAACTCATTTACAAGATGTTTGAGTAACATTAAGCCATCTATACCTATATGCAATGCAAGCATATTATAACAATCCTAACGCAAGAAATCTAACATAAGATCTAGTTAAGTATAAATCGGAAAACTAGCTATAAACTAATAGGGCACATATGCATAGATATACACATAGCTAAACTTCAAATAGCAACAATCATTTAATATATTCAATTAAGAAAATAAAATCACAAAGAAGTTCACATAACACATAAACCACTTGTCGTCGTTTTGTGTATTATATACACCAAAGTTTACTTAGCTCGAATTTATTTGAAAATAAAATAGTTTCCTTCCCATTCTATAATTTAATTAAGATCAATATTTTGAAAACATAAATACTTAATTTTTCAAAAATATATCAACTAGGAATGCCCGACTTGAAGGAAAAGGTAAAACAAAAGTTTTACGTTAAAACGAAACACAAATTTTTGACCACCGTATAGTATTTTGACTTTCTTACTTATTTAAGTTTGTAATGGTTACTTGTAAGTATTTTTAAATGAAAGTATACTCAATTACCTTTAAAACGCCGGGTGACACGACTTCTACGGAGTTACGGTTAATTTTATATGATTTTTCAAAGTTTTCAAAAAACTGTCGAACAGACAGGCGGACCCCTTAAATAATTAAGGGGACAGCCCAGACAATTAAGGGGGCCGCCCATCTGGTACTCAAAATTTAATTTTTTGTAAAAAATTGTTTTCTGACTTTTCGGAAAGGTGTGTAACTTTCTGATTTTGATACCGAACATATAACACTTATTTTAACCATAATATTATTTCGAGCTAGTATAATTAGTGTATATATCATCAAAACTAATACAAGTTAATCAACAAAACACTTTACATATTTAATCCTCCTTAATGGGTAATTTGATACATGGATCGTACTCAATTTTTAAAACTATTTGTTTTGAAAATTTGAGCGACGTGGCTCTGGTACCAATTGTGAAAAACTAGAAGGGGTGTTGAATAGTTTTCCCCTCTTTTTAATTTTATAAAAACTTGGTTTCAAAATGTTGATTCAAATTTATTCAATTGTTTGTTTGAAAAATCTTCAATTAGAGTTTAGTGTGAAAACAACATATAATTAATATGATCGGTTATATATGCACGCTTATGAATTAGTTTCGGAAACTTAGTTTTATGAATAAAGCTTTGGTCGATCTTTATGTGAATACGTTTTCCTTTTGAAATCTTAAAATGTTTTGTATCAAATTATCGATTAAGTTAAACTTGATATGAGAAGTGTTAATAATATATATAAGTCCATTAGACAATATCATACAATTTTATATCCTATCACAATATTAACTTGTAACTACACCACAATCAATCATCATGACAATATAAGCAACAATCAGCACATATTTGCAAGCATAGATATAACTCGATAAATGCAAGACTGAAAGTAAAAAAATAGGAAAAAGGGGATGCAAACCGGACACGATGATTTATAGTGGTTCGGATACAAGGACACCTTCCTTGCCCTACTCCACTCCCCGAGTCACCTACTCGAGAGTTTTCTTCACTACTCAACAAGCTCCCTTTTGGCAGAGAAAACCTTACACAACTTTTGCTTACACCATTTAACGACACTAAGCTAAATGTCGAGTTCTAATAGTAGCTAGAACCAATCTCACACCACAACACACCTTCTTCACAACACTACTACTACACTACTTATTACACCTTCACTACTTCTTCTTCACAACACACCTATTTCTTCACGGCTTCATGACTTCTTCATGGCTTCACAACTTCACGACTTCTTCACTACTTCTTCTATACTTCACTACATACTCACACATCTATTACTTCACAACTACATAACTTCTCCACACTACTACTTCTTCACACTACTTCTTACTTACTCATAAACTCACTACTAAGTAAGATCATCTTGATCTACTTATTACATATACAAAGCTCACAACTTTACATAAGTACTAACTACATCTTTGGCTTTATGATAGGGAGGATTCTTCTCTTGCACTTTGAGTTATGAGAGATTGGATCACTTGAAACAAAGATTAATAATCTTATGATCAAAGGGTTTTAGAAGGATGTTTAGAGAGAATTGGATCTGAAAATCTTTGTGCAAAAGATGAGAAAAATACCAGGTTTGAGGTGATATTTATAGGAGAAGATTTCTGATAGAGGAGCGTGCCGGTCCCCTTAATTGTATGGCCGGTCCCCTTAATTATTAAGGGGGCCGCCCATAATTAAGGGGGCCGCCCTACTGAAACGGCCAGAAATCTTTGTCTTTTCTGGTGAAAGTTTATTTGGTGAAAAACTAACTGATTTTGGTTAAAAATTTGAATTCATATATTTGTTATGAATTAAACATTTTCCTTTAATTACCAAAATTGTTTTTCAAAAAATATATAACATGTTTATATCATTTTATAAACTTTGTAATGTTTAAATAAAATCCCTTTGATCATAAAATGTATTAGACATTTGTTTGTACATACCTTAAGTGATTGTTGAGGCAAACTCGAGACGTTGAGATGTCGAGGCTTGTTGACGTAAGAATGCATAGATGAATTGTGATCACAAGTAACTTAAGCACTTTACGTTATATGTTGTAACTTACATCTTTGTCATCAACAAAACATGAAGAGAATGTTTAGATTAAATATCGTAATATTCATGCCAACAGTTTGATTGATTTCTTCTTTTCTTTTATTATTATTTCTTGTTTTTGTGATTGGTTTTAGATTCGGGTTGTTTGGATGTGACTCGGACTGTTGGAACCGAGTGGGGCCAAGCTGCGACTCACGGGTGTCACGACGAGGCAAGCTGAAGAGATATACATTGGGTTTGTCTAGGATTCAGATTTGTGTGGTTATGATTGTATCTGATTTGATTTGGATGTGGATTTGAATGTGGATTTTAGAGGGAAAAGTTTGCATTTATAGCTGGGAATTATATAGAGGGTTGTACATTACGTTTAAATAATTGTAATATTAGGTGTAGGGGTATTTTTAATGCTATTTAATGTATAATTGTAATATTTTAAGGCTATTAACGGCAAAGACAAAGTGGTGTGTAAATGTATCTACTAAAGTTGTAAATGTCTAATTATATTTCATTTATGGTATTAAATGTCTAATTGTGTTGAATCAATTGTACTTTTAGCATTAAAATGCGTAAGGCTTAATTTTAAGAATTTCTTTTTTTAGAAGGGCAAATGCATTATAAGATAGTTAGATAATTTCTCTTACATTACGTTTGCATACCATCTACCTCTAGCATGTCCACCGGAGTACTACCAAAGCTATAACCCACATTATTCATCTTTGTTGTGACAAAAGACCAGGCCTAGTACCGGAGAAAGAGACATGTACTATCCTGTCCACTATGATAAGACATTAAGACCTGTCATCTTGCAAAATTGACACTATCTCGTAGTCTCGTACTAAACTTTCTACTAGAGGATAAATAGGCCTCAAGCCCGGTTTGTACGTGTAGGGCGTCTAAGGTTTTACTATTATAAATAATGGTCAGTAATAAAGTAATTCCCCTCCTAGATACCCTACACACACAGACCGGACTTGGGCCTATTTATCCTCAAAAGTAATTCCCCCGGGTCTTACTTTATTATTGACCATATTTATAATGATAAAACCCTAGATGCCCTACACCCACAGACCGAGCTTGGGCCTATTTATCCTCCAATACTTTCTTCTGCATGTAACAAACCAACAGAATGCCTGACAGATGAAATCAATGCTAACTTGATACACGGAACACTTTGTAAGATGGAAGAGGCATTGTTGCCAATTTGTTATGTGGTCGATCTTTCGGAGTACTTATAACTGATAAGAAGCTTTAAAAAAGTTGCATCATGCAACTACATGCGTTGTTAGACCTTATGCGGGCATCAGGATGACACAAACTGCAGCAACGTATTGACCAAAACAGCAAAAAAAAAAAAAAAAAAAAAAAAAAGGTTTTCGCTATAGGTACGGAGAAATGTGTCTAGTATTCAAGTACCATACGCTCCAAACTTGTTTACATACGTGCAAAATGATAATGATGTGACAACCCCTTTCGATTCATAGCATCCAATTGTCCCGCTAATGCATTTTACCTTCTCAACATCAATGTCAATACTAACCTTCACATAGTTAATAACCAAAACTAAATATATGAAATTTTGGCATGTATTTCATAAGCCCTAATTTTTCGGCTTATTTTTAGACTTGTTGACTTATATAAGTTTATTTTATTAAGCCAACAAATCTCAACATAAGTCAAAAATTTGGGACTTATGAAATATAAGCCCAAATGGGCTTATGTTTCATAAGCTTAGTCAAACACGCACCCCTAAAGTTGAAGTTTGGACAACTTATAATAAATTCACTTTCAAACACTATTGTGTGGCCCATTTTGTTACAATTGGTTCTCTTTATTTGGTTGTTTTATAACCACATAATGACTTTGAAAACACAACCCCCAAACATACATCGATCACACTGTAATTTTTCTTGCAACACAAAGTTCTAAATTATGTTTTCATAAAATAAGCACCAAAGAAATGTGATTGAGCCTTCTAGACATGTAATTTACGACCCGGAAGAGGAACCAACTCTATTTGGATTACAACTTCACCACACTCAACGTCTCTCAATCGAAGGACCATGTCTTGTACGATTTTCCCATTTTCCCAAACAATGCAACTCTGATCAGCTAAGTAGTTGTTCTTTTTGGGATGAACACGCTCTAGTTTAGTACCATTTGGAAAGGTGTTAAAATTTACACCCATTCTAAGGCATTCTATGTACGGTTTTACATCTATCTCTGCCATCCCCATACTGTCATCATTACTAAACTTATCTTTATCATACACAGCCTGAAATACATCAAAAGAGTGTAATCAATAAATGCTAAAAATAATGCTTTTGATTTTAAAAATGTCTGTTCTTACAATATGTATTGGAGCTTTGGGGTCCTTCATTGTGAGAGTCAATTCATCGTTCCACACAGGATTACAGTTCCCTTTGATAACCTTTGTCTTTGTTTTCTGCATTGGAAAAAGTTCTGCATATGAGATTGACCAGTACTGGAAATTATTGGTTATCTCACTTGATTCAGTTTTCATAATTTTGTTTTTTTTATCATGTCTTATGAATATTAATCTAGTTAACGATCTCAATATGTCACGTTGATGTAGATCAAATACATTAGGAAAAAGCAAAGAATAACATTGTGCTAAATTCGTATCCCTTGATGTCTCGTTTCAAAAAACGAGACTGTTGAAACAAGAACAAGACCGTGATCAATGTGTCACTAATTTGTGAAAGATAAGTTTGCAACGATGTTTGCATCAGAAATGAAGAATCCATAACATGATGAGGAATTGTGGAACCAAAATATAAACAAGATGTGTCGCTGAATAAAAACACAATCTCACAATTTGATGCGTAGAACATAGATAACATAGAAATATTCAGATAATTATAAAACATTTCAGGTGTATAAAAGCGAATCGAAAAATGATCATGGTATAGAGTTAACAAAACAACAACGACAAATATAATTTCTGGTAGAATATAAGAAACGAGAGACCGACCTGGCTATCCAGAGATGCAACAAGATAAGGATCGCTGGTTTTGGTGTCGCGAACTGCTAGATTGATCCCTCTTTTTACTCGTAATTTCAATAATCCCAGCACTCCTTCCATTAATTCTAATATATATATAGTATGTTCTTGTTATCTCCAAAACTTTGATAAAAAATGGCAGAATTCTATTCTAAGTTTCTTCTTTGTTAAACTGCTAAATATTGACCAAAAAGAATATAAAAAGTAAAAAAAGTAGCAAATTTGATATGAAAAGAGACCTTGTCAACCATCACCACCACCCCACAAATATCTCTCTTTTCTTGCATGTGTAATGCGTAAAAGATTTGGACCTCAAAATTATCTCATTAAAGAATTTATCATAATAATATTTGCTTTAAGTTCTTGACTAAAAGATTTATTTGTTGGTGATTACTATTGGTCTTGTAAAATAATACATGGTCTTTTTCATTTTTAAAACCAACGAACAATATAATATCATAATATTTGGTGAATGTCTCAAATGAAATTTGAACCCACAGCCCATCTAATACACGTTCTTGGAAGTTCGAACACTCGTTTGGTTGTTAAGTCAAGTGAAGTATAAGATGCAAAAGATAGAATGCCAAGTTTAACTTTTACCCCAATGGACCCAGTGGCAAAAACCTAAAACGTTAAAGGTTGACATAGCCGGCCTATGATGTACTCATAGTATCATAAAGATACTTCATGATACTTTTCTAGTGTAATCCACAATATATATATATATATATATATATATATATATATATATATATATATATATATATATATATATATATATATATATATATATATATATATAACAGGAGGCATTTGAAGGAAATGCCCAGTCATTGTCCAGTCAATGCCCAGTAATTCAATTTCAGCCATGTCATCTGCCATGTCATCACATGTAAACTATTTTTTAACATGTATTTATTTTTTTAATTTGATGAAAATGCCACCTCATTGCCCAGTAATTCATTATCTGCCATGTCATCAACCATGTCATCACATTATGTCCATGTAAGCAAGTTTTTAAATTTAAAATTCGGAATGTAAAAATGTAGTGCAAAGGATTCGAACTTGGGATGAGAGGCAGTAATAAACAACACCTCAACCATTGGATCACTATAATGTTTGTGATAAAAATTGCAAATCATAATTGATATTGCATTGTCAAGGTTTTCAAATAGAGATTAAGGTTTAATTAAAACCCATTCTAGCGTATAACAAAAGAAAAAAAAAAGACAGTCCGTATATCCTTTTTCTCAAAACCCAAGAACCCTAATTGGAGTATCCCTTTTCCATCGTATTCAGTTTTACATCATCTGGTATGATTCAAATCGCTACTTCAGCAACAATATATGGTCTTTGATTGTTAGCCTATAGGTGGTTTTGCTATTGATAATTGAACGGATTTTTTAGGGGCTATTTTTATGAATTACATGAACCCTAACAAAGGCATGCATGGTATATACTTACTTACAAGTTCTATTGCCTTATGAATTTTTAAGGTGTTTATGATTTATAGATTAAAAAAATCTACATGTACAGTGTCTCTCAACTTCTTAAGTGATCAAAACTTATGGTTAACTATATTTTTTTACAGGTTAAGAGAGCCATTGTAAAGAATTTATGATGAATCTAAGGTAATTTTTTATGATTTATTATTTAATCTGCAATTTTTTATGTTATAACCCTAATTCAATTTGATGAAGAGGATGATTTCGATCTCCATTCTAATAATTTTATGTGTCTATTCCCACATACTGTTGCTTCTCAACAAACAAAAACAATTGACGGTCTCTAATAAGTTGCAGGTTTCATCGCCATTGTTGATACTTGATCCTGCGTGTAGCCGCATACAAAGTGACAACTCCTAATATCAGCAAGTTTTTGTACGAAAAGGCTAGATGAGATTCTGAGGTACATTCTTAATTTTTTACTTTGATCATTTGTGTGTTTCCCTGTTACTATTAAAAGATTTCAAATCTATGTTTTTCACTTCATTATTCCAGATTGATAACCTAAACTCATCCACGATTGGTAACGTCAAAACCAAAAACCACATGCTATGTACATAATGTGCTTTAGCTTCTTTGTATTTGTATGCTGAATAAGTCACATACGCTAACAGCCCAATTTCCTTAACATAATCGATCTCATGCCGGTTAACAGAATCATATGCCAGATATTTTTTGTGATGCATATATTGTCATATGTTGTGTTTAAATATGTTCGCCAATATGTATATGTAGCAAAAAACTAATTTAATTTTATGATACAAAATTTCAGATTATTTTGTATTCCATGGTATCGGTCTTTGATTAATGCATCGAGAATGTACCCTTGGTTTTTATTTACGCAAGCCGTGATACTTTAATTTCCTGTCATAAGTTGACGAATGGGACCAGGACCAAAACGAAACCGAGTAATAAACAAGCCATGTCCTATTCACTTTGTGGTTCTAGATTCTTATAAAAACCGGTTTTTAGTTTGGTTCTCGGCTTTCTTAAGAATAGTTTCCTGTTAGGTTCAAAAAACCAAACTGGTTTTTATTTGTCAAACTTCAAACTCCAAACTGGTCTGTTAGGTTCAAAAAACCAAACTGGTCTGTCCACCTAAATTGGTAGATGAGGGAATCTTGAAAATTAAGCTTAGTGATATTCCTGGAAAACGAGGCTAATATTCTGTTTTGCAGGTGAAAATTTTGGAATCGTTTAGGATACTTGGGTTCGAACATGGAGCTACATATTTGGAAATAAAAAAAGCCATATACAAGACTCAGTTCAGGACAGTCAAGGTATACGTCGTAGAAAGCTTACCAAAGTACCCATAAATGGTAAACACAACCCGTTCAAATCCACATAGAAATAGATGAAAGCGGAATCAAGGTATATGTAGTTAATATTTGTATCACACAGAACGAAATTAACATCCTTCCAGTTGGAAGGTTATGAGTTTTCCTTGAATTTGCAGCATGTGAAGCTCTGACATTGCAGATCATTAATGGCAAAATGACAGAAGGAAATGTGCAGCTTGCGAGTGGGAATCTTGATTATCAAGTCATCTGTTAGAGGGTCTGTGACATTAAATCCTGAATGGTTTTTCATGGTTATGGGATGTATCTATCAGGTATGGGTTATCAATTGGATCTATTCTCAGGTATTGCCTTATATATATATTCTACACCGTATTATTTTTTAAAGTTTGGTAAACATGAAATTTACGTTATCTATAACTTTGTGCTTTTACTATCTTCTTCGTAGCCTGCATTTGATATTATTTATTGCTTTTATTATGCAGTTTAATAGTTGCATTATCTAGAGATGTGTTGGGGGACTTTCTTAATGTCCCCACTAAAGTCTCGAGCTCCGATCATTCCAGCTATTTGCAGTGGGTTGCAGAATCCTTGGTTTTGCTTCTCAGTAGTGGTAATATTACAGGTTTAAGCTGTAATTGAGCATGTATAAGCTGTAATATTACAGGTTTTTAGATTTCTTATACACTTATTCCGTCTCTTTTTCTTTGCAGATTTTTACATCCTGGTCATACATAATGATGTATTTACAAAAACATGTGATAAAAAGAGTTGTCTATATATGTCCTTGAGTAAGTAACATACATATATTTTAGATTGAATTCCATGTTAAAGTATTACACTCATTATTACCTAATCTAAATATCATGTTAAAAAGTTTCTAATTTTATAGCTCATTTTTATGTTTTTATCTCAGATTAACAGAAAATTTAAGGTTTTATCCAAAAGAATACATCCAAGAATCTGCGGCACAGTCCGTCTCCTTTGTTGATTGTATGTTTTTTTGAGTTATCTTTGATCCTACAGTTTTTTTATGGGATGCACTTCGTAGTAGTCGCTGTCGAGTATTATAAGTTTAAGAAACTTTTTTACTGATGTTTTATGCAGGTGTATATGTGGGTGAACGTAAATCTCAGAATTTGCAGTTATGGAAATCGGCACCTTTCCAGCCATTTGCAGTTTGAGTGATACGGTGTGCTTTTGAACATGAGCTTCAATCCGGATTGCATCAGGTGTAACAGCAGATCGGGAGCAGATCGGGACTGATGGAAATCTACTTATTTAAGTCATTAAAGGTTTGCATGCTTATTATTAGTGTAAATATTGTTGTTATGTACCGTCATCAAATCAATGAGGATGTTGCTTGCAATAGTTTTGGGCTCCTCTTATTCTCCTAAACTCACCAATTCTTCACAAAACCATACTTCCAACTTTCTTAAATTCACAAGAACGTTGCTTGCCTTTGCGTCTGATTCCCATAAGTACTTAATTTCGTTACACTCACCAATAATTACTTCTTCAACTGCCCCAAGATGCTCCATGACATCTCTCCACACCTCATTAGTAAGTCCCGAAATACCTTCTATACTCAACTTAGTGACTGATGAAGCCACACGAATCAGACTTCTTAATACACTATCACCACAATTTTTTATTTCTAGAATCCTTAACGAAGGTAGTGGTTTAAGTGAGACTACAGCCAGATTAGGACAATTTCTTAATGTAGGCTCTTGAAGGCATGGAAACACTGTACCACAACACCACCAACAGTAGTTGACCACACCTCCCACCCCTTTATATTTTCAAAACATGGACTTTCAAGTGAAGGGAATGCAGGACCACACCCAGCCCCAACGAACACTGAGCCTACATCTTTCACCTCATCCAGGTCTTTAATAAACAGCTTCTTGAGTGATGGAAGGTTCCCAAGTGGTGGTAGTAGCGTATAGTTTCTACAACGGCTAACCAAGATGCGACTCAATCGTACAAATTTGGAATCCACAATCCAGCTTGGAAACACTTTATTTCCATCTGTATTTGAAATTGTAACACCTACTGGATTGGCATCGGAAAGTACCGACAACCATACACGAATGTTCACAGATGACCTGGCTAACGGTTAGTCATTACTGCTTTTCATAGTTTTGTTCTCATGATGATGCGAGATTATTATGCTTACGTGTTATTGTATTCTCCTTGCAGGTCACCGACACGTTACAAAGATCTTGGACTTTAGTGCGGGCATTGTTAGAGATGGCGACTCCTATGCGTTTGCAACTGAAATGGCAAGAACAACGAATGTCGGTATTACATAGGACACGTCTTATCTTCATGACCATAAACGCATGTTTGATTAATCTGATTGGTTGCATTTTTGCAAAGATATTAAGTGGAAGACCCCCTTTTCCTGGGAAAAATGTTGTGCATCAGTTGGACCTAATTACTGATCTTTTAGGAATGCCATCATATGAAATAATATTTAAGGTTGGTATAAATTTCCTTTGATAAAATGATGAGTATATACAGTTTGTTTGCGATCTTTTTTCATTGTAGCATTTCTTTGGTGAAGCAATGGGCGTTTCACAACACAAGCATTTCTAACTGTTTTTAGAGAACCGATTCTCTGTAAAAACATTCCAAGACTAATTCCAGGTATTTACTAACTTTAGAGTCAGTTTGTTTTATACATTTTTGTTTGTCTTTTTCTTTTTCAACGTTCAAATTATCCACACAAGCATCCTGTTATACATTTCTAAAAGCATAAAACAAACCTGAGTACAAGCACTTCTTGATCTAAAAATAATAGTTTAATACGACCATTTTTAAAATATATTACAAAACAAAGACTTTCTAATGTTTACTCAGAGATTGTGACAAGGTACAAAGCGCAGACATCAGTTTCATAGTATTTATGTAGTAAAATTTTTATTCTTCTGAATTTTTATGCTTATGCTTTATTTTATAGATTCATGAGATCATGAAGTCGGACAGCGAAAAAGATCCGACAACTTATCTGAATGCTATGCTGGCCAATTTCCTTATCGGTCAGGTTTGTTTTATGCTTTTAGAAATGTCTCTTACAACAATTTTACAAAAACACTTCAAAACATGAGTTTTAATATAATCATTGTCTTCAGTTGAACCGAAAACTGGTCAAACAAATAGTAATGACTTATGTTTATGGTGTTACATTTGTTGGAGAAGTAGACAACAAGAAAAGGGTCATATTTTCGATGATAAACTTAATTCGGTTTAGTACATCTGTTATGCTGCTAAAGTGAATAGTGAAAAACTCATCTAAAAAGATTAGTTTACTACGACCATTTTTAAAATATAGTATATTGTTGGTCACCATATTAAATTGCACCTTATCATTTTGCCATAGGTCTGACAGAAGGCTGTTGGGGAGATATTTAAAGCTGCGCTGGGTTGATGGTAAAAACTACATAGTCTTAAAAGATATGAAACATTAAATATAATGAAACATATGTTTGCATGCCAAGGTGTAATCCTACAAACATTTTAGGCCTGATGCTAATCAGTGCCATGTTGATGAAAATAAGCCTTTTGAGGTTAGTCCTAATATTATATGGGTAAGGTCAATAGTTAGTTCCTTAACGATTGATAATCACACATATAAACTTTGTTTGTAGGTAACAAAAATGATAACACCATAGTCAGTTGGTTTAAAGAGATAAATTGGGTGGGTTGGGTAAAGGGTCAAAATGGGATGTTCATTTGTATGGTTTGAAACAAGTCGGGTTAGGTTGCCCGAAATATTTGTGTCCATTTTTTGTTGAATGATAGTAGGAACAATGACATACCACTTTTAATCAGACATAATTACCAAAGAACCTCTTTTAAGGCATGATTTTGATCTTATTTGCAGAGTTCAGTTGGTCTTTTAATGTAGCTATTGGCGAAGAATATTTTTGATAGGAAACAACTTTTGACCCTTATAATTTTCAGTACAAGTGACAAAATTGGTGGGGCGGCAGGTTGTATCACGGTCTGATAATTTAGTTACTTTTTTTGTTATTGTTAAGATTATGATTTTAATTGTGTTTGTGTTTGTATCAGCTTGGTATTTTGAAAATTGAGCTTATGTTCATTTGGATGAGTCTAATTTAGGAGAATAAAATTAACTTTTGACCATCATTTTTACAATTGTACCTCAACAGGCGTAGGGGGGTTTCCAAAAAATAGGTGTGCAGAACGGGCCAACAAGGAGTGCTCGGTGTGGTGAGTTATCTGATTGTGCTATAGGCTTTTTACATGTTGTGTTACTGTTACTATAATTATTCTTTCACCTGGAGATGCTGCCTATTGGAGGGTACATCTTGCTGTGTGCCTCAGCTTTGGTATATATCTGACACATGTATATTCATATGTTGCACGTGCTATCAATATATCTACTTATGCCTTTGAGCCTTAACTTTGGAATATATATCTACTTCTTTTGCTATATATTTGACCAGTGGAGATGACGCCCACTTTGTTGCTGGAAGCAGATGACTAGGGCTCGCTAATGGACTTTGCCAATGGTCCTCTGAAGGTATTCCACTCTATGACATTTCGGACTGCAATTTTATAGTAAAACCACAAACCGCTTACTGCTTTAAGTTTGTAGCCATAAAAACAACATCAACTATACCCAAACATCTTTAAAATACTTACTGCAGCTGAACAAAACACCACCTTATTCAAGATTAAAGATGAAATGAATCGGGGATATTTTGCTTTTAACTATTTAAGTAATAATTATCCAAATGTGTAACTATTTTGGTTACAGAATGGATAGGGAGATGCACATATTTGGAGTTCCACTCTTGCAATAAAGCAGCTTTAAGAAGCATTCCCGAAGGAGATGAACAAATCATAGAAGCTAATGGGTTTTTGAAGGGCTCGATGAGTTCCTTCATAAGTTCCTAACACTGTCTATCTGAATGAGGAAACAATTGAGAGTTACATATTTTTTTCTCTTTTAATTGTACATGTACTTTTTTAGTAGTCGTGTAAGACTTTCAGATTATGAATGACTGCTAATGTAATTCAATCTGAAGTTTGCATTACATATGTTACTATTGTTTATACTCATAAGAAAAACATCATATGATTAATTAGTTAGAATGGATTTTAAACAACCATTAGTTGATTGACAGGCAATAGGTTTCATTCTATGTTCACATATGACTCTCAGGCATAACATAATGCTTTTAAATTCAATTGCCAAGATAAAATTTTACATGTTTTAATAAAAAGTATAATCATGAAGCCTAAATATAGGCGACACACTCATGAACTATGATCCTAAAATATACAATATCAACAGCATACAATACAAATCTTCCTCAAGTTTAAATAGTGGCGGCGATTAGCATGTGCAAATGGTGCAACCGCACCGGACCCCCCTTTGTAAGGGGCTCCCAATTTAGTATACATTCATTAATAGTTATAGTTTTATATATAAATGTTTTGAATTTTTAGTGCCTTTGTTAAATATTATCAAAGTTGAACCGGACCACATACAAAAAATATAAGACAAACTTTGAGTCACATACAAAAAGAGTGAAAGATTTGAATTATAGGGGCTTCATTTGTGATTTCGCACCGGGCCCCCCAAATCAATGAGACGGCCCTGAGTTTAAAATATATAAAAATATAATGAATCCGTTGTCTTCATATAATTACCAAACAAATAAATGCTATCTCCATGTAATTCTGATGGTATGATACAAGAGATAAGAAAGAGTAGTGGTGCTTACATAATTCATATAACATTGGGTCTATTTATTTTGCATATGAATTTACAACATATACTTTGTTTTACGGACAACTTATTAACTTTATTTTCTCATATTGGATGAACAGATACATTAGTTTTTTTCATTCTTAATGCATATAATAAATGTGTTGGTATTAGCATTCTTCCCGGTGCATAGTTTGAATGTAACCTTTAAACAGCCATTGATTATCATTCTTCCCGGTGCATAGTTTGAATTTTTTTGATATTTTTAATGATGTGATCTTTTGTTCTTATTTTGTATGAAGAGCCAGTATAGCAAAATCTTATATTACTTGAAAAAAAGCCATCATTATATAATTACTTTTCTTTACCTAAAGGAATACTTAAATGTTAGGAAAATGGGCACGTAAGTAAATTAGTTAATACGGATAAATGGGTGTCAAAATGGACGGGGTGACATATAATTACTTTTTTTTTAATTAATTACTCCATAATAACAAATGTGTCGAAATGCACAGAGTAGTAGCATCACAGTAAAGCTTGAACCAGAATGAACAAATGGATGCAGACGTAATAAGTACCAGAAAGAATGATTCCCTTTCAGATAGTTGGATATGCATATACTGGAAATACTCATTCGAGTGTTGGTTACTATAGTTTATTTTTTGTTTATAAGGCTTGCTCGCCAATTGAACGGGCTATACTTTGATACTTTATTCTTGCATATCTCTTTGAAATTTTTTTCTCTCATATTTGATAACTGTTTATTTCTTTTTGTTCTTAATGCATTCAATAAAAAATTTGGAGTTTTCCGAATTTTTTAGTCATTACTTAATGAGACCCCGCATTAAACTTGGAAAAACATATGGTTTAGGTTGTGTAATGGGTCAAATTGAGCACTTTAACAAACTGGTGTATGGTGAAAAAAATGGATTGATCCATTATATTTAGGATATCAAAGTAACCATAACAAAAATAACTTTCCTAAATTTTATGGGTGTGGTTCATTTTTTATGTTCGTGGGTGATGGAGAACATAAAACAACATCATTCGGTGCAATTCGTTAACGTAAGTTTTTTATTCTTGCGTACCACTTTGAAAGTTTTTTCTATCATATTCGATAACATTTAAAAAATAATAAAAAATAAATAACATAAACTAATACATTTTTAACAATTAAAAAAAAAAAAAAAAAAAAAAAAACACCGTACTTAAAAAACAAATTTTTGTTAAGTAACTCCATCAAAAGTAAAATTATAAGACATGCCCGCCCATCGGGCGGGCTTTGAAGTCTAGTATATATATATATATATATATATATATATATATATATATATATATATATATATATATATATATATATATATATATATAGTTAGGATCACATATTTTAGATGCACCTACAAAAGTGGATGCATTTTCTTTCAAATTTTCCCTCCTAATTTGAAATGTGTGGCTAAAATTACTTCTTACCCTTCGGCTATGTTTGGCACAAAGCTTTTTGGAGCTTTTTTGGGCAATGAGCGGTGAACAATGAGCTTTTTTATTTTTAGTTTTCGTTTGACATGATAGCTGTGGGCTTTGCTATTTTTTAGGAAAGCTCATTTTTCCAATGCTTCTTTATGAAGCTGTGAGTTTTTTTGGCTACTGCTCACAGCTCACAGCTACTTTTGCCAAACATAGACTTCTTATTTTAATTTTTCTTCTTACTTGATCCCTTCCATATATATATATATATATATATATATATATATATATATATATATATATATATACTAGCTTCAAGACCCGGCCGATGACCGGGCTAGCTCTATAATTACATTTAAAGTAATACCATATGATTAAATTTTAAATTCGCTTATCAAATGAGACCATAACAAATAGGCAAACGACTTGCAAAAATACTTAATAATAATAAACATTTTTCCTAATAAGAAAAACTTAATACAGAGAAAATTGTAAGTGTTTAAATACCACGATATACTGTGTTATATACAAAATTAGTGGATTAATCTTTGTAGCCCAATGATTAGTGGCTTAAAGACCCATACATATTGAATGTCTATTATTAACTTGCCTGAAACTTATCACTATCATCATAAGATACATTGTTATTTGTTCAAGTTTTGGTAGAAGATGAAGTAATTCATATGTTTAAATGGTAAAGCGCAGACAAGGACCTGGTAGAGGGGTTGGCGGGTGCTCAGCCACCCCCTAACCGGCCAACTTTCCCACCTTGCCTCCTGATTTCTAAGCTACGTTTGACACTCTTTAATCGGTCCACTGCCAACAGGGTCGGCCCCAGCCACGACAACGGTCCAGGCATCAAACAAATGAGAGACATCAAATTAGGTTATGTTTGTGATGGAGATTAGAGAACATACACTGTATAAGCTAATGATCTTATTTTTTAAAGCTTAGAAAAACAAAATATTCAAGATAAAATTAGTAATATAGTTTTGAAGATATCGTTAAACTTAATATAATGTTGACAATAAAAAATAAGTTGTTGTGAGTTATAATCATAAAAGGAAAAAGACACATATCCATTATACATCAACCAGCCTCTTACATTTAGCATTTTCAAGTTAAAAACCTTCACAAACTACTGTCTTCACTTGGTTACTCATTAGACTTCTCTCAACAAATTGTTGACATGGCCGACGGTGGAGTTCTGACATCATGCAAACCTGCAGTAAAAGATCATGTCTCAAGGTCCTTATACGTAGCTAATGTTGTAACTTGAAAAAGGAACATAAGTAATCAAAGCATGTCAGACCTTTTCTTTGTAAGTTTGGAAGAGTTGTAAGTTCATCATGCAATAATCTCCCCATGTTAACGTTCGTTTTTCTAATATTTTTTTTTTCTAGATTACTTTTTGCCCATCCTTTTCAAGAACACTTTCTTTGTATACGATGATAACGCTAGCCGTTGACATTATAATTTCTTGACATACTTGGTGACCACACCAGGTGAGTAGTAAACGAAATCCCATCGATAATTACAATCAAGTCTTCCGCTTCCCAACCCTCTCTAAGGCGCATTCTCTAACAGTCTAACTGTTAGGTTTATCAAGGGCCATGTGTAACTTTTGCAATTTGGAATTAATAGATCAATTCTTAATTGTATCCCAACATTCAATTCACTAATAACTTAAATTAGATTAGATTGACTACTTCGGTGCTTGTATATGACAAAATCGAACATCAAGTCCATGTTACTTAAAGCGTCAACAAACACTCATACAATTTATGACAGAGTGACATATGGGAGAAAATGCCAACAATGAGAAAAATGAAAACCAACATTCCACAAATATGGCATAAAAAGAAATAAAATTAGCACACGATTGTATAAATATATATTTTAAAAAAAAATTAGTCTTTTATAATGATTAAATATTTATCTTCTAATAACTTCTCCATTGTTCCTTATTCAATAATGTTGTGGTCAACCCAGAAAAATTTCAAAATGGGCAAAACAAAGGTACTAATAAGTCTATAACTCCATAATAGACATACTTAACTAACTACATAGTGTACATGTTCTTCATACAATGGGTGCGCAATATAATGCAAATAACAAATTAAACCATATTCACAATTTTAGTACTTTTAAGATCAAGTTTGTTCACGCAATTTAATGCACATGGTTAATTTTTTTCGCTCACCAGTTCCTAGACAATGGAAAAAGTATGTGTAGTTTTATGAATAAATATGTTCGGTAAAATTCGACAACAATGGAAAAAAAATTTACATGTAAAAATAGCTAACATGTATTTGTAACTTGGTTAATTGTAACGTTATGCTAGAAAAAACCCAAGTTTAAGCTATTATGAAAAATAATGAAATCAACATACTGCGATAAAAAAAAGCTGCTAAAAAACACAAAGATAGAAAGAAAAAAAATAATGTTGAGTTATAAGAAAAAGAAATTTATCGTGATAGGTGAACAAATATGAAAACATAAAAAATAATCAAAGATCGCTAATAGCAAAGATGACATACCAGAACAGAGAAAAAAAATAATCTTTACTAAATAAGAGTGAGTTACCTCATTTCTTTTTACGGTGGAGAAGCACCCGTACCAATCTAAATTTTCTTCATGGATGCTTTTTCACGAACGCAGACCAATAACTCAACTTCTTCGATGCTCCAACTTGTGGTGAATCTTAGCCTTTAAGCACGAAGGGGAGCTGGCTTTGTTAGTTGATTGGTTCACCTAGGGGTCTCTACATTCACGTTTTTCACTGTCTTGAAGCTCTTGTAAAGTCGTGACTACCCCATCCATACTTGGTCGCATCTTTGGTTACATGCATAGACATTGAAGTGATAGGTTTGCTAACTTGAGGGCTGGGCCAAGTGCATATTGACCCTAGAGCGGTGGGCCTAGGACACGGAAGATTCTTCGTTTGTTGGTTAGACAAGCGTAGCCCATTAGACCAAGTCTTGTTCTCCAGGTGGCCTGTTTTTGTCTATTGCTTTTTGCCGGACAGGATTTCGTAAAGAACAACTCCAAAATTGTATGTCACTCTTTAAGGTCAGATGACCTATGAGAATCAACTAAATGTGTCAAATATCAGTAAAAACTATTATATTTTGCTACAAATGCTCAAATCGATCAGGTGGGATAAAATTTATCTTTTTCCAAAGACCCACACTTCTAAAATTACCAAATACCGTTTGAGTTAACTACAAAGAGCTCAACTATCATAGCTACCCTTAGATTTTCGCAAACAAATATAAAGTAAACCGATATTCAAGGCATCTGCTCCTATTACAACTGGTTCATTTAAAAAATCATATACCTGTAGATAAATATTCAGGAGGTGCATTTACGTAGGTTCCCATGACCCAAGTAGAAACATGGCTTTTATCACCAGTCGGTCCATCCCCCAATCCAAAATTGGATAATTTTGTATTGGAGTTGTGTTGATTGCAGTAAAAATTAGAAAAACTGAGTATCACTTTGATGCCTTAAATCAAGTTTTATGTATTTCTAACAACATATATAGATTACATGAATGAGATTTAGAGCTTCAACAAAATACATCATACCAAGTCAAGTAAAAGATTTGAAGTCTTGAAGTCTCTATATATGACCATTCTTTAGGCATAGTGAAGAATGGCTAGACCCCTCGTGGCCCCAAAAGCAACTTCAGTCGTAGACATCAAAAAGTGGCTGGAAATAAGAACCTCCTGATTTACACAAAGAATGTTAATTTAATGTGTGAGGTAATATACTATATGTTATAGGTAGCAAAATTGTTGCTGGCTAAAACGGGTCCATATTGAAAAAGGTCATTTTTAGTACGGGTTGAAATGGACCGAGCAAGATTAAGTTGCTCTGCAAGCACGTTCTTGTTTGGACCCGAAAAGATTCAAAAGATGATTACCGTATTAATCATGATTACAAAGTTTTCCAATAGTAATTTACAATAATACTTAAAATAAAGAAATTTAGAGGACGTAAATGTATGCTTTAAGAGTAGACTCTTTATCAATTTTCAACCTGCTGACCTATTCTCCTTCTAACATTTTTTTTTAATTTGATCCAATAAAGATAAAACGCACCCAAAAGAGACACCTAACTGTCAAGCACAGAGAAACTGTATGAAAACATTGTTAACTTACTTTAGGGATAAACTCATACGTAAAAAGGCTATGATCATCTTCTAAGCAATAGCTGATCATTTTCACAAGATTTGGATGGTGTAACTATCCAAGATAGTTGACTTCTGCCTGCGCTAACGAATAAGCCAACAAAAGAAAGAAATTATCTTGCATACAGATTAGGTTGCACATACTTGAGCTTGAGCCTTGTTCTATGCTTCATTCGAGTATAAAACACATAAAGTGACTAATCCTTCCGAGTGTCTATACAATATACATTACAGAACCACTAACAAACAATCCTAAAACCATTACCTACAAAACCTAATAATTAAATCCCCATGATCCCATAATAATTCAATTCCAACAACTACCAAATTCAAAAAAACCCAAAATCCATTATAAATTCACACCTATTTCATTATTTAACTATTCTCTTCCATAAAACAACAATCTTTATCTCATAAAACACATTCATTCAATCAAGAATCACTTTTTACAACACGATCTATCTCGTGCAGTTCAGTGGGTTTGGATGCAATTCCATTTTTTAGTTTGTAGCAGGTTCATCTACTAAATCCATTGATGCAATAATAAAACAACATCAATAAGTACAAATATTACAATTTCATTTTGCACATAGCTAACTGAAAGAAAGATGTTCTAACCTTTGTCAGGAATAAATCGTTCTGTTATGTACCTATCTGCAAGTACAGCTGCGGAGACTAAGGCACCGTTAAAGATTTTGACCCATGATGAAGTTCATACCGCTCACCTAGTCCATGACTATTGGATATTGTGTCTTAAAAAGACGGTTGATCACAATGTTGAAACCTACATTCAAGATTCCAGCTCATTCTCGATATATTTTATGTATACATTTAATGTGATTGCTCCAATTAACAAATACTTACTCTAATATATACAAAAGTTTAGACATAATGTTAGGTAGTGTTTGGTTTACAACTACAATTCACTTTGAGCTTTATTTTTATTAAGAGAATCCTGCAAGTCTGCAACTTTTGCCTACCAAATAGACCAAGAGTCTTCCCTTTAGGAGTAGAAAAGCTATTTATATGTTCATAAAATATATATTAAGGAACTCTGATTCTCAGGCTATTTTCACATAGCAATAAGTCCCTCCATAGACACTAATGAAATATCAGACTAACACGTTTGAGCATGTTTCAACATCTCATCGATCATTGTTTCTTAATAAGCTTATGAATTCAATCATTTAAATGATCTTTTCATCTATCACTTATAGTACAGACTTATCGTTTCGGTTATGACATAACTTAAGTACTTATCAGTAGATCATGCAATGATATCATAAATGTGAAATGGATCAAATTAGTGAAATCGAATAAGTCAACTTAAAATAAAAGTGGGTAAGTCACATATCATTTTGTTTCCACTTCAATTGACATCTTCAGTTTTACTCTTCACACACTAAAGCCAATATTCGACAGCTTCATTTTAGTGCCATGGTTATTGTACTTACATGATTTCTTTTTAGTCTTTGAAGAACTTGATGATGAAAGGCCACCATCATTCTTTGTTGCTATATAAAACAAAAGTTTCCAAGTTATCAAATAAGTAATGTCGCAGTTGCAAATATAGGAAACACAGATGATTATCATCATAAAACAAAAGTCATAATTATAAAGCATAAATGATCATCAGCAAATAAATAAATAAATAAAATTTACTCCTAATTGAGAAGTGGTTAAATATGTAAGTGGGTTATGTATTGTAACTTAGATAAACACAAATATCATATCACTCAAGAAATTAAAAAAAAAAAGTCATAAACAAACAATTTTATAAATCAAATCAAAAAATTACAATCCCTCATTGTTAATGATCTTTTTATAAAACTAAACATTAAATCGAGTAATTTACCTTCATCCACATATGACAAATATGATAAATATTGAAATTACTTGATTTGCATATTCGTTTGACTTATCATATTTTATCCGGTTTGGTTGATTTTGGACCTTCAATTGCTTCAAACACCTAGAAGGCATCACAAATGCATCACCAAAAAACACATATACATAAATGAAAAATTCGAACCGGAATTTGTAGAACCCAAGAATCACCTTCTGGAGGACGAGATTGATCAAAATATGCCATTATTCTAGAGAGAGAAAGTAGAGAGAAGGTGATGTGAAACAAAGATGTTATTATTATTATAAATTATGTTACACACCCACACCCCTCAAGTGAAGCCTTGAGGGGTATTTATAGTCCTTACATAAGACAACTTTTACAATATTACATTAGTAGTCCCTATACTTTATGCATTCTAGTTGTCTACTCCAATTCACGTAAATATCGCTCAGCTTCATTTCTAACAATCTCCCTCCAGCTGGAGATATACGTGAATTGGTTACAATGATTCCTAACAAGTAAAATAAAACAATCAAAGTAAGCGCAGCAATGCTGAGGAAGACTTCATAGCTCTTTTTTCATAAATATCCCCAGCAATCTTTGTTTACTTGTAGACGAATCACTTGCTAATCTAATTGGGTTATTACTCCCTCCCAATTAGTAAACCATTTTCTTTTACATGCTCCCTCCCAAATGGACAACCCGTTTGATATAACCTTGATGCTTGTTGAAGAAGTATCTTTGAATTCTGCCCATATAATCTTCAGTCTCATGCACAGCGGAAAATGAATCTTAGATTGATAATATGTAACTTCTTCACAGGTTTGTTTGGGGAGCATCATATCGTCATCTTCAACTCACTTAGAATGCTTCCAGTTCTTCAATAAAAGCCCCGATGTACACATTTCTCCCTCCTGGATGATGATGATCTCTCGGAATCATCATAAATATGTGTACATAAACATATCAACTGGAAGCAACATACAAATCAATACCCCATGAGTGAAATGGCAATAACTATTCTCTCTACAATTCATCTCAGATCAACCTCTTTTCACTTCCATTGGCTAATAGTAAGTGACCACGTGTGGAGACAACCCGATATGACAAACTTGAGTGTGAAGTAAAATTCTCCAGGCTTGTGACTTACGCTTGTACTATCCTGATTAAGAACCTATACTGAGCACAACAACGTTACTCCTTACAATATAGGTAGTGGCATATACCCAACCATCCATCCTTTATTGTATATCCGTCTCTTAAACAATCCACAACCTTGTGTGACACTGAGCACTACAACGTAACTCCTTAAAGTGATAGCTATTGTGAGCATTAAGAACCAACTTATGCATTTATAGATCTCACACATAGCTAGATGTCCAAGTCTTAATCACTATCCCATGAATGCTCAAACAAGGATCTTCAAAAGTCTTCATCCAACCAACCCCTAGACCTTGAGATACTAAGTACACGCACCCATGAAACGTCACTTCAAGCTCAAATAAGTAATAAACAAATTATCCCCGTAGTCACCTTTTGATAACGTTCAAAGTTTAGCTATTGATCTTTGGTAAATCTTGATCAGGATCTTTTAAGCAATTCGTGGTGTGTTTTTGGTGAAGTATGAAATTCAATCTCGTTGATTCGTAGTGATTTCAGATTTTCCCTCCAAAAATATAATTGGAAAAATTTCTCCCTCAAAATTTGGAAATCACTAAGAAATACAATGCTAAGGTTACTAGAAAAATTTAAAAATTTGAGTATTAAAAATTTTTATGCAAAATTTCACCGAAAAAATTTGAATTTTGGCCTAAAAATTTGAATTTTGGGCCAAAATTTTCAACGTTATACCAAACTTTGAATCTCGCGTAAAAATTGAACGTTTAGTCTCCTCTCAAAAATAATTTTTTTTACTAACTCGATAACATCATCCCAACTCGATAAACATTCCTAACTCGGTAACCTTGGTATACTCGATAATCTCCCTAACTCGGTAACCTTGCTAACTCGATAACCATTCCCTAACTCGCAACTTTCTCCTTCTTCAAACTCGGTAACCTTTCAAACTCGGTAAGATATGTCAAACTCGGTAACCATTTCAAACTCGGTAACCCTATTGTAACTCGGTAAGATCTTGAAACTCGATAAGTTCTTTTGTAACTCGATAAGCTCAGAAAAATTTGGCAGAGTTTCATTTAGGTATTAGCCACAAAGAACCTTACTCGATAAAAGATAAGGTTGATTAAGCCAAACTCGGCAAAAGACAGCTTCTAACTCGATAAAGCGTCTAACTCGCTAAGCTAACTCGATAGTCAGCTCCCTAACTCGATAAAAATTGTCTCCTAACTCGACAAAAATTGCTACCTAACTCGATAAACACCAAACTTGATAATCATCAAATCCAAACTCGATAAAATTTTTTCTAACTCGCCAAAAAACTGTCTAACTCGCTAAACACCACGATGAACAGTACCCAGATTTGCCTTTTATCACCCAAAAACACGATTTTTCACCACAAAACACCGCGATTCGCCCCCGGTTAGCTCTGATGCCAATTGTAGGACCGTAGATCTAGCTTTATCACTTAAGAATATGATGTTAGAGAGAGAGAGAGAAGAGCTAGAGAGAGAAAGTAGAGAGAGAGAGGTGGAGAGCACTATGTGTAAAATAAAGTTTGATTAGCATGAACTCCCACCCTTCCTAACAAGCTTAGGAGGGGTATTTATACTTTTCATAAGCCACCATGGGCTTTCTCATGGGCCTTCTTTTGGGCCAAGCCATTAAGACTTTTACTTAAACTTAATGAACTAGCATTTTACTAACTATTACATGAATATATTTAACTAACTATTTGACTCAATAATGATCGTCACTTTTAATCCTAACAGAATTCTTATACAGATTCTTCAATATATGAATTGAAAAACATAATTGTGGTGTATGGATCGAGAGTTATTTGAAGAAGAAACCTTGTTGTGTCGGATCATATTGTCGGCGGTGGTGGTGTAGGATCGGTGGTTTTGAATTTAAAAAAAAATGGTTGTATGCTTTGATCTCCATAAAATCAGCTTAATAAAAAAACAAATCTTCAATCAAAATTTAATTAGTAAATCATTCCACCACCATGAATCACTTTTAAAAAAGGAGTGGCTGTTTCATAATTAGGGTTCATAAAAAAGATAAGATACATGGTCGATTATCTACCACCATGAATCGGTTTTGATAATATTATAAAAATGAGGGTTGTTTCATAATTAGGTTTAAGATTTGGTTATGTGTTTATTGATGGCGTTCAAAATGGATCTGTTGATGACAGCGACATTATTTTGCAATATTTCTATTTCAATAGTAACTGCCACGTGTAGTTTTTTTAGGAGTTTTGAGGGATTTTTCTTGATTTATTGTTGCTATAATTAGAAATCAAACTTGTGCTTTATATAGGTTAGGATATATATATATATATATATATATATATATATATATATATATATATATATATATATATATATATATATATATATATATATATATATATATATATATATATATATATATATATATATATTAAAAATTAGTGGTTAAACAACCATAATATAAGGCGTAGGTTTGTCATTTATAATATCAATCAAGGCTTAAAAAAAAGAATAAATAAGTATTTCATAAAATACTTCCTTACATTCTTGTTCACTTGTTTTTTAAGTGTACGTGTTTATGTCTACCGTGTTGCTCATTTATCTTACATTTCCCCCACAACATTATATTTAAAATTGTCAATCAGTAATAATCCAATAAAAAACTCAATATACGGTATTATAAGTATTATATAATAACCGTGTACTATTCACCATAGAGTAGTAGGCAACCACTTTATGTTTTTAACCCGAGACCGAAAAATGTAGCCCCATGTTATTCGGGTCTCCCTCACATTCTCACCCCTCCTCTCTCATATCATTGGTCCGACACCGGAAAAAAAACCTCGATGGATCTAATTGCTCCGATCCAGTTAGATATATCCACAGTGCGTGTTCTGAGTATAGCTACAGAACCAGAGAAACAATTTTAAAATGAATTTGTGAGGGGCTTTGTTTTGTGGTTGTGTTTTTGCCAGGTGTGCTACTTCATTTTCCCATCCACATATTTGTGGGTTTTTTTTAGCCACACCCATCCATTTAGATAGATGAGGCTTCTTCTGGATTCTTCTAACGCACAGATAGAAGGTGAGTTCTGGTGACCCAAATCTAGGGTTTATAATTTTTTTGATTGGAGTTAATTATTATGCGGGTTTTTATACCGTTTTGTGATTCGATTGTGATCTTTTTTGTTTTTGATAATGGGTTTAGGTAAAATTAGGGTTATGTTTTACTTTAGGTTCTTTGTTAATTTTAGGGTTTTTGTTACCAGCTTTATATGTATGAATTTGCTATTTTTTTTATCTGAAAGTTGGATAATAAGTACAGTAGATGTTATTGATGTTTGCTCTCTTTTGACATTGTTATGTTTTTTTTTTTTTTTTTTTTTTTTTTTTTTTTTTTTTTTTAATTTTTTTTTAGTTATAGAATATTTTGTAACTATCTCTCCTTTTTCTTTGTTTGTATCAGCTGCAAGATGTATTCAAAACTTTAAATATGTAGTTCTTAAAAAGGGACTTCTTTATGCATCTTTAGCTTTTCATAGATATACAACATAGATGTCTTTAGCCAAGTAATTAACATTAGTTAGTTACTAATAAAGTGATTATATAGAATAACTTTGGTTCAGGTGGTAGTCTTCTTCAGTTATCATTAATTACTAGATGTTTTGCCTAAAAGTTGATGAAAAAATTGATGATCTTAATTTTAATTGCTACTCATTATGGTACAGTTAGTCATGTCATAGCAATGGTTTAGTTGTTTTTCTCAAAACTCATTATGCTTTTGTTGTTGCTTTTGTAAGTACATCTGAATCCTTAGATAGGATTATTCATTGTAATGTCGTGTCGTTATAGGACTATGATGATCCGTATCGAACGATTGATGCAAGCATAAAAAATGAAGCTTAAAGAGATCAAGAGGCATAAGGAATATATTTTTTTAAAGATTAAGGTATGTGCTTTCAAATTTGAAAGCCAACTTTTCTTAAGTTAGACTCAGTACGATTAAACATCATTTTTGTTTTCGGCTTAATTTGCCATTTTAATTGAGAGATTTTTTTGTTTGAAACTTCCCGAAGCTAATTGATTGTATGTTTTCTCTCAAGGTTTCAAAATGGGTTGGGTTGAGTAACCGGTTAAAATGAAGGTTTTAGCAAACACTCCCCATCCAAATTTACCACAACTTATTATGATTATAGAAAGTTTATCAATTCGAGCTGTAGGTTCTAAAGCTAATAGTAATGTACATCACTATTTGTATGTTCCAGTACGTGTTTTGTTATGGGTTTCTAAAGCAAAAAGAATGTACAATGCCATTTGCATAAATTTGTGTTGCTTTGCCGCCATTTGGTTTTCTGATTGTGTGCAGCTATAACAAGCGTATCTCTTATTGTGTTTTTGGTTATTGACAGATTGACGTTATCGCGTCTTCCTTTCATAACATAATTGGAAAAAAGACCAGATTTGAAAGACGGGTTGTTTGTCATGTGCTTGGGTGCATCCGAGCAAAGGTGAAATCATTTGCATCAACCATGTGTGCCCAGTTATTGTAGCCATAGCAGGGCAAAGTATTGGATTTGCAGCCACGGTGACACGCAAATTATGGTAATGGTAATGGTAATTGTAAGGCCCTGTCATGAATATCACCAAGTTTGGTTAAAGCTTTGATCATATCATTTGTAGCTTGTCGAAGCCCATATCTTGGCAGGGTAACCATATGGTTGCAGCCATGTTGGGTTTCGGGTACCACTTATGTTGTGGCTGAAACAAAGCTGTTGGTGATATTGGATATAAGAGGCGATGATGAATTTAAACGGGTTTGATTAAAGTGGTGAATCTCTGTGCCTTGGCGTGGCAAACTATCAATTTTGTAGCCAATCCGGATGTATCCGCTTTTTGAGATTACTAAACATTCTGAGCCTCATATAGTGTATGAGTTGCACTTTCTACATGTACACTCTGTGCAGGCGCGAACCACATCTTAAAGGGAAAAGCTTATGTGCTATGCTTGGAAAACATAGCAGGTATAATAAGTTGTAACGTTTAACAATATATCACATAGGTTTCGATGAGACTAACTTGCTTTTCGTTATATCATAGGTTCGGATGACACTGAATTGCTGAAGATGAATAATAAGGATGATTAGAACATGGAGTGGGTCTAAATTTTCAAGTAACCCGTTATGATTTGTTAATGGTAATATACGCGTTATTTCACAAGATGTCTATGTTTTCTTTTTCTTCTTAGATTATCTTTTTTTGGCCATCCCGTTTAATAATTTATTTGAGTACCAGAATTCATCGACCAATCTCACTCATATTCATGTCCCAATTTCAAACAGGTTAACGCTTGTTTTTTACTCCAATTTTTTAGTTATATATTTTTATCAAATAATAACTTTCGAATCAAACATCCAAACACCAACTTGGCACCACTTTAGTAGCCTATATGACTATTGCGTCATCTTTGTCAATCAGACTTCTTTTCTAGCAATGAAGAGTACCATAGACAAACTTTTGGTATTTCAGTTAGGCACACGTATTTAGATTCTTAACATGTTTAATTGTAACACCCCAAACCGACAAGGGCTAAAATGTCACATTCATGGTGTCAATCAGAACAAACACAAGCATAAACTTTAATAATACAAATGGATACAAGGGTTACAAAAGGTTCCATGATAAGGAATACAATATCAGAACTAAGTACAAAAATGACTAATCTAAAGCATCTTCAGAACCACTATTAACTCATCAAGCAATTCCTCTCTAAAAGCTCCTATTTGCACTCTTCACCCATAACCCAACTTCCTTCTAAAACCTGCCGTGGAAGAAAGAAAACGCGGCTGAGCTTAAAAAGCCCAGTGAACAGATATAACAACAAAGTAATATGAAACAGAGATGAATACTGAATAAGGTATAAAGAAAATAACAGAATGTAATCAAAGGCAAGTATGAAATAGTAATAAGAGATAAGGTAAGGGTTAGTCATCAACCACGAGCCCAGAAACAGATATAATAATGCCTTCATAAATGCCTTCATCATAATCATAATCATAGTCATAATGAGGGGAGACCTCAAAATATCAGATGTAAATAGAGGGGTGACCTCAATGGGTTGTGAGGGACGTGTATTGCACACACAGCCACATTCACCAGATAACAGATAACAGATAACAGAAATAGATCTAGGATGCATCCATACGCCCCCACAGAAATCAGATTGGCCATAGTAAATCATATCATAAAGTGTGCATATCATATAACAGAAAAGGGGACGTGGCAGAACATCACTCCACTGCCCTGGAGTCATGCCAGAGGAGCATCTCTGACACGGACATGGAACCCCCATGCCTAGTGAAATAAATTTGGCTCGGGTGTCAAACTAGAATAGGTCAAACAGAATGTCATAAATGACACAGATCATAGGTCATCAAAATAATCAGATCATAAATACATATCAGAGGTCCATATCATACGGTCCAAATCAGAAGGTCAAATCAGATAGTCCAAATCAGAAGGTTTAGATAACAAAAGTTCATCACAGAAAGGGTTCAGAACATAAAATGGGGTTTCATAGCAATGGCATCGGGAACCCTAAACAGAACGTCAGATCAAAAGAAAAAGATAGAGTCATGAGAAACCTTTACTGAAAAGGTCAGAATATCTGTACCTCAACCAGATGACAGAGCAGACACTAGAAAAGTATCCAACAGGAATAGAACCTCCTCCTTCTTCATAAAACCTAGATGGATTAGAAGTCGAGAATTATTCGATAGTTCATTTGAAATCAGATTACTCCCTTTTTAGGTTATCTTTCCATTTTTAGAAACTTTCCAGATTTAACATCTTTACTGACTTTGAATAACTTTCTATTTTATCAGGTTCCCAGAATTAGTAAGTTTCTATTTTTAGAAAGTTCCCTTATTTAGAAAGGTTTCCAATTTTCAAAAGTTGCCATAATTAGTACTTTCCAAAAATAGCAGGTTTCCATAAATAGCAAGATTTCCATAATTGGCAAGTTTCCATTTATAGACATGTTCATTTAGGTTATTTTGATCATTTTGTCAAGTTATTACCTTATCATAAGTCAAAGATATGATTTTATGTTGACTTTCCAAGATTAGGGTTTCTTTTGAAATCTTAGTATAGTGTAGGGTTTAAAGTGTCAATTACCCAATTTAAGGCCACAAACTGAAATAATCACATTCTAACACTTAGAAATAAGTCAAACCAGTCTCAGATATTAGATTTACACTTTACACCCCTTTAGTTATAAAAGTTACATATTAAACCTTTAATTAAACATATTTCCATAATTAAACCATAAACTAATATAATTATCAAATAAGCCCCACATTTATCCAAAGTTTACAATAACAGCTCTTAACCATTTATTCAGATCATACAATGCTTAATATGCCATATTTACCATTTTAGTCCCTCAAGTTATAATAAATACATATTATACCTTTTAATTATGTAAAATACAAGTAAACCCCGTTTTACTTTTCAAAAACACGCTGGATACCTTTAAATAACTTTTAAGTCCAAAATTACTTTCACGTTACAGAAATTACCATTTACACCCTTAGTTTCACAGAATTACAAAACTAGTCCTTTTATTATTTAATTTACCAAAAACCATTAATTACTTATTAAATTTATCATAAGGCCCTCATAAATCATAATATTATCACATTATACCCTTAAATACATATTTGGTCCAGAATTATATTAAGTTTCCAGAATTATGGTTTACACCCCTCAAATATTATTATTTACAATTAAATATATATATATATATATATATATATATATATATATATATATATATATATATATATATATATATATATATATATATATATATATATATATATATATATATATATATATATATATATCACAAATTAAACCTTTTAATTATGAAACATACCATTTAGCCCTTGTAATAATTTTATACCATTCACCCCTGATCTTTTATGATTTCTAAATACAACCCTCAATTTTAACAATTTACAAAACGCACCCTTCCCTTTATAAAAATCCATTCGATTTACAAATAATTCCCCAAATCACAAACCCTAATTTTTCCCCATCATTACCATCATCATTATAAAATCATTACAACATTTGTTATCACCAAACATCACTCAAAACCATAACCCTAATTCATTCGCCCCATTTATATATATATTTTGACCGGATTAATAACAAATAAATCAAAATAATTACCATAGGCTTCAAATAAATGTAACCATATTTTATTCATGTCTTATATACATAATAACACTGCAAAAAAATCATATCTAGCCACAAAAAAATCATTTAGGCCGATTAGGGTTTTTAGCATGATTTTAGGGTTTTCACTTTATTTAAATTCGTTTGACTTGATTATCGTGCATGGACAAATTTTATGATTTTATACAGAAAATATATGATAAGAGGGATGATAAAAAAATACCCAAAGTGGTTCAATCGAAAAGAATGAATTTCCTCCTTCTTGGCCAAATTAACGAGTAAACAAAATTCCAAAGCTTTGATCCGATCACCCAAAGACCACAACACTATTTTTCCCACCTTCATAGCCTTCAAACACGTCCAGGAAAAATACCCAATTGACCCAAAAAATACTATGCCACCAGATGGAGTTTTGGTGGTTTTTAGGGTTTTTAAAGTTTGTTTTAAATGAAAATATGTAAAAAAATTATATAGAGGGTAAATGGGGATTGAGGGCCGGATTTTAGGGTGTAGTGGTTGAGAGAAAATCAGAATTTATCACTTTCCATGAATAAATTATGCATATCCTTATTTTTAAATAATTTGTACTACATATTAATTCATTTTGGACTATGTTCAAGCGTGGCATAATTTATTTAGGTTCTAAATATCTCAAATGCTCCAACAAAAATAATATTCATTATATGTTACTTATTTTCAAGTGTTTGGGATTTATTTGATATTTTATTTAAGTTTTTATTTAGTTTTTATGTTATAAGGGCAATTTGGTAATTTTACACGTTTGACAAATTTTAGGTTTTACAACTTCTTCCCCTCTAAAAGAAAATTTTCATCCTTGAAATTTGAAGTCGCAAAGTTAAACGGAGGCGTAGCAAATCGCAAAGATCGTCACAATTATCCTCGTGCTCGGGAAGGTTCTTCCCAAAAGAATTTTCAAAACAAAATAGTTTCTCATGACTCGATCTAGACAAGGTGTTTTTGGATTCCTTAGAATGAGATAAATCAGGTTGAATCTGGTCAAAAAGGCCAATGCAACGTATAACGAATGATAGGCGAATCTTCTCGAAGTAACACATGGGATACGAACAAAGTTTAGATCGAATAACTGTATTAAACAGTAAAGAACTATACCAGGAGCATAAGATTTGTAGAATATATATATGAAGGTCAACAGAATGAAAAACGAGAGTCCAGCCTTATCCAAATGTCTAACGAACAAAGGCAGAGAAATACACATAGGTAGAATGAACCTAAAGTCTTACTAATCGCAGATAGTCACCAATGGAATCAGAAAGCTATGTCTTCTCTAAGGCACTCCTCAAGATATCCTGTGATCACGATAAGTACACATTATATGGTGTAAGTATTATCACATTGATCAGGCGTCATAATACGAGCACCACATAATTATGCCCTTATGATGATCATACTTTATCTCGAGTCGTGAACAAACAACCTATTCTTAGTCCACTAGTACTTCTACAGTCCAGAGATTAACAGAATCAGATATCATAGCTTAGAGGAAAACAGACTGCCCAAAAGAGTAAAGGAAATTCCAAAATTTTCTAACAGAGGTAACGTACTGCGTTCAAGAACATGAGTCTTGACAATTCACCAAAATTCTCAAAACGAGGCCATTATCAAGAAAACGCAGAATGAACACGAAACTGAGATGTTTCTAGAGAATCAGTCCATCCAAACATAGGGGTTTGCTTCAATATCAGTTCATTCAGAAATTTACTATCTCCCATCTCTTCCAGTCCAGTCATTTATCTTTATTTGTCCATAAACCTCGGGGTGAACGAAATCATGAGCTTGAGTCTGGTTCGTCAATCCTTCTGCAGTTCCTCTTGGAATGTGATGGAGAGATGTGAACTTCTGGCACGATCTTTGAATTCCTTCATCATCCAGTCTGCTTCCGCTCTCAATACATATTAGTACAACCAAGATGAATAGGGAAGTGGGACTGTATGTCTTCATCAGCTCCAGGTCCGCCGTCTTGACTAGATCTTGTTCTCTGCTCGCCAACACTTCTGTCATGTAGGGATCGTTTTCCACTCTTCGGGGTAGCCACTGCTGTTGTCAATTCCAGATCATGCAGTGAACAACCTTCTCATACGTTTATAGTTGACTTGATGCATAAACAATCATCTTTCTGCGATGTACACGTTCATGTCTGAGTCTCTCTTAGAAGCGTTCCAAGTCAGGTACCACTTGCGAGTGCGGAAGCATATCTCTATTTCAGCTTTTTCCAGAACTCCGTTCTCAATCAAACTGAGCTGTTTCTCTCTGTTCACGAAATTTATTAACAGTAACACAATTTGTAAGCATCCTTCAAAATTTTCTACATGATTCAGAAGATTCCAGCTTCTTTTAATCTGCTGTCGGAGTTTATAGTAATTTTCTCAATTAAGAACACCATTGCCTCAACATACATCAAACTTACAGAATATACAACTGATTGTCAGATTTCTAACAACTTGCGCAATTGATTCTCATGTTCTTCCTTGTTTCTAAACGTACTAATGAGTCATACAATGACCATTTGTCTAAACATTCGAGAAACATAAATTCCATTTGACGCGTAAGAATAGTTGACAATTTTGCCAATACAATTGGCATCATCAGGGTTCGCAATAATGAGCACAAAGGCAGCTTCAGAATCACTTCTCATTACCTTCCTTCTTCATAACAACTGCAATACTTTACGGAGGTTATTCTTGATTATTTAACCCATTTCTTAGAAGTTCCTGAGGTTGCTTCTTCAGTCCATCAAATGTAATCAGATCACTGAGTTTCAAAGGTAGACTAAATCATTTATTAATACGCGGGAAGGATTAATGATTTCAGATAGTGATTTAGTTAGGTTCATGATAGCCGATCCACCGTCATATATTTCTTTTTCTCTTCTTAATAAATCGACCGGATCATCCCAGAATAAAATATCAGGGTGATTAACATCATATTACGTCAGCTCAATCAATCTCTCACCTTCCATGGCTTCTTCGACTGAGATTAGTTCAGATTCTATTGTTCAAGCAGGAGGGAATACCAAAAGGTTTATCAGAGAACATTGAAAACTTTTGTACTACAAAATACTTCCAGTACTATTAGGTGCTAGGAGAAACTTGTAAATCAGAAGAGATCAGAGTTTTGTACTTTCATAGCAGCATCAATCTTAACAGATTCATGTGTTTTAGAAACATCATACTAGGAGTAGAATGAAACAAGTTACTAAAGGTCACAAGCCAACTCGAAATCAAGATACCTCAAAATCAGATATATCAAGATTAAACGGATTCATAGAACGAATACAACCATCAAACTAGACGGATGGTTTATATATCTCAGAGTCCAGTACATGATACATCAAAATGTTGAAATCGATGAGAGAACAGTTCAAGGTATTGGAATCTCGTTTGTTTTAAACAAAAGTGATAGGTGGATTATAAATCAATGGTACTACAACATCAAATGATCGTCAAAAGTGAGATGTATAGAATATCAGTCGTCAGCATCATCCTGCTAAGTTAACGAATCCATATTAAGATAATATTAACATCATATCCTTCCAAAGGAAACTGATTGGTAAACAGAGTTCATCATTCAGAGGGAGGAAAACAAATTTTTTATTTTTTTATTTTTTATTTTATTTCTGTAATTAACAATTATCAGAGTAAAGGATTATGCAAAGTCAAATAGTATCAGACGATACATTATATGCCCAACATAAGAAATGAATTCACAGAATGTGTCTAACACATCATGTTTGAATAACCTTCAGAATGGTCGATAAAATATTAGAATGTTTGTCAGGCAGAAATGGAATATGAGGATCAGAAAGTGGATTTGAATGGTATACGGTATCAATGTCATTCTTGAGGGATTTCAAACTTACTTGGTTACTGAACTTAGGTTTCAAAACTTTCTAGCCACAGAAATAGAATTTCTCATAAGGCATAACTGAAGGCAGAAGCACGAATCAGAGTAATGCGGAAGCAATGATACTTAAACAAATACCTTAAAGTCTACCCATTCCTCACCTGTCAAAACTTAAATTCGCCTGGGAAATCCTAAAGCAAGTCCTGAAAGTGTTCTCCTATGTTCCTACAGTGGAAGCCTAATGGTCCAAAACTCACAGGTCAAGGTTATATGTATCATAAGTCGTAGCCTGTTCTCTAATACCATAATTGTAACACCCCAAACCGACAAGGGCTAAAATGTCACAATCATGGTGTCAATCAGAACAAACACAAGCATAAACTTTAATAATACAAATGGATACAAGGGTTACAAAAGGTTCCATGATAAGGAATACAATATCAGAACTAAGTACAAAAATGACTAATCTAAAGCATCTTCAGAACCACTATTAACTCATCAAGCAATTCCTCTCTAAAAGCTCCTATTTGTACTCTTCACCCATAACCCAACTTCCTTCTAAAACCTGCCACGGAAGAAAGAAAACGCGGCCGAGCTTAAAAAGCCCAGTGAATAGATATAACAACAAAGTAATATGAAACAGAGATGAATACTGAATAAGGTATAAAGGAAATAACAGAATGTAATCAAAGGCAAGTATGAAATAGTAATAAGAGATAAGGTAAGGGTTAGTCATCACCCACGAGCCCAGAAAACAGATATAATAATGCCTTCATAAATGCCTTCATCATAATCATAATCATAGTCATAATGAGGGGAGACCTCAAAATATCAGATGTAAATAGAGGGGTGACCTCAATGGGTTGTGAAGGACGTGTATTGCAAACACAGCCACATTCACCAGATAACATATAACAGATAACAAAAACAGATTTAGGATGCATCCATACGCCCCCACATAAATCAGATTGGCCATAGTAAATCATATCATAAAGTGCGCATATCATATAACAGAAAAGGGGACGTGGCAGAACATCACTCCACTGCCCTGGAGTCATGCCAGAGGAGCATCTCTAACACGGACATGGAACCCCATGCCTAGTGAAATAAATTTGGCTCAGGTGTCAAACTAGAATAGGTCAAACAGAATTTCATAAATGACACAGATCATAGGTCATCAAAATAATCAGATCAAAAATACATATCAGAGGTCCATATCATAAGGTCCAAATCAGAAGGTCAAATCAGATAGTCCAAATCAGAAGGTTTAGATAACAAAGGTTCATCACAGAAAAGGTTCAGAACATAAAATGGGGTTTCATAGCAATGGCATCGGGAACCCTAAACAGAATGTCAGATCAAAAGAAAAGGATAGAGTCATGAGAAACCTTTACTGAAAAGGTCAGAATATCTGTACCTCAACCAGATGACAGAGTAGACACTAGAAAAATATCCAATAGGAATAGAACCTCCTCCTTCTTCATAAAACCTAGACGGATTAGAAGTCGAGAATTATTTGATAGTTCATTTGAAATCAGATTACTCCATTTTTAGGTTATCTTTCCATTTTTAGAAACTTTCTAGATTTAGTATCTTTACTAACTTTTTATAACTTTCTATTTTATCAGGTTCCCATAATTAGTAAGTTTCTATTTTTAGAAAGTTCCCTTATTTAGAAAGGTTTCCAATTTTCAAAAGTTGCCATAATTAGTACTTTCCAAAAATAGCAGGTTTCCATAAATAGCAAGATTTCCATAATTGGCAAGTTTCCATTTATAGACATGTTCATTTAGGTTATTTTGATCATTTTGTCAAGTTATTACCTTATCATAAGTCACAAATATGATTTTATGTTGACTTTCCAAGATTAGGGTTTCTTTTGAAATCGTAGTATAGTTTAGGGTTTAAAGTGTCAATTACCCAATTTAAGGCCACAAACTGAAATAATCACATTCTAACACTTAGAAATAAGTCAAACCAGTCTCAAATATTAGATTTACACTTTACACCCCTTTAGTTATAAAAGTTACATATTAAACCTTTAATTAAACATATTTCCATAATTAAACCATAAACTAATATAATTATCAAATAAGCCCCACATTTATCCAAAGTTTACAATAACAGCTCTTAACCATTTATTCAGATCATACAATGCTTAATATGCCATATTTACCATTTTAGTCCCTCAAGTTATAATAAATACATATTATACCTTTTAATTATGTAAAATACAAGTAAACCCCGTTTTACTTTTCAAAAATACGCTGGATACCTTTAAATAACTTTTAAGTCCAAAATTACTTTCATGTTACAGAAATTACCATTTACACCCTTAGTTTCACAGAATTACAAAACTAGTCCTTTTATTATTTAATTTATCAAAAACCATTAATTACTTATTAAATTTATCATAAGGCCCTCATAAATCATCATATTATCACATTATACCCTTAAATACATATTTGGTCCAGAATTCATATTAAGTTTCCAGAATTATGGTTTACACCCCTCAAATATTATTATTTACAATTAAATATATATATATATATATATATATATATATATATATATATATATATATATATATATATATATATTTCACAAATTAAACCTTTTAATTATGAAACATACCATTTAGCCCTTGTAATAATTTTATACCATTCACCCCTGATCTTTTATGATTTCTAAATACAACCCTCAATTTTAACAATTTACAAAACGCACCCTTCCATTTATAAAAATCCATTCAATTTACAAATAATTCCCCAAATCACAAACCCTAATTTTTCCCCATCATTACCATCATCATTATAAAATAATTACAACATTTGTTATCACCAAACATCACCCAAAACCATAACCCTAATTCATTCGCCCCATTTATATATATATTTTGACCAGATTAATAACAAATAAATCAAAATAACTACCATAGGCTTCAAATAAATGTAACCATATTTTATTCATGTCTTATATACATAATAACACTGGACAAAAATCATATCTAGCCACAAAAAAATCATTTAGGCCGATTAGGGTTTTTAGCATGATTTTAGGGTTTTCACTTTATTTAAATTCGTATGACTTGATTATCATGCATGGACCAATTTTATGATTTTATAAAGATAATATATGATAAGAGGGATGATAAAAAAAATACCCAAAGTGGTTCGATCGAAAAGAATGAACAAGAATGAATTTCCTCCTTCTTGGCTAAATTAACGAGCAAACAAAATTCCAAAGCTTTGATCCAATCACCCAAAGACACAACACTATTTTTCCCACCTTCATAGCCTTCAAACACATCCAGGAAAAATATCCAATTGACCCAGAAAAATACTATGCCGCCAGATGGAGTTTTGGTGGTTTTTAGGGTTTTTAAAGTTTGTTTTAAATGAAAATATGTAACAAAATTATATAGAGGGTAAATGGGGATTGAGGGCCGGATTTTAAGGTGTAGTGGTTGAGTGAAAATCAGAATTTATCACTTTTCATGATTAAATTATGCGTATCCTTATTTTTAAATAAGTTGTACTACATATTAATTCATTTTGGACTATGTTCAAGCATGGCATAATTTATTTAGGTTCTAAATATCTTAAATGCTCCAAAAAAAAATAATATTCATTATATGTTACTTATTTTCAAGTGTTTGGGATTTATTTGGTATTTTATTTAAGTTTTTATGTTATAAGGGCAATTTGGTAATTTTACACATTTGACAAATTTTAGATTTTACATTAATTATTAAGAGATTTTTCGTACAAACACAGTAGTTGTGTCAATAAATATTGACCTCATTTTATTACATTTCAGTCTTGCCTTCTTTTGGTGTTGCGACTCTTTCTGCTACAGAGACTCAAGGAAGAACTAATATCTCTGCATATGAGAAGCTACTATCAACTAATGACCAGGTATTACCATGGGTAAGTTTTTCATAATGGTTTATCAAACTTTGAAAGGAGTTAGTATGCCGTGATTTGTACATTTTATGTTATTTTTATATTTTATATAGGATGGAGGAACACGAAAAGTGTTTAAAAAAGTGAGCATGACATTCATCAAAGGGACTAATGAAGTAAACATTGTGAGTTTAAAACAAACGTCTCTTTTCTCTTCTTTTAACTTTGTATTATACGAAACAATACTATACTTGAATTATGTGCAGTTGCATAGGCTATTGGAAGACACATGTGTTAGGTGTGGCCCTGAATCGAGATGGGGTTAGTATTTTTCTTGGTTTTTTTCAATTTTTCAAAGGCAAATATGTTTGAAGCTGTGGTCAGAAGTTAGCAGGGTATGGTTGCAGGCGTAAAGTGTTTCAGTCGAGAGTGTTATTGACATGCAAATAACATGTCATTATTGATTTCATTCTGTATTAAAAGCTTACAATCATTCCACTAGAAAATGCTTTATTAGATGCACCTAGCTCGCCTATAAATGCTTACAATCGTTCTACAAGATTAAAACGGTATGTGTAATTAGTGTTTATCTGGTCATAAGGTAACTCAAAATTGGGGTTCGACTTTTATGGTCTATTTTTCTGCCCAAAATATGGAATTGATGAGGTAATAATAGTGTGATGATGCTCTTTGTTCAAATTTAGGGGTGTTTGTTTTATCCTATTTGTGCGGCTTACTGAACTTTGAAGAGCTAATGAGCTCGGTTTTTTGGAATTATGAGCTTAACTATGTTATAGACAAAATGTGGGAACTAAGGTAACGTTCGAGTTTAGCATTAGTGGTACTTCACAACAGCACATGGCTGATGATTATGCAAATCAGCTTGCAATATGTCAAATGGGGGTGCAAATTAGTTTTATATCTATCATAAATTTACCCATTACTATAATCACTTTTCTAGATACCACGATATAAATTTCAATTTGTTACAGGTTGGAGTGGTGGTCGCGAGTTGGCACTGCAGATCCTGATTAATCTGATTTCTGCCATCGTTCGAGTTGCTGTAAATTAATGGCTCAAAATGTCGTGGAGATGGTAACAGATCCTGATTTTGCAAATTGTGTGGAATTGCCGAGGTATAGAACATTACTTTTTCATAAGTTAGGTTGTGTATTGATGGAAACCTGCCTCTTTACAAGAAAATTTTCTGTGGGTTGAATGTTGGAGCCGTTGGAGCTTGTGTTGATATGGCACTTATCCGTATGCAGGTTGATGTAACCTTAGTTGCCCAATGTGTATATGACCACTGACCAATAGCGACATGTATACCGGGTTGCTATATGAAACATAAACTTAACATAACAGTAAGTTGTCTCAACAGATGTATACCAGGTTGCTCTAGAATAAAGACATGTTAGGATAAGGATACTATAAAGTTAAGAATATTGATTAAAACTGATTCAGGACAACAAATTTATTGATATGCTTTTGATGTTTGGGTAAACTTGCAGTACCCAGGAAGCACTGAATCTTCCTGACAGCCCGTTTGCATCTGCTTTAGGGGGTGAAGTATCTACAATTTTATAGCTTTTTCAACGGTGACAAAAGAGAAGGTTTATAGAATTAGGGAGATGACAGAATATCAAAGGCCATTTGAAAAAGTTGGATAGTCAGTATACAACTACAGCAAAGTCTATATAGAGAATATTTTCCAGTGAGCCACTGTGCTTGAACATACAAGTCTGCTTGAAGACTCTTTGTTTTCCATTGCTAAAATATGTGCAGCCGCCACATCAACTATGTGCAAAAATCCTACTGTTGTGTTTGCGTATTCGTCCACTGCCCATGATATAAAATTAATTGTGTATGAGAATTAGCTGTATAAAAACACCCCGCGGCAACACGCGGGTTTAAAACCTCGTTTTATTTATTTATAGTTAGAAACTACTTAGAAATTTCGTACACGCATGGGGTTTCAAATACATGATCTCACTTAATAATGAACCCATAAGCGTTACTATAATAGACTCCAATTCCGACGACAATAACTCTGACCTTCTTCATTGCATCTATGATTGAACTTGCAAGATGGGTTTAAGTTCTTGAGGGCCAATGGCTGAAAAAAAAAAAAAAAAAAAAAAAAAAAAAAAACCCTTTTGATAGGTTGCTGATCAATCCAAACTTGCCCCGCAAGATGGATTTTAGTTATTGAGTGTCAATCTTGCATTGTCAAATAACAATGACAGTTAAACGTAGGTAGCAACGACTAACCAATCCTCTTAGAAAAAGGACCAACAATGCTCTACCAAGATTTCCTTAACGCGGTGGCAGTCATGATTCGATGCCTCCCCCATGATTCGTCACTAGCCAATAATTCCATGCCACCTCATTCAATGATTCAACCATACCTCACCATACTTTTTTAGTGGCAACTATGATTCAATCATACCTCACCATAATTTAATGCCAAACGGTCGAGAATTTAATGCCCCAACGTTCCAATTTTGAATGCTTTCTTCCATACCTCTTCGGTGTTACATACCGAAAACCTTTATTGCTGAGATGGTTGCGGTGGTATTGCCGCTCGGTATGGAGCATACCGAACTCCATACCGCCTCCACTGCCACCCCCTTACAACTTTATAAATAAATAAAAAAGCAACAACACCTAAAAATTTAGCAAGCTCAATGTTTTCTTGTAATATTATTATCTCTTTAGCTAAGAGAGGTGCCAAATAATGTATTAGTGTAAACTTAAAACTTAATTTTGTCCCAATAAGAATATGAATATTATTAAACCAAAATCTCTTAAACTTACTAAACAAAGTTAAGCACAAAACCCTGATTCTTATTGGTAAATATTACGTAGTAAAGTTAGAAATTTGTAAATGCATTTTAGGAACGTACCCTTTTTTGAATCAATTATTTTTCCAAACATTCTATCCTATACTCCATTCATGACTTGTACAGAAGCTTTTGCAATCTCTCTTTTTAAATAATTCTTTTCCACTCTTTTAGTTACATGGAATCCATATTTGTCGAGGAAATATTTAAAACAATCAGTTGTTGCTTATGCCAATTCAGGAAATATTAAAAAAAAAAAAGAATTTAGAACTCCTTTTGCCAATTCAGGAAATATTTAAGCTTTTATTATTCAAAGTCTTAAAAATAAAATAAAGTGATAATTTTGAACGATTTAGTTTTTCAAATGTCTAAGAAGACCTTTAATTTAGAGTTTTCTTTTATTATATAAAAGTATTATTAACCTCGAAGAAGCGTTGTTAAGGTCAAATTACGTGAGCCATAATTCAAGCCACATATCAACTTGAGTGAAGGTTCTATTTTATATAGAAAAACAAATCACTTTGCACTGACAATTTTCTTACAAGTTAATTAAAGTGTTTAAACAATTTTCTCAAACAATCAATTATTATAAAGAACTTCGGTATATATTTCATATTAATTTTCAATTATTATCTTTATTAGAGTAATTAACTTTTTCTTTTGCCATTTCAGTTTATATGACTTGCAATTTTTTTTTATAATATTAATTTAATTTTTTCACAAGGCAAGAAAAAAACCTTGCTAGAGGTCAAATCACAAAAGGCAAAAATTAAACAAAAATTGAAGGAATATCCGCATTGCCACACTTTTCATGCACCTTCGATGGGCATGTTACATAATACGTCATGTTTGTGGGGTACGGTCAATTTTATTTTCGCCCAACAAATACAATAATAAAATTAGATACCAATTTCAATTTTACTTTGACGCAAAAACTATCACAAGCTTTTAACAATCATAAGCTTTTAAACTAAAAGCTACCTACTAGTAGCTTCTAAAACAAACATGAACTTATGTTGTAACCAAGTATATATATATATATGTCTTTGAGTTAGTATCAAATGAGAAGAAAATAAAAATAAGAAGGGTGAGAAGAAACCACAATCACATATTTCAGATGCACTTATAAAAGTATATGCATATCATTTTAAAAATCTCCCTCTTATTTTAAATGTGTGGCTAAAAATCATTTTTATTCTTCTCATTTTAATATATGCCTTTATCTTTAATTTGTGGGCTTATATGTTTTTCATTTAATGTTATTTTTGTTAGTTAATAATCGACCCACTTGTTTAGGCCCGTCTTGCACTTAGGGTTAGATTTGCTCATTTTCTATTTAGTGTCTCTATATTGTATAGTATTTAGTTAATTAGAATATGATCAATTTCTATCAGAGCCATGAAAAAAAAAAAAAAAAAAAAAAGAGTTTGCTTGTTCGCTTGGTCTCTCATGCAGGATTTACCGACCATATTTTATATTTTTAATAATCTCATCTACCTAAGGTCTACCTAATGCACTATCGGGCAGTGTACCCAGTCGTGTGAGGTATAACTAACTGGTAAAACCGAGGTCGTCCTAAGAGCTAAGGTGCAGAAATTACCTAAGTTTAATGTCACTAATTTAAAATGGGGTTTTGAATGATTAATTAATTACACTAAAAAATAGCAAAATAAAGCAAATAGTAAAACAAGCAAATGAGCAAAGGGAAATCAGATAGAGAGAATAGTGTTAACCTAATTACTACTCTTGTTATTAACATGACAAGTTTTCTAAATGTGCATCATATCATTTCATCAGGGGGTTTAATTAAATAGGCCCAGATGGTCAAATCGCCTAATCCTATCTTACACCTCGCCTTATTCTCCCAACTTGTGTTTGAACGAGTTCGCTGGAACGAAATACAAGAGTCATTAAGTGCCTCTACTAACTTAGACTAGTCTAACGGGATGTGAGCGGTCACAACTTACATTCCCTCCAACTCCTTAAGCACATCTATTTGGTACGTGGTCGTTCGTTGAAATTTTCACATGCATGGTAATATTTCTATCACCAAGTCACAACCTTAGAATGGGATGCGGCCTTTCGGAACTTACACCCCCTTTAAAGGAACTACCAAACATTAATACTACCGAAACTAGAGTGTCCTAAGACATGCTAAGAAAGTATACAAATAAAACGATAATAAATACGAGAAACTAAATCATAGTAACAATAATTTCATAACAAGGCTAACACATGAAGTGATTAGCCAAACATATAGTAAATTATACCAACAATAATGAATAAAACAATGAATTGAATTGAACATAATGTTTGATACAAATTACTTGATATAGATCTAATAATGATGGTGATTGTACGTGAATTCTCCCTTGGAAAGTGGTTGGTTACTGCTGGAAAATGCTCTGAGACGATGCCCTAATCGCCCGTTTGAAAGGGATGAAAAGAGATGATGAATAGTGCAGAATTCAGCATCTATTTATAGGGTTCAAAATAGCTACGGCTTAGCCAATAATTCTGCTGTAGCGTAGCTATGGCGTAGCGGATTTTTCCAACTATGGCGTAGCTCACTCTTTTGCCTAGCTATTGCGTAGCTGATTTTTCTAGCTATGGCATAGTTTCTTCAGCTTTTCACCCCTTTCTTATTAGCAATATTGCAACTTAGGCCCTTGTGTTCCATCACTCCCTAGATATCTTTTACATGTTAATTACTTGTTATAGTTTCGTGGATGACGGATTGTATTCCTTAATACCATTCATGGGGTGGCGCACTTAATTCCCCAATCCTATGAGAGCCTATTTCACTCCTATGTCGAGCCGGCTAAGAAGCTCCTAACATGGGATCATTAGAATTTACTCATGCATTAAATACAACCAATAAAACCTAGTGCACGTCAGTTCATGTTTCCTAAGACGTTCAAGCATGTTACCAATTGGAGATCTGCCAGTTTTCTTAAGCCTAACATCGAAATCATTCATCGAATACAACCGTAAACAAGTAATCAACACATAATTAACATATAGTTTTCATTAGATCTAAGAAAATACAAGATAGATCTAGCCTAGCATGATGGAATTAAAACAAGAACAAGATATAGACAACCAACACATAGACATATTGATTGAATTGAAAGAATACTTATCTCAATTACACATGAAAGGGTTCAAGGGCTGAGAACCCTTGAAAAACCTGTAAAATTCGTACTAAGTTTGGCCTTAGGGTTTCTCCAAAACTTCTCTCTTTTTATGAATGAAAATTAGAAAACTATATATAGGAAATTGAGGCTGACGGCATCAAGACCAAATTGGTGACGCCGTTATATCCCCGCCAAAAGAATTCTCAGACTGCCTTGATCTACTTCTGACGCCGTCACGTTATAACTTTTTCCAGGCCGTCACGTATTTTACTCTTGACGCAATACCTTGTGACGCCTTCAATTCTGTACTGGGCCGTCATGAAAATTACTCTTGACGCCGTCAGGATTTTCTTCTTGACGCCGTCACCTACTGTTCCCAGCAAGAAAAATTAAGACTTTGGCGTTTTCTTCACTTTTATGCTCCAAAAATGTCCGAATTGCTTCCTTTTCCAGATTTCTCTTCCAAAGTACCTAAAATCACAAAAGGAACGATTTAGGGCAATATTTGATAAAATAAATTCAATTCCGTGCTTAAATGACCCCGTAAAAGTGGTTCATTTTTCGCCTCATCAATTTATCTTGTGTTTGCTTAGATCTAATGAAGCCTAGATGTTGATTATGTGTTGATTACTTGTTTATGGTTGTATTGGATGAATGATTTCAATGTTAGGTGATGAGGCGAAAAATGAACCACTTTTAGGGGGTCATTTAAGCCCGAATCCGAATTTATTTGATCAAATATTGCCCTAAATCGTTCCTTTTGTGATTTTAGGTACTTTGGGAGTGAAATCTGGAAAAGGAAGCAATTCGGACATTTTTGGAGCATAAAAGTGAAGAAAACGCCAAAGTCTTAATTTTCCAAGCTGGGAACAGTAGGTGACGGCGTCAAGAGCAAAACCTTGACGGCGTCAAGAGCAAATCTCATGAATTTCCATGACGACCCAGAACGGATTTGACGGCGTCACGTAGGAAGGGCGTCAAGAGTAAAAGAGTCGTGACGGCCTGGAAGTATATATGTCTTGACGACGTCAGAAGTGGATCTAGGCAGTCCGAGGAGAGTTTTGGCGGCGAGGTGACGGCGTCACAAGATTACTCTTGACGCCGTCAGACCTGTTTTTCTATATATAGTTTTCTAATTTTCACACATTAAAAAAGAGAAGTTTTGGGAGAAACCCTAAGTACGATTTTGGTGTAACTTTACAGGTTTTTCAAGGGTTCCAACCCCTTGATACCTTGCATGATTAATCAAGATAAGTGTTCTTCTAATTCAATCAATATGTCTATGTGTTGGTTGTCTATATCATGTTCTTGTCTTAATTCAATCATGCTAGGCTAGATCTCTTTTGTATTTGCTTAGATCTAATGAAACCTAGATATTGATTATGTGTTGATTACTTGTTTATTCTTGTCTTGGATGAATGATTTATATGTTAGGCTTAAGAAAACTGGCAGATCTCCAAATGGTAACATGCTTGAACGTCTTAAGAAACATGAACCGAGGCGCACTAGGTCTTTATTTGTTGTATTTAATGCATGAGCCACTGTTTACAATCCCTATAGTTGTGCTGGGCATGGTGTAGGAGGAGATAAGAGCTCATAGAATTGGGGAGTTATGTGTGCCACCCCATGAATGGTATTAAGGAATACGATCCGTCATCCATGCAATTATAACAAGTAATTAACGTGTAAAAGATATCTAGGGAGTAGTGAAATCTAAGTAAACACATTTTCTCCAATTACTGCTCACAACTTTAGTATAAATTAGCTTAATTTCATTTTTATTATTTTATTTTGATTGCATCTTAGTATTGGGTTAGTTGAATAGCAACTAATTCCGCCCACTCTTCCAAAACCCGAGATTTTACTTGCTTTCATAAAAATATAAAACCACAAAAATAATCATCCCTCACCTTTAGAACTAGTATTTAGGCTTTCTAATCCTAGCGACACTATTCCTAAGCTGAACGATCAATCCCCCGGTACTTGTCACTATACTATACTACAACGATCAGGTACACTGCCTGGTGGGGGTTGTAAGCTTCTCGAGATCCCTCGAGAGGTAAAGCCTGTTGCGATTCCCACACATCATTAGGCTTAAGAAAACTGGCAGATCTCCAATTGGTAACATGCTTGAACGTCTTAGGAAACATGAACCGATGTGTACTAGGTTTTATTGGTTGTATTTAATGCATGACTAAATTCTAATGATCCCATGTTAGGAGCTTCTTAGCCGGCTTGACATAGGAGTGAAGTAGGCACTCATAGGATTGGGGAGTTAAGTACGCAACCCCATGAATGGTATTAAGGAATACAATCCGTCATCCACGCAACTATAACAAGTAATTAATGTGTAAAAGATATCTAGGGAGTAGTGAAATCAAAGTAAACACATTTCTCCACTTATTGCTCACAACCTTAGTTTAATATAGTTTATTTTCATTTCTAGTATTTTATTTTGATTGCATCTTTAGTATTGGGTTAGTTGACTAGCAACTAATTCCGCCTAAATCCTTCAAACCCGAGATATTTACTTGCTTTCTAAAAAATATAAAAATACAAAAATAATCATCCTTCATCTTTAGCACTAGTAATTAGGTTTTCTAATCCTAGCGACACTATTCCTAGCTGAACGATCAATCCCCCGGTACTTGTCATTATACTATACTACATTGATCAGGTACACTGCCTGGTGGGGGTTGTAAGCTTCTCAAGATCCCTTGAGAGGTAAAGCCTGGTGCGATTCCCACGTATCAAGTTTTTGGCGCCGTTGCCGGGGAATAGTTATTGTCTAGGTTAGAATCTCTTTTTATTAGGTCTACTTGCTAGATTCCTTTCTAGTAAGATTTTATTTTTATTTTTAGGTTTCTTTAGTCTATCTTATTTCTTTGTGTGTTTGTTCGTAACTTTTCACCACCCGACATCATGGACGATGGGAACATCTTTGAACCCGTCATCCCACACAACAAAACCCACCACTAGAACTTCTTAGGCCCCGAACCTTAGGAGAGTATTCCCAACCTAGCCACCAAGGCTACCGAAACACCATTGAGCTCACCGGAGCCAATGTGACCCCCTTGCGATCCGACACCATCCGGTTGGTGCAAAGCGGATGTGCATTCCATGGACTTTGTTCCGAAGAACCAAACCAACATCTTAAGGACTTTCTTAAAATCGTAGACTCCATAGACCTAGATGTTGCAACTAGAGAGACAACCCGATTACGCCTATTCCAATTCTCTCTACGGGATCAAGCTAGTCAATGGCTTGAGCGTTTACCCGCGGGATCCATCACCACATGGGATGATCTCACCACTCGTTTCCTTGCTCGATTTTTCCCACCGGGGAGAACTACTAAGCTTAGAAATGACATCTTGATGTTCCAACAATGTCAAAATGAATCTCTTTATGAAGCATGGACTCGTTTCAAGGACTTACTCCAAAAAGTCCCTCATCATGGCATAGATCTTTGGCTCCAAGTCCAAATCTTTTATGACCATATCGATCTCTCCACGAGGCGAGCCATTGACCAATCGGCCAGTGGTAAGCTACGTGATCTAAGTGCGGAACAATCATGGGAACTCATAGAAGATCTTGCTCTCTATGACAACGAAAGTTGGAATGATCCCTGTGATTTGAACAAAACGGTCAAGGCAATATCTTTGCCTTCGAATAACTCTAGCACTCCCGACCGTAGGATCATGGAACTTGAGGACCAAGTCAAGTTTCTCATGAAATACTACGAAGCTCCTAAGCCTTCAAGCCAAGTGAACAAAATCACTTCTTCATGCGAATTATGTAGTGGTCCCCATGACACTCGTGATTGTGTGGAACTCCCCGGAACAACTTTTGCGGACTACGCATCCTCGCGTACTGACGAAGCGGGAGATAAGTGGTACACTTTCAAGCCCGAGCCAAACCCTTACGGTGATTCATACAACCCCTCTTGGAAAAATCACCCAAACCTTAGGTGGAAACAAAATCAACCCAATTCTTCCAATCCGCCTAATCGTTACCAACCAAACGGTCCACCCTCCAACCGTACTTTCAACAAAAATCCTTCTAACAACTATGGTAGTACCAACAATCTTGAAGGATTGATGTCTAAGTTCATGGCATCTCAAGAAGCTCGCATAGCTAGGTTTGAAACCGAATTCAACCAACAACAAACGGAGATGACCAACAAGATAGACAACTTGTTGAAAGCTCTCAACAACCAAGCGTTAACTATACCTAGGAAGGACTCTAGGGACACCAATAATGAAATCCAAATTAAGGACCCCTCATCATCTAAACATGTCCACTTTGTCAATGTTGTCACCATTAAGCCAATAGATAAGGAGATAGAAGAAAGTGACAAGGATGAAGTTGGAGTAGAAACCGAAACTAGGGATGAAAGTAGGGAAGTTGAGGTTAATAGGGGAGAGGAGTTAGAGGAAGTAGAAACTATAGAGAAGTACTTTGATAAGTTGCCCACCAAGGAAGAACGGGAATACCATAAAGATTTATCCGATAGTCCCGAGAGACCATATATCCTTGGCACACCCCTTATCAAAATGGGAGACCCCTCTAACATTAACATACCATGCAATATCGGGCACATGCATATATGGAAAGCTTACATCGATCCTAGATCTCCTGTAAACATCATGACTAGGACTTATTACAATTGGGTGATGAAGAAGCAACTTGATTTTAGGATGATGCCTAATAAGAATCTGATAAGTAATTTTGTAGGAAGAGTGAAGGGATTGCATGTGATTATAGGCAATTTCATTTATGAGATCGATTTTAAGATAGTAGAAGACACTCGTCCTGTGATAGATGCTTGCCTAAGCCACATAATATTTGGAAAACCATTTGTTGAGGCCACTAGGATGAGTTATGATCCGACTTTAGGGATAGTTAGATTCAAGGAAGAGAATGATGAGATTGCCTACCAAATGCCTTACAAAATTGAGCAATACCGCCTTCTCTCTAATTTTGAAAAGGAACACAAGCAAGCGGCTTATTATAGGAATGATGAGGATAGACGTAGAGGAGTAGAGTATGTGAAAAATAGGATGCTTGGTTTCTACAAAGAATGCTTGCAACTAGGTCCGGAGTACAAAACTGGTTTAGAAGACGACCTAGAGAGTGAAACCAACGATGAGGTCACATAGTAACCTATGACCTTGAGTCTAGCTACAAGACTCGTAAATAAAGAAAAGCGCTTCTTGGGAGGCAACCCATGCTTTTGTGTGATTTTATTTTGTTTGTTTGTTATTTGCTTTCGTATGCATGTTTTATTTTTATTGTTGGTAGATCATGTTTCTAAACTAAAAAGTGGAAATACTTTACTTTGTTGTTTAGGCCTAGTCTTAACTCCACCTAATAGTATTTTTGCAAAAGATAAGTGTAAGGGGAAACCCCAAATATGTTTTTAATAAACAAACCGATCATGATTCTCCACAATATTAAGTGAACATGTATATTCGTATTTGTTAGAGTCAAATGCTTGTATCGAGTCATAATGAAGTTTTGCAGGATTTTCCAGGAAGTAGGACCAAGTTTTTCCAGAAATTTTCCGAAAACTTAACACAAGAATTTCTGCAGGCCACTTCTGACGGCGTCATGAGCTTGCTCTTGACGGCGTCATGTGTAAAAACCTGGAAATTTTACCAGTTTTGTTTTTCTAACGGATTTTTAAAGTTTTTGTTGAATTATTAAGTTTTATAATCTCCAGGAAATCTGCAAACTTCATTCCACAAGCATTATATCTTATTTTGTTTTCTAGGATTTAGTAACTTATGTAGATTGCCGCCGATTTTATGCGAGGTTGCTTTGTTTATTTTCTCAGGATTTACAGGTTATGTATGACAAGAAGATGATTTATATTCTGGAAGGGAAGCTTTGATTGTTCATTTTCTTGGAGGAAGATCTAACCTGGCCACCTTATTATCCATACCGAGCGAATCAGGGGAGTATTTGATTTCATTCTTTTTACTTATTTCACTTTTACATTCTTTACTTGAACATTGGAGACAATGTTCATCCTGAGTGTAAGGGGAGGGTAAAATGATGATACCTTATAGATACACTTTCGCTTGAGTTTGTTTGTTTAATAGTAGATGTGTAATAAAACTATGAGAAACACTTGTTAGTGCAATTTTAGCGCCAAATTTAAAATTTTTTACAACATTTAGTAGTGAAACTTTAGCCAGAGCAAGCGTCTCATGGATAGGAGATTGTATGACTAGCACATAACCGTACTTTCAGAAAAATTTTCCACCAAAATATGTGAGGTTCGCCTTTAGATTTGATAGCAAAAGCATTTACTATTAGTGCTTATGAGTGTACCGGTAGCATTTAGATTCTAGAACTTGCGTTAGTGATGCATCCCGAGACCGCTAGTGAGACTACATTCGTGTAGTAGGATTTACTATATGATAAGAGGCATTAGGATCACCCTTATGTTAAACCTGTATTATAATTACTTGACCATTTAAGTCATATTACTTGGCTAGTTAAGTCAACTAATTTTTCCCACACCTTAGCGTTGTCCTCATTTTTAGTACATGAAACCCCTAGTACACCCCTCCGAGCCTATCTTTTCGTTTCTAACTTTAAGCATCTTACTTAAAGGAAGAATTTGTTACACCCCACTTAAATGTACAACCAAATCGCCTTAGCCTTCCATGTATGCACTCATTTTTTGTGCATTATTGTTATTTGTTAAACCCTAAGTTAACTATCTAATTGATTACATGGTTCTAAGTCGAGTCATATCCTTGTACATATTGTTTTTGGACGATTGGGACTCATGGGTAAAGTACTTATTTTATGGAGTAATCGGGAAGAACATCATTTATTACCCCTATATGTGCGTTAATCTTAAAAGTACTCCAAGTGTTTTGATTTTCTTAATTCGAGTCATTAGATTAGTTTATTGTAAAGTATGTAAAAATTCAAGTGTAAGGGGAATTTCCATTCCCTATGCTGTATTATTTTGGATGGTAGGGTAAGAGTGTATGCAAAAAAAAAAAAAAAAAAAAAAAAAAAAGAATCGAAAAAAACAAGGAAAAGAAAAGAAAAAAATAGAAAGAGAAAAAGAGAAAAAAACATACAGACTACCATCCCTTTTTATTCTATGTTCATTTTATGTTTTTGTTATTTTTCATTTATTAGCTTAAGTCGAGTCTAGTCTTGGCTTAGCAACGCCATATTGTACATGTAATTAACCAAGACTGTTAACTCGCCACCAGTAAAAACTGCCTATATCCAATAAAACCGTGTATTTCATATCCCTACACCTAACGTTACAACCCTTTAAAAGACCTCTTTGATAGTTTATCCTAGGTGCTTACGCCATGTGGTGGAAGTTTGATCCTTTCCCAAGCCTATGGTAATCTATTTTGCTATGACAGGTAGTGAGAGATATCTTCCGTTTCCATATTGTAATTTATACTTTATTACACCCGAGAGATGTGAGTATCTAAACACTATTTGTGAGGTGCTAGTGTATGACCTCCGTGCTTGTCTTTGGTCTTTAGTGAAACGATTATTTGTTGTAATTACTTTTATATTAGTGTTAAATGACCCCTAACTTGTATTTTGATTAGTATAAAAGCGCATTTGCTTGAGGACAAGCAAATCTCAAGTGTAAGGGTATACGATGAGGCGAAAAATGAACCACTTTTAGGGGGTCATTTAAGCCCGAAATTGAATTTATTTGGTCAAATATTGCCCTAAATCGTTCCTTTTGTGGTTTTAGGTACTTTGGGAGAGAAATCTGGAAAAGGAAGCAATTCGGACGTTTTTGGAGCATAAAAGTGAAGAAAACGCTAAAGACTTAATTTTCCAAGCTGGGAACAGTAGGTGACGGCGTCAAGAGTACCATCCTGACGGCGTCAAGAGTAAATTTCATGACGGCCAAGTACAGAAATGAAGGCGTCACAAGGAAGAGCGTCAAGAGTAAAATACGTGACGGCCTGGAAAAATATAATACGTGACGGCGTCAGATGTAGATCAAGGCAGTCCGAGAATTCTTTTGGCGGCGAGATGACGGCGTCGCCATGTTGGTCTTGACGCCGTCAGCCTCAATTTTCTATATATAGTTTTCTAATTTTCATTCATTAAAGGGGAACAAGTTTGGAGAAACCCTAAGGCCGAACCATATACGAATTTTACAGGTTTTTCAAGGGTTTTCAGCTCATGAACCCTTACATGTGTAATTGAGATAAGTGTTCTTTTAATTCAATCAATATGTCTATGTGTTGGTTGTCTATATCTTGTGCTTGTCTTGATTCCACCATGCTAGGCTAGATTTATCTTGTGTTTTCTTAGATCTAATGAAACCTAGATGTTGATTATGTGTTGATTACTTGTTTATGGTTGTATTGGATGAATGATTTCAATGTTAGGCTTAAGAAAACTGGCAGATCTCCAATTGGTAACATGCTTGAACGTCTTAGGAAACATGAACCGATGTGTACTAGGTTTTATTGGTTGTATTTAATGCATGACTAAATTCTAATGATCCCATGTTAGGAGCTTCTTAGCCGGCTCGACATAGGAGTGAAGTAGGCACTCATAGGATTGGGGAGTTAAGTACGCCACCCCATGAATGGTATTAAGGAATATAATCCGTCATCCACGCAACTATAATAAGTAATTAACGTGTAAAAGATATCTAGGGAGTAGTGAAATCTAAGTAAACACATTTCTCCACTTATTGCTCACAACCTTAGTTTAATATAGTTTATTTTCATTTCTAGTATTTTATTTTGATTGCATCTTTAGTATTGGGTTAGTTGACTAGCAACTAATTCCGCCCAAATCCTTCAAACCCGAGATATTTACTTGCTTTCTAAAAAATATAAAAATACAAAAATAATCATCCTTCATCTTTAGCACTAGTAATTAGGTTTTCTAATCCTAGCGACACTATTCCTAGCTGAACGATCAATCCCCCGGTACTTGTCATTATACTATACTACATCGATCAGGTACACTGCCTGGTGGGGGTTGTAAGCTTCTCAAGATCCCTTGAGAGGTAAAGCCTGGTGCGATTCCCACGTATCAATGGAGCTAAAAAGGAGATACCAAAAAATAAGGCTGATACGATATACATGATACAATCATGGCAGCGAAACACGAAACAAAAAGTCAGCCAAAGATTTTCCAAGGGAAACCAAATCTCTTTCCCCACTCTCACTGCGGACAACGCAGTGGTCGAACCACTCACCATCGAGATACAAGCAGGGGGTCACGACATCCACCGCATGTACGTCGACGGGGGAGCATCTGCGGACATCATGTATGAACAATGCTTCAGAAGGCTAAAACCTGAGATACAAAACCAGTTAATTCCGGCCACGACGTCGTTGACTGGATTCACAGGTGAAAAAATTTGGCCCATGGGACAATTACGCATACTTGTGGTCATCGGTAATGAATACCATTCCACAACAGCTTGGATGAACTTCATGGTGATCAGGTATCCCTCGTCATACAATGGCATCATTGGGAGACCAGGGATATCAGCCATCCGTGCAGTTCCATCCACAGCACATGGGATGCTCAAGTTCCCAGTGGAAGGGGGAATTGTCACCCTCTACAACACTACCGCATCTCCAAGAGAATGCAACATAGTGGTAGATGATGTTCCACGCGCTCCAGAACAGCACACGACCATGGTGACAAACCTGAAAGTTGCAATCCACCCAGATTATCCTGACCAAAAAATATCAATTGGGGGATCACTGTCTGACAAGGGCAGAGCAGCTGTGTGCGCATTATTGCAAAAGAACCTAAACATCTTTGCATGGGAACCCAAATACATGACCGGAGTGCCAAGAGCCATTACTGAACACAAGCTCGAAATCCGACAAGGATATCCTCCAATACGGCAGAGAAAACGTGGCCAAGCTCCAGAACGCGCAAAAGCTATCTTAGAGGAAGTACACAAGCTCGTGGACGCAGGGATCATGCGAGAAGTCTATTACCACGATTGGCTTTCCAACCCAATAATGGTAAAGAAAAGCGATGGTAGCTGGAGAATGTGCGTGGACTTCACCGATCTCAACAAAGCATGTCCACAAGACTGCTATCCGCTACCAGAAATCGATTGGAAAGTAGAATCCTTGTGCGGGTATCCCTTCAAATGCTTCCTAGACGCATACAAAGGATACCATCAAATTCAAATGGCCAATGATGATGAAGAAAAAACAGCCTTCCACACGAGTCAAGGGGTGTACTGCTACACAAAAATGCCCTTTGGCTTAAAAAATGCAGGAGCCACATACCAACGGTTAGTGGATAACGCATTCGAGAAGCAAGTGGGCTGCAACTTGGAGGTCTATGTTGATGACCTAGTCATAAAAATCCATACCGAAGAAGAATTGGTGTGTGACATAGAGGAGACGTTTAAGACATTGGGAAGAATAAACATGAAGTTGAATCCAAAGAAGTGCACTTTTGGAACAACATAAGGCATGTTTCTTGGATACCTAATAGAACCCGATGGTATTAAACCGTGCCCAGAAAAAACAAGAGCGGTCATCGAACTACCTTCACCGCGCACACTAAAAGAAGTCCAGTCACTAAACGGCAAATTAGCTGGGCTAAATCAATTCTTGTCCAAATCAGCGGACAAATCACTTCCTCTCTTTAAAACACTCATGAAGTGTACAAAGAAGGGAGATTTTCGATGGACTCGAGCGGAAGAAGCTTTCCAGCAGCTAAAACAAAACCTAGCAGAGCTACCAAAGCTTGTCGCACCCCGACAAGGAGAAGAACTGATCATGTATCTTTCAACGACCCATGGAGCAGTCAGCGCGGTGCTACTGACAGACAGAAACTCTGTTCAAACACCTATATACTTCGTAAGCAAAGCCCTCAAGAAGACAGAGACTAACTACACCGCTATGGAGAAACTGGTCCTGGCTTTAGTATTTGCGGCTAAGCGACTGCGCAGGTACTTCCAAGCGCATCCAATAGCCGTAATTACAGACCAACCCATTAAGCAAGTTATCTCTAAACCTGATGCATCAGGGCGGCTACAAAAGTGGAGTGTGTTATTAAGTGAGCATAACATTTCTTACAGACCTCGCACCGCGATCAAGGGACAGATATTGGCTGATTTTATTATCGAGAAGCCAGATGCTGATACTCCACCACAAACGGTTGACACACCACTACAAGAGCCGTGGGTTCTATTTACTGACGGATCCTCGTGTGTAGAGGGGTCAGGCGCAGGCCTTATCCTTACCAGCCCAGATGGAACAGAACATACTTACGCACTGCGTTTCGAATTCATAGCCACAAACAATGAGGCGGAATATGAAGCATTACTGGCTGGACTCCGCATAGCAAATCAAATGGGCATACGCAACCTAGAAGCTAATGTGGATTCACGATTAGTAGCTAACCACGTGTTAGGCGAGTATGTAGCCCAAGAGGAACACATGATCCAATACCTCGATAAAGCCAAATCCTTGATCAAGAATTTTGACAAGTTCTCCATCAAACAAATCCCACGAGGAGTAAACAAAAAAGAAGATGCGCTAAGTAAAATCGCATCCACAAGCTTCGAACACCTGTCAAAACAGGTATTGGTGGAAACCTTGAAGAACAAATCCGTCTCCGAGACGGAAGTATCCACCATGATAGAAGAAGAACATCCTACATGGATGGCACCCATCATGGATTTTATTAGCAAGGGAACACTCCCCCAGGAACAAAAGGATGCTCGACGGATACGGCGCACAGCGCAGAGATTCGAACTTCGAGATGGTATCCTATACCGGCGTTCATTCTTACAACCATGGCTTAGGTGTGTCGGACCTCTTCAGGCATACTATGTACTCCGGGAAATCCACTCCGGATCTTGCAGCATGCACTCAGGACCACGGTCCGTTGTAGCGCGTGCCTTGCGATCCGGATACTATTGGCCCACCATGCACCGCGACGCGCGGGACATGATCAGAAAATGCAACGACTGCCAAATCCACAGACCCATTCCGCGTCGACCACAACATGAGTTAACACCCATCACCTCACCATGGCCATTCTATAAATGGGGAATTGACATTGCGGGACCCTTTTCAGTCGCGGCAGGAGGGCTTAAGTTCCTTATTGTCGCCATTGACTACTTTACCAAATGGATCGAGGCAAAAGCAGTGGCAAGTATCACAGGCAACCAGGTCAAACGATTCATTTTGGATAACATTGTATGCTGCTTTGGCCTACCTGGGGAAATTATTTCGGACAACGGAAAACAATTATGTGATAACCCATTCAAAGATTGGTGCGCGCAGTTAAACATCACACAACACTTCGCGTCAGTTAAACATCCACAAACAAATGGATTAGTAGAACGCGCGAATCGTAGTCTGGGTGAAGGAATTAAGGCGCGCCTGGACAGACACAAAGGAAGATGGGTGGATGAATTATCGCATGTTCTGTAGGCCCACCGCACAGAAATCAAAGTCAGCAACGGCGATACACCCTTTTCTCTTGTCTACGGGACAGAAGCCGTTATACCAGCAGAAATTGGAATGCCAACAATCCGTACATCGGAAGTTAACATCACAACAAACGATGATGAACGACGTATTGACTTAGATCTGTTGGAAGAACGACGCGAAAGGGCGACTATCCGCGAAGCAAAAGCTAAATCGAAAATGAAGAAGTATTATGATGCAAGAGTCAGAAACACTTCTTTCAAACCAGGGGACTTTGTATACCGCGCCAACGATGCAACCCACGCAGAAGACACGGGCAAACTCAGACCCAAGTGGGAAGGGCCTTACGAGGTCTCAGAGGCATTAGGCGATGGTGCGTAAAGAGTGCGCGACATGAAAGGCCACGAGCTACCACGCACCTGGAACATTTGCAATCTCAAGAGATGCTACCTTTAGGCCACGGCCCATACACTGACACCTCTGCACTTTAGTAAGCGCTAAATAAATGTTGGTGTATTTACTTTTTTTTTCTCTTTCTTAGGAAATTGTCTTTTTGCACTCGCAACAATTAATAAAACGTTGTGGTTTATAGCTAACTCCATAACACATTTCAACATAATTGCTTACATTATTCATTTATGTTTCAATTTTGTTTATATTATTGCCTACATGGCGTGCATGCATATATTAAGACCACACGAGGGCGGACAGGATGAGTAAACCTAGTAAAGTACTCGTTGAGTAAGAGGGTTGCAAACCCATCAACATCGGGTCACGTATCCCTGTTAAACACCTTACTACCAAGACGCTGGAGTAAGTTAACAAGTACATCCCATAATGGATGCACTTCATCGCACACTGTGCGTGTTTAACAAAACATGGACTCAAGACAATTGACTCTTACATAGTGGAACTCGCAGTACGCTGCACTCCACCACATGGATTCAAAACAACTGACTCCTAAATTCGTACACTAACTTCATACAACCTTATGACTTTAGTACGCATCTCACAATGCGCAACAACAAGTTTAAAACGAACTAATAAACCGAGACACTTGGTTACTAAAAATGATAAATGTAGTACGCTACACATTTACTCGCATGTTTGTTACGGTTATGGACTGCAAACGTTTCTTAAGTTACGTACTTAATGCACAAGTTCTGGGCTCAAATACAAGATATTATATGCACATCGTAACTCTAGATAAGTCTTTCACATAATAAAGACAAAAAATCTAAGTATAAAACAATGTATGTGCACAAAAGAGTTCCATAACTTCATTTACCAAAAAAACTACGAGTTTTACAAAGCTACAACTACGAGTTATACATATCTACACACTATGGGTACGCTCGGGGGAACGCTCTGGCGCAGCTGAGCTCCCCGCTTCCTGAAGTTTCTTCAACAACAGCGCATCTTTTGGTGACACGGTCGCCACACTAACTGCAACACCATCCGACCTTGGAAGGTGCGCGACACCCACACCGCAGAGAGTGGCCTTCCCCTTAAGACCCTTCTTCTTGGCTGCCCTCTCTGTGTAGCGCTCCAAGACTTCCTTCAGCGGAACCTCCGTCTCAATAGCAAAAGGGTTTAGCATGTCACGCGGCTGCGCGAACACTGGAACCTGCAATTGAGACTCATCAGGCTTCAAGAAAAAGTCAGCTTCGGCCTCTGCTTCTCTGCTATGTGCCTCCCAAGAGTTAATCCCTGCATGATCAGTCTAATAGGGTAATCTTGGTCGCGCTCCAGCTGCGCAATGTGCGGAAGCTCGAAGAGCCTCATTCCCTCCATTGCCTGCACAAGTTCGTCATAGGCACCAGCATTATAATCAGGGACCTCAGCGGGGGAAACCTTCAGCAGTTGACCCTCCGTAAGCTCTTCCACAGCCTGCGCCTTGCCACGAGCAACGGCGCACTCCACCACCTTCCCGAAGGCACTCACGACCTCTAGGGACTCCAGTGTGCCCATAGCAGCCAGGCGCAAACCATGGTTGATCAACCACCTGCGAAAACAACAACAAATGCATTAGAAAAACAAACAATATACAAAATTAAAGAGGAATGTACAACAAGTACCTGCGCTCCGCAATAGTAGACATAAGATGAGGATACAACTCCTCATCATACTCTATGCTCAGCCTGCGCAGCTTCTCTTCCTGCGCCTCTACGGAGTCTTCTACCTTCTTGCCAAAGGCGACAAGCTGATTGCATAACTCCGTCTTTATCTCTTCCAGGTACTTAACCCCCCAGGCGAGGTCAGCCTTGTACTGCTGCGACTCTCCACGTTCATGCTGCAGCTCAGCCATCACAGTCAGCTTCTCCTCAGTGGCCTTCTTGGCGCGCTCATCGGTAGCCAATACCTCTGCCTGCGCCTCAGCCACCTACGCCTTGAGCTGAGCGATTTGCTCATCCTTCTGAGCAAAGCTGTCTCCCTCCACGACAGCCCGCACCTTTAGCTGAGTGACCAACTCAGCTTGGTGAGCAGCAACACCAGCCAGCTCCTCCACCAACTCCTGCGCAGACATCTACGTCGCTGCCTTCAAAGGCTCCTCCTCATTAACAGTCTGTGGCGATGCGGCATGATCAGCAAAGGCCGCATCACCATCTGTAGCATGTTCCCTACAAAATGAAGAGGGTATGGTTAGTGCGCGGATACGGAAAATAAAGAAAATTACAGTTATAAATACTTACACAAGTGGCGGAGATTTGGCCTGGTTCTTCTCCGCGCTAGTAGCAGACATCTCATATGGCGCAACTGACTCCTCATCAGCAATCAGGTGGCGCCTCCTTTTGGAGGTACCAGCAACATAACCACCAGAAGACGCTTCCTTGCGCTTCTCCCTACGAATCTCCGCAGGCTCCAAAATCTCCACGCTGTTGGATGACTCCACATGCGTCTCTTCCTCCACGGGAGACTTCTCCTCAGTAGGAGGGACAACCTGCACGGGCGCAACAAGCGCAGCTGCAGGGGGAGAGTCCTCGCACTCAACAGGCCCAAAAACTGTCAAGTGCCCCGCCGTGGCCTATTAAATGGGCTGCTTACCCTCCCTCAGGGGACGCACCCCCACCGTCACACGCTTGGGCTCCTTCAGCTTTACGACAGCGAACAAATCCATCTCTGCGACAGACAAAAGACAAATAACAATAACAAGTTAGTTATTCAAGGAGAATAAGAAAAATACTTACATTATAGAGGCAATAAAGGATGAGCACCCACCCTGGCTGTTCTCATCGATGAAGGTTGGAACTTCATCCGCACCATCAAAATAATTACGGCTCAGCCCCATATGCACCAAGAACTCCTCAGGATAGGAGTTAATGGGAATGCGGTTAGCATCGATTATGTCTGCATCCGCGGCACTGTAAGAACCAGGGATAGGACGCTCATCCCTCGGCAACGACCCTTGAGTATAGAACTCAAAGCGCGATGGAAATACAACATCATCTACCCAGAAAAAATACTCTCTCTAATGTCTTAAAGAATCTACTTTTTCGGTGTAACATTGGAGGCGCCCTGCGCGTTTGGCAAACGAAACCCATCCATGCGACCACGTTGTGTAGTAAAACGCACGAAATAGGTCAACTGTCGGATTGATAGCAAGTAACCGACAATTTATCTCAAAATTTGATATCTTAGCCGCACCTATACAGTGCAGCTGTGAGATATGGAGTTGGTAATGACTGAGCACGTTGCTCAAAAATACAGAAATGGGTACGCGATAATTCGCGTAATCAAAAAAGCGTGTATATAAACCGATCTTCCCAACGGGAAAATCGGCAATACACGTATCCACATCTGGTGCTTCAGGATGGATGTCGAGAGGAATGAAGAAGTCAGAAGAAAACTGACTGACGTCATCCTCATCCAACCTAGAGTGGAACTCGTGTAACTGAGCAACCATTTTATAAATAAGGTATACTAAATATTGCGCACGCGCAGTTACCTAATGAAAATAGAAGATCGAAGAGAGAAAAAGCTTTAAGAATTTTGCAAATGGTGAAAAATGTTTTGACTGTGTGAAACACAGTGAAATGGGGGCGGTGATTTATATAAGAAGCCAAGAAACCCTAAATGGGATGCCACGTGGATCCCACTAACAAATGTGTGGCTAGGAGATGGAAGGTACAAGCACTTTTCCCCTTTTCTCAAGGCACACGTGGACAACCTCCCCGTTTTTCGAAGCAATCTTTGTGATATTTTGGGACTTGATACATTGTTCCAATATTTTGGGCGGGAAATATTTAAGTTCTTCCCGCCACGCTTACCGCTAGTCTCAATAGTCTAGTATCCGCGGCTACGGGCCGCGCACACTAGACTGGGGGGACATGATAACGTATAGCCTATAGATGGGCCACGAGCCCAAATTATAGACATTACTAAGCCCAAACCCACCACGAGTGGGTTATCATGACAAATGACTTGGGCCATAATTACCAACGGCTTGGGCTCACGAAGCCCAAAGCCCAACCAAAACGCACGGTTAAAGGATAAGGATCTTCTATTTACGGAATAGATATCCTTACCCCGGATAAGCACCACGAGTGCGAAGAGTAAGGAGCAAGATACCTACACGGTTTCTGCGCCCTATATATAGAATGATATATTCTCATGAAAAGGTACGATTTACACAATCCCTAAATCTTCAACTAAACCCTAAAACCGATTACTTAATCTCACGCCGGAGTCTAATCGTTGGAGACAATCCCATGATAAGCGTAACGGTGTTGTTTGCTTTCTTAGTGCGCAGGTTTCACAAGCACTAAAGTTCTAATTGGTACAAGAGTATAGTCCAAACAAGGTAAACCCAACTTTTGTATCAACATCCATGAACTCCTTCAACTTTTGAAAAGCAGCTTCAGCTTCGAAACTCCATTGGAAAGTCTTCTTATCCATACATCCTTTAAGGGTCTTAAAGAACGGCAGTGATCGATCTGCACCTTTTGACAAAAACTTGCTCAATGCTGCCAGCTTTCCATTAAGGCTTTGTACCTCCTTCAATGTCTTTAGGGCTTGCAGATCAGTGATGGCTTTCACTTTTGAAGGGTTTGCTTTGATTCCTTGCTTTGTTATCAAGTGCCCCAGGAATTACCCCTCTTCGACATCGAACGAACATTTCTTCGGATTGAGCTTTATATTTATGGCTCTTAGCTGGTTGAAGGTTTCTTGAATGTCAGAGAGTAGGTCTTCCTCTGTCCTACTCTTTATGACCATGTCGTCAACATATGCCTCCAAATTCCTTCCTATCTGTTTATTGAAGGCCTTGTCTACCACACGCTGGTAAGTTACTCCTGCGTTTTTCAAATAGAAGGGCATCTTCTTATAGCAATAGACGCCCTTTCCCGTGTAGAAGGCAGTTTTTTCCTCGTCTTCTATTGCCATTTGTATCTGATGGTATCCCTTGTAAGCGTTTAAAAAGCATTTAGACGAAACCCTAATAAGGACTCTACCTTCCAATCTATTTCTGGGAGGGGGTAACAATCCTTTGGACACGCTTTATTGATGTCACTAAAATCAACGCACATACGCCATCCTCCGTCACTTTTCTTTACCATAACTAGATTGGCCACGCACATTTAGTATTTGACCTCTCTGAGTATACCCGCCTATACTAATTCGTCTACTTCTTTGCAGGCTGCGGCATTTCTCTCCGGCGCAAGGCTCTGGCGCTTTTGTTTGATAGGCTTAATGTGCTTGAATTCATTGAGTTTGTGTTCCGTTCCAAAAGGTTTACCATCGATCATGAGACTTCTCGGAACCCCTGTCATATCGGAGTATGTCCATGCGAAGATATCTTTGTTGTCCTTCAAGAGTTGAATGAGGCTTGTCTTGAAGGTGGCAGGGAGTTGTCTTCCGATTACTACCGTGTGCCCCGGATGGAGCTCGTTTACCACAATACGCTCTTCGGCGTCTCCGCAGCTCAAGATAGCCTTCGGAGGCTCCTGAGGATTTTCTTTAATCTTCTTTCCCATTTCTGGTGTCCCTTTCTTGTTATAATTGGATAGTACGGTCCCTATCCCATTGGCTGTTTGGAATTTGATTGCTGCGTGTATGGTAGATACCACAATGCCCATCTTCTGCATGGCGGTTTCCCTATCAATAGATTATAAGGAGAATCGGACCATACAATTGTAAAAGTAAGGGTTTCCGTTCTTGCTAGTCGGCCCTCATCAATGGTTACGTCTAGAGGGATTTCACCTAGAGGCCATGAGTGTTCTCCCGAGAAGCCTACTAAAGGTATCTTCGAATCTACCCTTTGCGATCTTATGGAAGGTTTGAGCTTCAGAAAACAGTGCTCGTATATGATCTCACAAGAACTTCCGCAGTCCATGTAGGCCCTATTAACTTCTCGGTTGAAATTGAGGACCTTTATGACTACATGATCATCTGAGGGATGTTGACTCGTTAAGGGTGGAAACGTTACTTGCCCTACATTGGGTGCTCCTTCCTCAATTTCTTTTCTTTTCTGATTCGGGCCTCCCCTGCGAACCATAAGGATCGGAGCCTCACGGACGTAGTCCTTAGTGTCGGCGACCTTTTCTTTTCCCTTTCTTATACCTTTTATTAGATGCGTCAACTATCCTGATTTGACAGCTTCTTCTATTTGCTTTTTCATTCTCTGCAGCTGTTCGTTTCATGACCAAAATCCTCATGGAAGTGGTAGTACTTGGTCATATCTCGGTTCCTCCCATTGCTTGTCATGCGAGGACGGAGTTCGAAGGCCTTTGCTGCCTTCTCGGTAGCCAAAATTTCCTTTGGGGACTTTGTCAGGCTTTCCCATAAACCAGGGTTTGGACCCTTGTGGTATGGAGTAAACCTGTTATGGCCTTTGTGTTTGTTCTTCGGTCCTTCCTACGAAGATGGCTTCGCTCCTTTATTGTTCTCCATCGGAGCCCCATTGGTAGATACCTCTTTGGCCTCTATCCATGTGTATGTTTTGTCCATCAGGCCTTTGTATGTAGCCGAAAGATCTGTGGATAAGAATTCCACAAGATTCCGGTTGCGTAGGCCATGGACGAAGCAAGAGATGCGTTGCTCTTCGTGTAAGCCTAGAATCTGAAGAGTTTCGTCAGTGTACCTAGTAACGAAATTTCTTGTGCTTTCGTTCTCCTTCTGCTTAATGTTGTGTACCGTGAGGTGTGTTCTTGTGAACTTCTTCTGTTGGCTAAAGTGAGATCGAAACTTAGCCTTCAAATCATCAAGGTTGATGATGCTTCCCTGTTTCTGCCCATTCCACCAAATACGTGCAGAATCCTGGAGGGTATACTTAAACATGTGACAGGCTACGGGCATGACCCGTTTCTGCATTCTTATGGCTCCTTCGAACAAATGCAAGAAATTATCTGGATCCCCCGTCCCATCGTAGGTGCCTATATGTGAAGGCATCTTTAGACCATCCGGCAAGGGATAGTCTTCGATCCATCTTACAAAGGGTGTCGTAGGACATGCGGGCTCTGCGTATGAGTGGGTGTAAGGTGGTATGTTCATGGGAACATTATGGTATGGATTATAAGGAGGGGGTACCCCTGAAGAGGGTTGATTAGTGTAGAAACGATGAGGTGTACTTGTGTTTGGAGGGTAACCATTATATATGGTATACGGAGGGTATATCATGGGATGGTTATAGGGTAAAATAGTTTGTGAGGGATACAGATTGCTAGGTTGCCCATTCATGGGGGGATAAAGGTTTAGAGGATAATTCTGAACCGAAATCTGGGGATACAGGCCAACGGGAGGGAGGCTTCCTCCTGTGTTGACTGAACCTGGGTTACCTCCCACACTGGATGCGTGGGAGGGCTGCAGTGGAACTCCTCCTTCGGTCCTCCCCAAATGTGCCGCTAGTAATGGAGGTAGGTTTACCTCCGTGTTTTCCATTTGCTGGCTCCTCCCATTAGAGCCTTCAGTGACAGTTCCTTCCCTCCTTGTGGGAGTTCTTTCAGGAACTCCCTTAAAGCCTACATTCCTTCCTCCAGCCCTTCTACCCGCAGGAGACCCAACACGCAGGATGGGGAGATGAGCCCTAGGGACCGAAGGCCTCGGCTCCATCTCGATCTCCTTATCATACTCATCGCTGGAATATTCTAACTCCCTTCGCATCTCTGTGTTTCTGATTTGCCTCCTTCGAGCCCTTAACAAGGACTCTAGTTCTTCGTAATTAGCATCGACAAAGGCGGGGCTAATTATGGGCTCTGGATTAGCTGACGTGGATGCGTGGTGGTTGGGCGCTATTTTAGGGTGAGATCATGTGGTAAAGGTGGAGGCCGTGATTGGCGGAAGGTTGTTGGTGTCAGTTACGGGTAAAGGGGTTAAGGACGAGAAACCCGGTGGGGGTGTAACCTCTCTTTCTGGATTCATGCTGAAATAATAGCGAGTGTATTTGAGTTGGCTATTCTACTTGGAAATAACAGGACTAATTGTAGCGGGTCCCACGGATGGCGCCACTGATTGTATAATAATTCGCACTACCAGGCCTTCGATGGTGATCAAAGGAAATGAGGGGTGTTGTGATTACGCCAAGCTTGGATATAACCTGAAATAAGAAATACTAAAACACTACGTTAAGTGATTGCGCAGGGGTTGGACCCTGTGAACCACCTCCGGTGTGTGAATAAGTGATCGGTATGAGAGTTTAAGTGTAAATGTAGTAAAGTAAGGTGAGAAAGATTGCATACCAGATTTGTCATCGTCCAGGACTATTTATAGGTGAAGAAAACGGTCCTGGAGAGTGGTCACATGTTTGAGAGAGATCATGGGGGCGTCCCATGATTTGTGGTAACCGCTAGGGTTTAGTGTCCCACTCCTCCTGGTTTAGCGGGGGAGCTAAAGAAAAAGAGGAGACGTGGGTAAGACTTGCTCTCACCAATATTTGGACTTGGCATCGTTCCGTCCTTCAAACTTATCGAGAGATACCCCGAAGGGCTTAATCCTTTGATTGGAGAATCCCCGCTTGGTAACTAGATCATTGATGATTAGTTTTACGCCAAAGAAAGTTTAAGGAGGCTAGCCAGAGCTTTCGATTATGTAGGTTGTGATCAGACTCGAAGGGAGATCCTTCGAGCTAATCGGAGGGTACATCATCACATAGTATTTATACTAGTAGTCTTAGGGCTTCACATGACTTACAACATATTACATAACTAGCCCTTAGACTTTAACAAAACATGTAAACATTAATAAACTAGCATGAAACATATTAAATCTTTAACGTACTAACATAATATTGTACCCTATTACAAGACTCATTGACTCGATAATGATCGTCACTTCAACCGTTCCCAACAATCTCCCCCTAAGGGACGATCATTGAGATCTCTCTTTGATTGCATTTATGATCATCACTTTTGCGTTTCCAACAATCTCCCCCTAAAGGGGTGATCATTGTGATCTCTTTTGTGACCTGTGGGTTATGGGTCCACCAATAGAAATGACTGATCTTTTGACTTCTTTGATGCTTGTTATTTTGAACTTTGAGTCTTTGTGTAATAGCTTTGCTAGATTCTTTGTTCCAATCATGCTTTGTGATCTTCGTTCTTCGTTCTTGTTGTTGTGATCAAATGATGGTGTAATCTGCCTTTCGTTACTTCTGATACTGTGTTGGTTGTCTGCTATTCCAACATGCTTATACATCTTTGGACTTTGACTTTCACATACACTTAGTTCCCTTTCTTTCACTTTGATCTTTAGTCTCCTTACTTTGTAGATTCTTCAAGATGTATGTATCAGCATGCGGAATCTATCGCCATGGAGGTGATGTGTAGCTGCAGGTAAATAGTTAGCAATAAACAACCGGTACTTACAGATAAGGAATTAAAGATCGTCAACAGCATAGTGTGAAGACTCCTTCTATTCCTTATCAAGGCCGTTCCCATGTCAGATACCCCCGAAGGAGCTTACGAGACCTTTTAAGTAGCTCAATGACTGGGTGAGTCGCTGGGGATCAATCCACGACTGTAGACCGCTATAGAACCACCGCGAACACTAAGCATAACCCGTGTGGGGTTACCGAAGTGACCTGTTGTCAGGGTTGTTTGATGTTGACCTTGGCAGGAATTTCCATTCAATCATTGAGAAATACATTTGTAAATTCTCTCATAAATGTTATCGGCAGATTGCTAAGATCTGCGAAGGACTCGATAATTTACAGCTGGTGTCCACTGATGTAGAACACCAGTTGTAGAAATACTAAGTGTTCCTAAGAGATCTTTGATGTATCTCATGGTTCTAGACTCGAAAAGTGCACACTTAGGTTTCCTATGCGGAGACTAGGGAGGGGTCTCCTGCTTCAATATCAACCATCTCTAAGAGATAAGTCGATAGATTACACCGGTTCCCCGTGAGAATGAAACAAGCTCTTTTAAGAGAACTTGAGTGGTTAAGAAGGTTTAGTGCATTGCGTCACTGGATCCATGACGACTTTATCTTCAATACCGGTGTTGTCTTTTGCAACAACCAGTAGCATACGAATTGAACCCGGTGTCTGCCCTAAGGTTGAACATATGGAGGGCTATTTCTTTTCACCATTTTCTTTTTAATTCTTCAACCCCTTCTTTCTCCTTTCCTTCTTTTCTCCTTTTTTTCATATCATACCTAAGGACTTCTAATACTAACTATTGGTGATGTCCTTGGGTAGATCCATCCGGCTCTAGCGGATCATAGGACTATTTTTCCTAACCTTAGTCACCTTATAACCCCATGACAATCCTATAATTACCATGAAACCATTTATTGAAAATCTCTCAAAGTGTTTGTGATAATCAAATATTTTGTTTAACACTTTGAGAGTTTTGTGTTTTCATTTGAAGGGCTCTCCCTTCACATGTGCTCATGAGTATTAAATAAATTTGCACATGCGGGAGGAGCAAGCACTTTTTGAATTGATCCACTTTCAGTGAACAAGACCGATTCGAGACACGCTTACATCACTAGTTAGACTAGCTTGAAGTTATTACCCGGCCTGGTCGAGTCCACAGAAAGATTCTCGAACTGGTACATTTCTACTAAGACAAATCCTTTTCGAGGCACGCTTACGTGACTAGTTAGAGAGTTCCATTGTCAGCTTTTAGGTAACAACTAGCTTTAGTAACTAACTTGATGTTATTACCCGTCGAGGATAAGTCTTTTCGATTATTAACTTTTGTGTTTCTTCAATTCCAGGGTCAATTCTGAGTCGAGCTCGCACGAGATTCAATCTTAAAGCATCCATTGTCATCCATATTTTAATCACTTTTACTTTTCTCCCCCTCAAAAATAGCATACAAGATGTTGTTTTTGATGAACTTTTGATTAAAATATGTGTGTGTGTTTTTTTTTTTTTTTTTTTTTTTTTTTTTTTTTTTTTTTTTAGTTTTATGGGGAGATTCACCAAGAACTTATCATTTTGAACAAAGATCATTTCAAATACTCCCCCTCAATAAGTGAAATAACTTTTTGAGGTTTTGATTACGAGAGGGAATACTTGTCCTTTTGAGTAGAATTTATGAAAAACTTAGAAAATTTGATCAATTCTACTCAAAAGTAAGAAGCGTTCACTCCTTATGTTAGGGTTGAGGCACTGAAGCATACCTCAGGGTCCTTTAATTTCAAAGAACGGGTTATACACAGCTATATGTGCACAAGTAATTAAGCATGATTTTGATGGAACATTTTGTTTTGGAAATATGGTGAGGCGAAAAATGAACCATTTTTAAGGGGTCATTTAAGCCCGAATTTGAATTTATTTGATCAAATATTGCCCTAAATCGTTCCTTTTGTCATTTAAGGAACTTTTGGAGTGAATTCTGGAAAAGGAAGCATTTTGGACATTTTTGGAGCATAAAAGTGAAGAAAACGGCAAAGTCTTAATTTTCCTTGCTGGGAACAGTACCTGACGGCGTCACAAGTCTCTTAATGACGGCGTCAAGAGTAAAACAAGAGGTAGAAGTGGTGACGGTCTAGAGAAAACGTGACGGCGTCACGCTTGGCCGTCAAGGTTCAAGATATGGTGACGGCTCAGAACTAAATAACACATGATGGCGTCAAATCTGGATCTAGGCAATTCGATCTCATCATGGGCGGCGAGTTGACGGCGTCAGAAATTCCTTCTTGACGCCGTCACCCTGTAAAATCTATATATAGTTGTGCAATTTTCATTCATTAAAGGGGAACAAGTAGGGTGTAACTTTGGAGAAACCCTAGCACGAATTTTACTTCTTTTTCAAGGGTTTTTACCCTTTGAAAACTTTCATGTCAATTTGAGATAAGTACTCTTTCAATTCATTCAATATGTCTATGTGTTGTTTGAATATATCTTACGCTTGTCTTGAATTCAACATGCTTGATGAGTGTGTAAATACTCATCATTTTTAGTTAATCTGAACTGCAAAAACGTTTAAAAACACTCAGAAATGCATCAAAATACTGAAAATATCCCAGGAAGTGTGTTTTATATGTTTCAGATGCAAAATGTTTAAAAATAGATGAAAAACGAACAAAGTTTTCATAATTGGCAGTTTCAGTCCCTCAACTTTCAAAATTTGACAAAATTAGTCCCTGAGCATTTATTTTTGAAAGAAAAGTCAACCCAAGTCCTTTAAAAGTCAAATATTATCAAAAATAGTCCTTGGGTAAAAAGTTTTGAAAATTTACATTTAGTCCCTCAAGTTTCAACAATTGGCAGTTTTAGTCCCTGAAGGACCAAAAGTGAAAAATAATATTTATGGAACTTGAACTATTGAAATATGGCAGGAAAAACCCTTGGAATATTTTGGAAGATTGGCACATCAGGCCCTCGGATTTTGGCATGTTACATATTTTGGTCCTTGTGATTTCCTAAGTTACTAACCAAATGGACCCTTTAATATTTCCCCAATCCACCCAACTTTCCCAGCCCACCTTATACCTCCCACACAAGCCCAAACTACCCTGGCCCATACACCAATCCAGTTCACCCTCCACAAGTAATAATACCAGGGTCAACTTGACCCTTTGGCCACTCATCCCCATCTCTTTTCCCTTTCAACCCGTGAACCCTGCACCCCTACCATGGCCATCATCATCACCTTCCACCCCCTCCTTTGCCAGACTCAAACTATTAATAACTTTCCACAACAACACTCCAAAACCCACCTCCCTGCCAAAAGATAAATACGAAATTGCAAAACTCTATTTCCCGCCAAAAAAGGAATCAAACAGCCAGGGGCCATTCTACCCATCCAATGGCCTCAAATGGAAGTGGTAAAAAGCCAAGGAAGCTGAAAAACCCTAGAAGCCCCATATAAATAGAAAAAGAAAGAAAGAAGAGAGGCAGTAGATTTTTAGTAGTATTTCAGTTAGTAGGAGTAGTGTAAAATTAATACTTTAGTTAATTTAGTTTTAAGAATTTCATTCCATTGTTGTAACTTACAATTCCAGTTAATAAAAAATTTCTCAGCTTTCCTTTATTTTCAAATTTCCATTTATTGCCTAAGTTCAACTTTTTTTTTTATAAGCTCATATCACTATAAATTAAGCTCATACAAGCTCACAAGGCTTTTTGTGAGCTTTTTCTTTCATTCAAACTGTTTCTTCAAGTATTACTTAAAGTTTTCAACAAAATCTCAAAAATACAAAAATAGCTTATTTTTTGCTTATTTGGCTTTCTGCTTATTCAGTACTTCTTTTATGCTCTTTTATGCTTATTTATGTTTAATGTTGCTGTTTATGTTTATTTGGTAGCCTAGATAGCAGTGGTTTTTAGTTTTGTTTCTTAACTGTCCATTTTAGCTCAACCTAGCTTATTGAGATTAGCTCATTGAATGTGCTTATGACTTGGTCATCACTGGTCATTCACACATAATATAGCTTAATTAGTACCTCGCTCTCATTTTCAGAAGCTTTCTAAGCCATTTGTAGTGTAAATCAAGAATTAGTCCTTGGTTAAGGACTGTTTGGCACAGGGGTGTACCCTGTGTTCTTGTGATTGTTTTGTTATTAGTTTGGCATAAGTAGTTTGCATTAGGTCCTGTTAGGTTTGTAGAGTCATAAAAACTAGTGTTATTTCAGTTAAAAGTCAAATTGCCATTGTAATCCCCCTAGCAGTTTCATTGTTGGATTTTTAGAATCCAAGAACACTCATTTCAGTTCTAAAGTTGTTAGGAATGCTTAATGTCATCTCATTTTAGCCTATTACTACTTGTTCAGTCCATTAGAAGTAATTAAAACTCAAAAGGTCAACTTGTTTGAAGATTCTCAAAAAGTCAAAATTGCATAAACCAGAAATGAGACAGATTTCAAATCAAGTTCTAAGGTTCATTAGTGAATGGAAGTTCAAAGTTTTTGTTAATTAAGAATCTAGGCTAGCTTGTAATCCATAGCAAAAAGAAAATCTCAGTTTGAACAAGGTTTGATCATAGAAAAATGGATTGGAAGTTGGTGGTCTGACTGAATAGCTCCCCTGCATCAGGTTTTAGCACCCAACTTCTGTGGCCCCACAGACCTCACCAGTGGGCCCCACAGGGTAATCCTTGGCCCTTTTGAAAGCTAGTAGTGGTAGCTTCTAGGATCCAAGCTTCCCTTGAGCTCATGCTTCTTTGCCCCTAGCTGAAATCAGGACTGCAACAAGTCCCCTTGGCTGCAGGCCTGTGTAAGTGTGTTTGTTTATCTTAGCTTAGTTTCTGATTTTTTCAAAGTGCTTTTCAGGGCCTTAGGATTGCTTATTGTTATTCTTGTAGCTTATTAGGTTTCCCCTAGTGGCCATAAGCTTAAACCCCCTAGTGTAGTTTATAGCAGCTTATTAGTTAGCTTTGTTGATTTTGAGTTACTTTCCTAGCTTATTTCTTGTACTGCTGCTAATTTGTTGTTTAAACTGCTTAATCATTAAGATTTTGAAAACATTTAAGTTGTAAAAAGTGTTCATCTGTGTGTGTTGGATAAGTGAGTTAAAGAAAATCAAAAAGAAAAAAATGATTTGCAAAAAGTGCAAGAGGTGGGATTCGAACCCCTGACCTCCTGCACCCCCAAGCCTCAAACAAAAAACCACTCCCAAATGCTCTTGGGACTTTTTTCGTTTATACTCCACCACCAATTCCTTTTAAATCTCATTTTCCCACTTTGGCCTAATAAGCTGTTTTATCTTATTTAACTGCTTATCAGTGGTACTTTCCCCCTCCTCATATTTTTCCTAAATTCCTTGTAACTTGTAGCATTCCTAGTAATTTCCCCAGAATTTTCACTGTTCCTTTGGTAATTTTTAGATTTAATTTTAATTAAATTAGTTTAAATTAAAAAACCAAAAATAAAGTAGTTTTAGTGTTTAATTTTTAACCTAGATAACTTTTTATAATTTTCATAACTTTTATAAGTTATTAAGCCTCTATAAAAATTAGTTTTGAAATTTTCACTTTCCATTTGCTAATTTTTACATTTAATTTAGTTTAATTAGCCTTTAAATAATAATTAAGTGATTAATTCATAAATAGCTTAAAATTTAGTTGTAAAATTATTTTTATAATTTTTTAGGATTCCTGTAATGGTTAATTAGATTTTTAAAAATTTTCTTAATTTCTAAGTTAGTTTGTTATTTTTAATAATTTAAATTAATTAAATTTGTTAAGTAATTTTTAATTAGTAATTAATTAATAATAAATAATTAAATAGTGTAAAAATCAATTTTCTTTTCCCAAAAACTTTCTTTTATCATTAGGATTATAAAAATATTATTTTCATATTCGTAGGTATTTTATTTCTATAAAACTCGCGTTTTACTTCGTACGTTAACGTAACTTTAAATCAAACGTACGCGTTATTAGACTTAGCTCACGTTTTTAGTGTATCTGATCATCAGTAATTGTTTATATAGTGTTTCTAAGTTATTTTCATTCCTCATATCTTAGTGTAATCATACAAATCACTCAAATCTCTTTTTTGTCCAAATTCACACGATCACAAACCCGTTTTGATTACCATCACACCTCGTCGGGACATAACGACCCGGGGAAACCCCTATACTTCCACGGAGATTGACTCTAAGCAGTTTGACTTTGTTGACCACATCCGTGGTTGACTTTAGTTGACTGTTTTTGTCTCAACCAAATTTTGGCGCCGCTGCCGTGGAGGTTGTGCGCGTTATTCTAAACGGTTTTGCAGATTAGTAATTTTGGAATTCACTTCTTTGTAAATTTACCATCATTGTTCATATTTTCTTATCATATAAAAACAAAATTGTTCCCAAAAACATTTTAAAACCAGTTTTCAACGAACATAAAAAAAACCCAAAAAGATTTTCTGTCTTATTTGTATATAAAATGTCTTTCCAAAAATATTCATCTTTACCCTACTACCCTTTTCCTTACCCTCCAAAACCTTTTGATTCTTTCTATGTCTCATCCACACCTTCTGATTTGTCAATGGTGTTGTAATCCTCATAATGGTGGTAATTGCCCCAGTTGTGGCATGGTAGAGTCAGGAAACGGGTCTCTCTATAACCAGGATCCCTATTCCTACCATGACACGACTGATTTATTCCATCAGCTACCACACCATGAGACTCAGCAGTTTTACTGTTGTGAGTACTCTGGTGGTTCACACTACAATTCTGATTGTCAATCGGGAAACACGCTTGTCTATGAGCAGTTTCCTGATAACGATTATGACTACAGCACATACGGCTCACAGCCACAAGTTTTTCTGTTGTGAGTATTGTGGAGGTTCACACTTCAGTTCTGACTGTCAAACAAGGAATCCATTTCCTTGTAACAATTACGACTATTCATATCAAGAACAACCTCCACAGTACCAAATGATCCAAGCAACTCCTCATGATACTGAGCAAGACCTTTTACTAGAGTCTCTTGAGATATTGCAAGAACTTAAGGAGGAGTTGGCTACTACATCGTTTCAAGATTCTCGTGAGAAATCCATGGCAGGATTACTTGCTGAAGAACGAGATGCTAGAAACAAATTGAGTAAGGAAGAATTGCTAGTCTTAGAACAAGCAGCTAAAACACTTGCCATATTTCGCCATGCTGCTCTTCTCGACGATGATGATGATGATGAAGGTACCCTTGATATTTCTCAATTTTGTAAGGGTTCATCAAGTTCATCAGTTGTGATTCCTTCCTCAGAAAATCAGGGAGAAAAGACTACGATAGAATTACTAGCAGAAGAACAAATAAAATTTATAAAACCCATGTCTGCTAGTCATCCTCAACTCCCTCAGTCTGTTGTTATCACACCCGAAGTTCACACTCATTCTCTAAGCATGGGGGACGAGCATCTTAACACTGTTCCTGAAAAGGAATCGGACGAATTCATAAAGTCTAGTGTTGAGAACCTTGTCCCAATCCCAGGAGAGTCACAAGGAACTTTTGATCATGTGTGCGATTTACTTTCCTCTCTTGAGTGTCCAAAAGATCATTTTGAGACTTTCTCTGATTGTAGCGAAGATTGTGCATCTTATGGAGACATCGAGTATATTGAGGCATCAGTTCCACATTCTGATGCTGATCATTTTCTCGAGGAGTTTGCCGATGAACTCACTCACATCAATCCACTTCCAACGGGAAGTAACGATGATCTCTTTGACTTTGAAGCCGATCTTGGAGGAATTCAAAGTCTCTTATATCATGATCCGTCACTCAGTTCTGATCCCAACAGTCCAATAGAGAATGTTCATCTCTTTGTTCCCGAAACTTTCAAAACTACTCTCACCAATACTTTGTTTGAATTCGACTTTGAATTCACTTTGATTTCTGATAATCCAATCTTTGGTATTCAGTATGAGGATAGTGATGAGTTCACAATGGAACAAGAATTCACTGATTTACATCATGTGATTGATTCTCTTCACGAGGAGTTCTCCGGTGAACTCACTCATATCATGACTCCTCTGGAGTATGATAGCCTGGGGGGAGATACACTCAATCATGAGGATTTGCAAATTCCCACCCTCCCACCCGGGATGTTTTCAAACCCAATGAACTTAACCCTTGAAATCTAATTTATCATGATTATCATCATGATCTTCTTTCTTTTCTTCACATATAGGGTGACTTCTCCTGTTCTTCACTTCTTCGGGAATGAAGACACTATCTTTGACCCCGACATTCTCATGTTTCATTCTTTTGAGCCAGGATCTCTCTCTGTACATCTCATCGGTGTGCAACTTTCACGTGCTTCAAATGTTTGTCCAAACATCTTGAATGAAAGTCCGATGCAGATTGTTTCTTCCACATCATACTTCCCCAAGAACCAATGAATTCGGGGTCGAGTCAAGCTAGCGACTCGGTAAACAAAAACAGTAGCATGCATATGGGGTTTTCACCCTAAGTGTGGGGGAGTGCCCCTGCTATTATTACCATGTATATATAATAAATAAAATAAAGTGAAAAATGGTGTCTCCACATTTAGCTTGTAATGTTGCCCTTTTACGTTCAAAGAGTCGGCATAATAGCCGGGACTTTGAATATTGAGGACAATATTCAATTCTAAGTGTGGGGGAGGGGGAATTCTAGCGAACTTTATAACATTTTACCTTATAGTACCCCCGTTTTTGGCAAAAAATTTAAATTTTTTTCACTTTATTTCAAAACTTTTTGTGGTTATCAGTCCACCATGTCTAAACAACAAAAGGATTGGCTAATCCAGGAGAAAACAACTCTTGGTAAAGATATATCAAATCTGTTTATGGCTGAAAATTTGCCCAAAATTGTATGGTATTCAACTCTCCATATCCTAAAAAGTAAAAGAGTTGGCTAGCCTGCAAGATTATGGCTTGTGGTAAAGGCAGTGGAAAACCGTAATTGGTAATCAACTGATGTGCGTTTTATTAGTACAAGTTTTAAAATTTATAAACACGAATTATCCGATTATTATCTAGTACATGCAAGCAAGTATACTCGTCCGGTGTAATAAAGGTGGGTAAGTCGAGATCGTCCCAAGGGATTTGGTGGTTTTAGTAATAAGAAAAACGTTTGTTAAATAAGGGTTGTCAATCCAAATTTATGTAAAATCTTAATTTAAAAGAAACTCAATAAAAACTAAACATATACTTGTGTATAATTCCTTGATTGGTAATTAGGAGTATTGTAACAATTTTGAGTACAACTTGTTATGAGGCGCAACTAAAAATGAGTAGTTATACAATCTATGATGTATGTCATGATTTCACTACTACTAAGAACTGTATCACCTAAATGACTCCTTTCGAACATATCAAATTAGTATGACAATCCTATAAACACATGGTTGTTTAGAAAATCAATTCTTTTCTTATGAATTCCTACGAATCCTTTCGGTTCTTTTTCGTGATGAAATCGTCTCAAATCTATTTTAATAAGTAAATAAGATGGTTGTCAAGCATCCTATTCCATACTAATTTGGTGCATTAATATTTTGGAATAAAAACAAGTTGAAATTCCTTTCGGACCTATTTTTCAAGAAATTGTTTTTACCGACAAATTAAGCAAGAAAAGATGTTATTTCAACAAACTCATAAAATAGATATGTTTTCATGCATCACCTTTTTCATAAAATAATACTCCATTAACCAATCACATCATATATACAAGTATATCACAAATTACTCTATAGCAATCATATTAAAACACAAGTAAATAAGAAAACTTTCATAAAACTTAAAGTAACAATAGTTCATTATAAGTATCAAGGTGTACCTAGTCTTGAGAATTACAATGAATAAACTTGTGGAACTATAGCAACCACACTCCTCCAATTGCTCACTAACGTAAGTAAACAACTCCACACTCGAACCAATGCTTGAGACTCTAACTCAACACGTTCTGGACGTTTTTACAACACTTAGTAAACTTTCAGGCAATATAAGATAAACTAACAAGATTTGGTGTAATACTAAGTTAGATAATGGTGGTACAAGTAACTTTAGGCCCTAAGTGCTCATTATATAGCATAATGACACTTATCCTTTAAGTAAAAACGTCCATCCTCAGTTAATAAGCAGAAATGATCAGCCACACATGATTATGGGGAGTAAATTCGCCAATAAATGCAAAACTTGTAACTTCAGTCAACCCCATCCGATCGGTTTCTCACCATCCGATCGGATGGTCAATCTTTGGCACGTTTCCAGCCGATCCGGTTGCGGGTTGCAACCGATCGGTTGGATTTTGTCTGAACCGTATTTCAATGTCTTTTCTTCGTCGTTTTACGTTGCATGCATTATTTTTCTTCGTAGCATGACTTTGTCCATCAGAACTTGATATTTCCTTGATAATTTCGTGTAGACAACCTTTCTTTATCAAATCCTTTTGTCCATGCAACGTTTCTTTCTTCCTTGATCCTCTTGAAACTCTCCAAAAATGCATGTCCACTTCATTTCTTCATCTTTTAATCATTTTTACCTGCTTTTGGCTATATTTGCATGTATAAACACTTTTCCACGATTAAGTAACAAATATATACAAATATGATCAATTTCCACTCATAAATCAAACAATAACGCGACTAAAAACATGTTAAATTTTAGCATTATCAAATCCCCCACACTTGAGCTTTGCTCGCCCTCGAGCAAGTCTTAATCAAAAGAAAATTGAATTCAATGGCAATATTGCAAATATCTTATTTGAACTTAATCAAGTAAATAAAGAGTTTGATAACAATTCTAAGCACCTCACGAAGATAATTTGAAATTCACTCATCACTCAATATGTGTAACGATTAATAGATCACTCATTGCACAGTCATGATTTATGTTTCTTACCATAGGCTTGTACAAGTATCAAAACAATAGAATAATTCATCAAAGAGGTCTTTTATTCGGGTTGTAATGTTTAGGCTAAGGGTTTTATAAACTTTCATGCAAAATAATTACACTAAGTCAAAAAGGTAAGGATAAGGCATGAGAATATTTATGAAATTGGTTTTAAAAAAAATAAAATCAAAGTCTAAGCCCTATAGTTGCTAATCTCAAATACTCCACAAACCCAAAAATGACAATAGTTACAATCTTTCTCCTCTTCTACTTTCACATGTTGATACATCGATTTACCATAAAAATATTCTTCAAACTTAGCACATCGGCTAACAACATATCTCATGACTTTATTTATTCATAATAATATAACACATTGGCTATATTTGTCACCTTATAGTTGCGATGTTTTTCTTTTTTTTTTCTTTTCTTTTCTTTTTTTTTTTTTACATCACATCTCCCCCACACTTCGCATAAGCATACACCACAAAAAATACAAAACACGAAGTTGCGCACCTTCATCTTTGTTGGAATGGCGCACACATAAATTGTGAAGTGTGGCTAACTAATAATCATACTATCCAACATACCAAGCAACTAGCAATCCACCATTTAGACTTTGACAAGGGTAAGGCTAAGGTTTAAAGTGTAAAATATTTTTGTATTTTTCTGAATTTAATCAAAATGAAAAGGATGGCTCGGAGGGTTAAACTAGGGGTATCTAGCGCTAAAAATGAACGCTAACAAATGGGTTACAAATACGAGGGTAACTAACCAATGTGGTTAGCAAAAATTGTTTTGTAAACGGATGGCCATTTGGTTTTATTCCTAAGTTTGCCTCTTATCATATGAATATATCCTTATCATTCGAAAATGATTTTAACCGTAATGCATAACAAGTACAAGTTCTAGCATTAACACAACCACCGGCACACTCATCATGAAATATGTAAATAGTATAAGAAATACTATTCTCATAAAAAAAAAAAAAAAAAAAAAAAAAAAAAAACAAAACAAAACTAATCCTCACAATTTAGAGAAATAAGGGTATAAAATTGTGCTAGCAAATGTTATCAATTCCGAGACGAATTGCTCTTTAAAACTTGAATTTGTTCTCCATAAAATATCATTATTATTTATCATGAAATCAACCTTATTTTAACTAAAATATGAAGGGCGAACTACTACTAGTTACTAAAGTTCACGACTCTAAAAACGAAAATTTTAAAAATTTAAAAATTAAAACAAATTAAAAATTATGCAATTTTTCTATTTTCTTCCTTCCCCCACACTTAAGTTTTGCATTGTCCTCAATGTAATAAAAAATAACTTCAAAGTAAAGGAAATGAAAAATTTTAGAAAATACCGGAGTTAAATACGCAACATGCATATTTAATGATAATAAGCAAATGAGTTTACCGACTCCATACGTTGATCAACTATATGCTTCCGTAATAAAACTCTTGCAAGAAAACTACAAAATATACGAAACAACCAAACAAACACAAACAAAAACATATCTAAACAAAATAAAAAATTAAGTTACGTTATAAAACCTACGAGAAATAGTTAAAGATAATAGAAATAGAAATTGTTCGACACATAATTATTTTTTAAAACCAACCATAATCCATGTGATCAAACGTCACCATCAATAACTTACATCGGAACGAATGAACTCGTCCTCGCTTTTCTCTTCATCCTCATCAACATCTTCTTCATCGTCCTCGTCCACCACTCGTCTCTTATTCTTTCCAGCTCTTGACGACGAACCTCCAACATCATAACTCGATTCTCCAGGATTAAAACTTGGTCCACCCACATTAACACCAGAACTACCATACTCGGGAAGTCTACCGTATGGAGGGTATGGCTCGGGAAATGGTGAATAACCAGGATAAGGGTAGGGGTATGGTCCAGGATATGGAGAATATGGTAAAGGGTATGGTGGAACATTTGGTGGGTTGTAGGGAGGTACCTCATAATTGGCATCTTGTGCCAAATGTTAGATCATAGGCATGGAATAATCATAGTTGTAATTATTCCTCATTTGCATTGAATCTCTCCAAACTTCCCTACACTCAATAGCATTTAACTCTCGGTTCCAATCACCCCATCCTGAATCAAAACCACTTTGGGTGTTACCCGGAAAACTCCCCATTTGAGGTTGTGATGGTGCTCCCGCATAAGCTCCGGATTGTGCCCCTACACTTGGTTCGATCCAAGGTCCCAAAGTCTTGTTAATCTTATCCAATGCTTTTCCGAAACTAAAAGCATCCCATATCTCACTCTCCAATCTCACTCTACACTTCCTCAACTCATCATCATTAAAATACCCAAGATTTTTAGCCAACGTGGCCACATAATGACCTCCACAAACATCACTTTGTTTCTTAATCCCCGGTGCTCTCTTAGAAAGATACTCGGCAATAATCCATGCCACATTCCCATTCTTGTTTTCCTCCAACAACTTCATCACCCATAGGTCCGGTTGACTACATTTGTCTTGTCCACCACTCCTATGTATCAATCCCCAAGAAATCAACTTTTGTAAAACCTTCAACAACGGATTCCTAATCCTAGAAGAATTTCTCCTAAGACAAGTTGGATCACCAATTCTATTCCAATATTCATCAATACCCGTGTATTGATCATTAGCTCTAGCTAAACTCACAAAATGTGGTCCAAACAACCTATGTCTAACCTCATTCTCCTCATACAAACCAAGTGCAACTGCAAATTTTGGCAAAGATAAAGCATGTTCGCGACCACACAATCTAAACCAAACACAAACATCCCCACGAACATCATTTACCTTTTCTATCAAAGTAGAACGTAGAAAAGAACTCCAAACACCATTCCTTGTAAACATCCTCACGAATACTAAAAGCTCTTTCCCAAGAATAATCTTCAAACCTATCTCCATCTCCAGGATACACATAAATCATAGTCATCATGCTCCTCAATTGATCCTCACATTCATACTCCGCAAGCAATTCCCAATCAATCAACCTAGGCTTAGCAATCTTCCTCTCTTGAAGTTTTGAAAGACGTTCCCTATACGCATTCTTCTCATATTTGTTTTGCACATGAGAAAACTTGACATTATCATTAGACTCCCATTTCAAACTGAAAGTAATCCTCTTCCTCTCGTTCCTTTTCAAATACTTGTTAACAATCGGATTTCGTCCCAATCTTGCAACATTTCCTTGAAAGAAATCTCAAATTATGTTATTATATAAGTATAAGAACTAATACCAATCAATTTAGAAACTAGAAAACACATTTTCAAAAATGTCAAAAAAAAATTTCCGAGGCATCCATCAGATCGGTTTGAGGTCCAACCGATCGGATGCAACTTTGGCACACTCCCAACCGATCGGCTGCAACTCGCAACCGATTCGGTTGGAGTTTCTGCATACTACATTCATCCTCAATCCATCCTAAACGTTTCCCAATCAATCCAAACTTCTTTCTAACTTGTAATCTTCCATTCTTGAGTACTTCTAACATTCAAACTCTCCTATCAATGATTCTTAACATTTCCAATCATCACCCTAATGATTCTATAAAAACCAAGAACATCATCTACTAAAATCTTCCAATTAGTGTTCTAATCAACAATGCATTAACCTAACATCACTAATTATCAATCATGTAACTTCTGGGATTCATCAATTGCAAATAAACTAGCTCTAAAGATTATACCCAATTCAATCCGAAAATTCAATCAATGAATTCTTACTCAAAACTTAACCAATTGATCTAATTCTTTTTGCAATACCTTCTCCTAACATCTAATCACTTATCCCCAAAATATTACATCTCAATTCGAACTAATTCAAAAATACCCAATTCGTGACCTAATTTCAATCATACGAATTAAAACTTAATTGAACAAAAGTAATGATATAACTTACTTGACTTGATGTCATTGATGATTAATTATCACTCCTGCAACCTTCTAACAACTTCTTATGGTCGAATTTTTAACCCCAATTTTTGGTGGATTGTGTGTATGTGTTTTTCTTAAGTTTTTGAAAATTTTGGTTTATATATTCAACTCCATCCGATCAGTTGTGAATCCATCCGTTCGGTTTGGTATGAAATTGATTTTTCAAAGTTCTTTTCTCCACTACTAAACTTGACACAAGTGCTAGTAGCTCTTTCTTTTCTAAAACTTATTATCTTGTATGTATTCCAAACACACTTTGTCTACCAAAAATTTGGTCATCTACTTCTACTTCTAAACTTAAAACTAAAACATAACTTAACCTCTAAAAATTAAAAACTTAAACTAAATAAATCAAAAGATAAATAGATAAATATAGATAGATAAATAAATAGTCTCATTCAAACATGAAATGCATAAAACCTAAAAACATTAAATAAAATGCATGAAAAATAAAAATACGAAACAAACAAACTAGCACAAGATGTGCTTTATTCTTGTGATCATTCTTCTTCATCCATAGAAATATTCATTCCTAAGAATGTCTTCTCCACGATACTTGTTTGCCAACTTCCTAGTAGTCTTTTGAGTTTTGAAAGTTCGTGCAAAGTTCCTTCCGCTAGGACATGTGATATCAAATTTGCAATGCCAATCACCATCTCCTTCTTCTCTTTTGTAAATGCTATGACCTTCGGAACTCCATTCCAAGTTCTTCAATTGGACCGGTAAGGATCCAAGAAAATCTATCAACTTGTTAAACACAAAAATATTTTTAAATGGATTAAAGAAATCCTCCATTGCTAGAGCTCTTTCCATTTCATCTTCAATATCAAAGAAACTAGGTGTGCATGGGCCAAATTTGGCCTACCATCTTCATCCCTTCCTACTTCAAAACAACCAAGGTAATCCTCCTCTTGGTCCTCATCATTATCATCTCCATTACTACCCCCTCTAGGCTTTGGATAGTAAGTATTCTTAAGAACTCCATCATCAATTGTCATGGTACCTCTTCCCATATCTATTATAGCTCCACAAGTTCTTAAAAATGGTCTACCTAACAACAAAGGTAGTTCCTTATCAACCGCAACATCCAACACAAGAAAATCCACCAAGAATGCTTGATAACCAATTTGAACCCTCACATTTCTTACTTCTCCCATTGCTTTTGCCTTAGAATTATCCGCCATAGTGAGTTTAGAATTGTTAGGTGTAGGGTCTCTTAATCCTAACTTATGATACAATGGATAAGGCATAATACTCACACTAGAACCCGTATCGACTAATGCATATAAAGGAGTTGTCCCATTAATTTTAACCGGTAAAACAAAATTTCCGGGATCATTCATTTTCTTTGGGAGCTCATTCTCAATTATCCTTCTCTCCTCTACTTCTTCAAAATTATTATCCTCCAATTTAGACTTTGCCAACATAACTCCATCTAATTTCTTCCTATACTCCATATAATTCCTCAACACCTCAATGACCGGTTTGTTTTCCATCAATTCACTAATTTTTGCTTCAAGATTTTCCAAGATAGCTTGTTTTTGCTCTATGGTCAAAGGTTTGGTATTTTTTGGTGAATTTGGTGGTGTTTTGGATGATGATGATTTGTTTTCTTTTTGGGTGGAGGGTTGGGTTAATTTGTTCAATGGTGTTTTGTTTCGGTTAGCTTTCCCCATCTTACAAACTTCATCCCTTCATTCCTTCATCATTTCCATTCCTTCACGAACCTCAACAAGCATATCATTCACACTCTTCCCTTCTTCCAAATCACTTATGTTAATTCTTAACTCCCCAAGTGCAAAATCCAAAGTACACTTGGTATTCACTAAAAAATCTCTACCAAAAATCACTTCCGGTTCATCTTCATTAGTATACTCCAAAACAACAAAATCAACTTTAAAGATGTGACCATGAATATTCACTCTAACTCCTTTCACTTCCTTCTTACCATAACTTCCATAATCAAACCTAACAAAACCAAGCTTGTCAAGCATTTCTTCCGAAATGTAATTGTCTCCATATTCCATATTTAATTCCGCATCCTACGCTTTAACTCCTTCCACCGCACAAGGTGTAGAATACCTCATGTGTGGAGCATCATATTTCTTAGGTGGTGCTCTAGTGAAAACAACAACTTTTCTCTCCTTCTCCTTCATTGGGTAACACATTTCATGTGGCAAATAAGAAACATTGTCACCAACAACCCCTTCTCCATCTAAATCCAACTTAGCTTTTTCCAACATACTCTCCAACTTTTCCAAGGAATCACCGGAATCCTTGAACATATCTTCCAAGTCTTTCAAATACGCAGAAATCTGACTCAAACTCTCCATTTCAACTTAAGCACTTACTAACTATAACATAACCATAAAAAAAAAAAAATTCCAAATCATTAGCATGAGGGTTAGTTATAATCAAATAACTCTTAATATGAAATAAGAACAAGTAAATTAACTAAATAAAACACTAAGAATTGAAAATAAACTAAAAATTAAAAATGTCTAAAATTTTACCGAGACGCCCAACCGATCGGTTTGAAACCGATCCGAATCGGTTGGCACAAATGACCTCCTCCAATCGATCGGTTGGAACCCGCAACCGGATCGGTTGGAGTTTTCTGCACTTAATTTAAAAAAAAAAAAAAAAAAAAAAAAAAAAAAAAAAAAAAACTAATATTTAATGAAACATTAATTATGAAATTAAAAACAATGAAAGCATTAACTAAGGTGACTTTAAAACTACTAAATCATTAATTAAAATTAAAACTACTAAAACATTAAAATGACTTATAATTGCAACTTAAAACTATTAAAAACTAACATTAATTATATAATTATTAAAACTAATTAACTAAAAACAGAAAAATAAAAATTAATTACTAAAAACAAAATCCTATAAATTTTACCGTGACCACCAACCGAGGTCAAAAACCAACTTTTTTTTTTAACTTTTTTTACTCTAAAAACTTTAAAATTTCACAAATTACAAACAATTTTATTACTAAAAACTAAGAAAATTAATCAAATCTCCGGCAGCGGCGCCAAAAACTTGATGTGCGTTTTATTAGTACAAGTTTTAAAATTTATAAACACGATTATCCGATTATTATCTAGCACATACGAGCAAGTATAATCATCCGGTGTAATAAAGGTGGGTAAGTCGAGATCGTCCCAAGGGATTTGGTGGTTTTAGTAATAAGAAAAACGTTTGTTAAATAAGGGTTGTCAATCCAAATTTATGTAAAATCTTAATTTTAAAGAAACTCAATAAAAACTAAGCATATACTTGTATATAATTCCTTGATTGGTAATTAGGAGTATTGTAACAATTTTGAGTACAAAGTTTGGTGTAAAACTTGTTATGATGCGCAACTAAAAATGAGTAGTTATACAATCTATGATGTATGTCATGTTTTCACTACTACTAAGAATTCTATCACCTAAATGACTCCTTTCGAACATATCAAATTAGCATGACAATCCTATAAACACATGATTGTCTAGAAAATTAATTGTTTTCTTATGAATTCCTACGAATCCTTTCGGTCCTTTTTTGTGATGAAATCGTCTCAAATCTATTTTAATAAGTAAATAAGATGGTTGTCAAGCATCCTATTCGATACTAATTTGGTGCATTAATATTTTGGAATAAAAACAAGTTGAAATTCCTTTCGGACCTATTTTTCAAGAAATTGTTTTTACCGACAAATTAAGCAAAAAAAGATGTTATTTCAACAAACTCATAAAATATATATGTTTTCATGCATCACCTTTTTCAAAAAATAATACTCCATTAACCAATCACATCATATATACAAGTATATCACAAATTACTCCATAGCAATCATATTAAAACACAAGTAAATAAGAAAACTTTCATAAAACTTAAAGTAACAATAGTTCATTATAAGTATCTAGGTGTACCTAGTCTTGAGAATTACAATGAATAAACTTGTGGAACTATAGCAACCACACTCATCCAATTGCTCACTAACGTAAGTAAACAACTCCACACTCGAACCAATGCTTGAGACTCTAACTCAACACGTTCTGGACGTTTTTACAACACTTAGTAAACTTTCAGGCAATATAAGATAAACTAACAAGATTTGGTGTAATACTAAGTTAGATAATGGTGGTACAAGTAACTCTAGGCCCTAAGTGCTCATTATATAGCATAATGACACTTATCCTTCAAGTAAAAACGTCCATCCTCAGTTAATAAGCAGAAATGATCAGCCACACATGATTATGGGGAATAAATTCGCCAATAAATGCAAAACTTGTAACTTCAGTCAACCTCATCCGATCGGTTTCTCACCATCCGATCGGATGGTCAATCTTTGGCACGTTTCCAGCCGATCCGGTTGCGGGTTGCAACCGATCGGTTGGATTTTGTCTGAACCGTATTTCAATGTCTTTTCTTCGTCATTTTACGTTGCATGCATTATTTTTCTTCGTAGCATGACTTTGTCCATCAGAACTTGATATTTCCTTGATAATTTCGTGTAGACAACCTTTCTTATCAAATCCTTTTGTCCATGCAACGTTTCTTTCTTCCTTGATCCTCTTGAAACTCTCCAAAAATGCATGTCCACTTCATTTCTTCATCTTTTAATCATTTTTACCTGCTTTTGGCTATATTTGCATGTATAAATACTTTTCCACGATTAAATAACAAATATATACAAATATGACCAATTTCCACTCATAAATCAAACAATAACGCGACTAAAAACGTGTTAAATTTTAGCGTTATCATCAACTCACCAAGATGATGATAATTCCATCAAGAGTTGGCTAGTACAGAAGCAAACGGCTTCTAGTAAAGATAAATCAAAACCGTTGACAGCTGGTGGTTTGCTCAAAATCACAAGGTTATCAGTCTACCATAGTTCTTACTTGAACTGAAACATTTGGCTACTCCAGAAGTAATGACTTTTGGTAAAGAGATATCAAATCCATTAAATTTTCAAAGCAGGTTATTTTCTATATTGCTTGGGACTAGCAATAGTTTAGTGTGGGGGATTGATGAGTGTGTAAATACTCATCATTTTTGGTTAATCTGAACTACAAAAACGTTTAAAAACACTCAGAAATGCATCAAAATACTGAAAATATCCCAGAAAGTGTGTTTTATATGTTTCAGATGCAAAACGTTTAAAAACAGATGAAAAATGAACAAAGTTTGCATAATTGGCAGTTGCAGTCCCTCAACTTTCAAATTTTGACAAAATTAGTCCCTGAGCATTTATTTTTGAAAGAAAAGTAAACCCAAGTCCTTTAAAAGTCAAATATTATCAAAAATAGTCCTTGGGTAAAAATTTTTGAAAATTTACATTTTGGTCCCTCAAGTTTCAACAATTGGCAGTTTTAGTCCCTGAAGGACCAAAAGTGAAAAATAATATTTATGGAACTTGATTGAAATATGGTAGGAAAAACCCTTGGAATACTTTGGAAGATTGGCACATCAGGCCCTCAGATTTTGGCATGTTACATATTTTGGTCCTTGTGATTTCCTAAGTTACTAACCAAATGGACCCTTTAATATTTCCCCGATCCACCCAACTTTCCCAGCTCACCTTATACCTCCCACACAAGCCCAAACTACTCTGGCCCATACACCAATCCAGTCCACCCTCTACAAATAATAATACCAGGGTCAACTTGACCCTTTGCCCACTCATCCCCATCTCTTTTCCCTCTCAACCCGTGAACCCTGCACCCCTACCATAGCCATCATCATCACCTACCACCCCTCCTCTGCCACACTCAACCTATTACTACCTTTCCACCACAACACTCCAAAACCCACCTCCTTGCCAAAAGATAAATGCCAAATTGCAAAACTCCATTTCCCGCCAAAAAAGGAATCAAACGGCCAGGAGCCATTCTACCCATCCAATGGCCTCAAATGGAAGTGGGAAAAAGCCAAGGAAGCTGAAAAACCCTAGAAGCCCCATATAAATAGAAAAAGAAAGAAAGAAGAGAGGTAGTAGATTTTTAGTAGTATTTCAGTTAGTAGGAGTAGTATAAAATTATTACTTTAGTTAATTTAGTTTTAAGAATTTCATTCCGTTGTTGTAACTTACAATTCCAGTTAATAAAAAATTTCTCAGCTTTCCTTTATTGTCAAATTTCCATTTATTGCCTAAGTTCATGTTTTTTTTATAAGCTCATATCACTATAAATTAAGCTCATACAAGCTCACAAGGCTTTTTGTGAGCTTTTTCTTTCATTCAAACTGTTTTCTTCAAGTATTACTTAAAGTTTTCAACAAAATCTCAAAAATACAAAAATAGCTTATTTTTTTGCTTATTTGGCTTTCTGCTTATTCAGTACTTCTTTTATGCTCTTTTATGCTTATTTATGTTTGATGTTGCTGTTTATGTTTATTTGGTAGCCTAGATAGCAGTGGTTTTTAGTTTTGTTGCTTAACTGTCCATTTTAGCTCAACCTAGCTTATTGAGATTAGCTCATTGAATGTGCTTATGACTTGGTCATCACTAGGCATTCACACATAATATAGCTTAATCAGTACCTCACTCTCATTTTCAGAAACTTTCTAAGCCATTTGTAGTGTAAATCAAGAATCAGTCCTTGGTTAAGGACTGTTTGGCACAGGGGTGTACCCTGTGTTCTTGTGATTGTTTTGTTATTAGTTTGGCATAAGTAGTCTGTATTAGGTCCTGTTAGGTTTGTAGAGTCATAAAAACTAGTGTTATTTCAGTTAAAAGTCAAATTGACATTGTAATCCCCCTAGCAGTTTCATTGTTGGATTTTTAGAATTCAAGAACACTCATTTCAGTGTGTTTGTTCATGCTTCTTTGCCCCTAGCTGAAATCAGGACTGCAACAAGTCTCCTTTTGAAAGCTAGTAGTGGTAGCTTCTCGGATCCAAGCTTCCCTTGAGCTCATGCTTCTTTGCCCCTAGCTGAAATCAGGACTGCAACAAGTCCCCTTGGCTGCAGGCCTGTGTAAGTGTGTTTGTTTGTCTTAGCTTAGTTTCTTATTTTTCAAAGTGCTTTTCAGGGCCTTAGGATTGCTTATTGTTATTCCTGTAGCTTATTAGGTTTCCCCTAGTGGCCATAAGCTTAAACCCCCCTAGTGTAGTTTGTAGCAGCTTATTAGTTAGCTTTTTTTATTTTGAATTACTTTCCTAGCTTATTTCTTGTACTGCTGCTAATTTGTTGTTTAAATTGCTTAATCATTAAGATTTTGAAAACATTTCAGTTGTAAAAAGTGTTCATCTGTGTGTGTTGGATAAGTGAGTTAAAGAAAATAAAAAAGAAAAAAAATGATTAACAAAAAGTGCAAGAGGTGGGATTCGAACCCCTGACCTCCTGCACCCCCAAGTCTCAAACACAACACCACTCCCAACTGCCCTTGGGACTTTTTTCGTTTATACTTCACCACCAATTCCTTTTAAATATCATTTTCCCACTTTGGCCTAATAAGCTGTTTTAGCTTATTTAACTGCTTATCAGTGGTACTTTCCCCCTCCTCATATTTTTCCTAGATTCCTTGTAACTTGTAGCATTCCTAGTAATTTTCCCAGAATTTTCAATATTCCTTTTGGTAATTTTTAGATTTAATTTTAATTAAATTAGTATAAATTAAAAAACCAAAAATAAATTAGTTTTAGTGTTTAATTTTTATCCCAGATAACTTTTTATAACTTTCATAACTTTTATAAGTAAGCTTCTGTAAAAATTAGTTTTGAAATTTTCACTTTCCATTTGCTAATTTTTACATTTAATTTAGTTTAATTAGCCTTTAAATAATAATTAAGTGATTAATTCATAAATAGCTTAAAAATTAGTTGTAAAATTATTTTTATAATTTTTTAGGATTTCTGTAATGGTTAATTAGATTTTTAAAATTTTTCTTAATGTTCTAAGTAAGTTTGTTATTTTTAATAATTTAAATTAGTTAAGTAATCTGTAATTAGTAATTAATTAATAATAAATAATTAAATAGTGTAAAAATCAATTTTCTTTTTTCAAAAATTTTCTTTTATCATTAGGATTATAAAAATATAATTTTCATATTCGTAGGTATTTTATTTCTATAAAACTCGCATTTTATTTCGTACATTAACGTAACTTTAAATCAAACGTACGCGTTATTAGACTTAGCTCACGTTTTTAGTGTATCTGATCATCAGTAATTGTTTATATAGTGTTTCTAAGTTATTTTTATTCCTCATATCTTAGTGTAATCATACAAATCACTCAAATCCCTTTTCTGTCCAAATTCACCCGATCACAAACCCGTTTTGATTACCATCACACCTCGTCGGGACATAACGACCCGGGGAAACCCCTATACTTCCACGAAGATTGACTCTAAGCACTTTGACTTTGTTGACCACATCCGTGGTTGACTTTAGTTGACTGTTTTTGCCTCAACCAATGCTAGGCTAGATCTCTTGTGTGTTTGCTTAGATGTAGTGAAACCTAGATGTTAATTATGGGTTGATTGTATTCGATGTTAGAAAACTGGCAGACTTCCATATGGTAACATGCTTGAACGTCTTAAGAAACAGGAACCAATGTGTACTAGGTTATTATGGTTGTATTTAATGCACGAGCGAATTCTAACGATCCCATGTTAGGAGTTTTTAACGGCTCGACATAGGAGTGAAGTAGGAGGTTATAGAGTTGGGGAAGTACGTACGCCACCCCACGAATGGTACTATGGAATATAACCCGTCATCCATGCAATTTTAACAAACTATCAACCTGTAAAAGATATTGATTGGCTCCAAACGGTCAACTAAATTGACCAGGTGAATGGTCAACAAAGTCAAACTTCCTAGAATCAGTCTCCATGGAAGTATAGGGGTTTCCCCGGGTCGTTATGTCCCGACGAGGTGTGATGGTAATCAAACGGGTTTGTGATCGGTTGAATTTGGACAAAAAGGGGTTTGAGATTGATTACACTACTGAAATGTGAAAGGAAATAGCTTAAGTAAGCTATATTAACATAACTGTGAAATCCGAAAAACCAGAAACGTTTTAAACCTAAAAATGCGTACGTTCAGATTAAATTTACGCGAACGTACAAAATAAAAAGTGAAAACTGAAATCTGAAAACCCTTAGGGGGTGAAAATGAATTTTTTACAAACCTAAGGATGAAAGAAATTTTTTAGAAAAAGAAAATAAACTTTTACACTAATTAATTATTTATTATTAATTAAATACTATTTAATACTAATTATTAACATTTAAATAATTTAAATACAATATAATATTATTTTAACACTAGAAAAATGAAAATTAAATTTCTAAAATTTATAAAATAACTAAAAACAAATTTTAAAATTAAAAATATGTCTTTTTGTCTTTTTGTGGATTTTATATTAATTAATTACTAATTATATTAATTAAACTGTTTTTAAATTACTAATAAAACTGTAAGTGAATAGAAAATTATAGAAAAATTTATAAAAAGTTTCTAAAAATTATATTTTAACTATTTTACTAATTATTTACTTATTTATTAATTAATGTCTAATTAAACTAATTAAATTCTAGAAATTACAAGATGAACAGTAATAATTCTAGAAAAATTCCTAAAATTATTTTATAATATGTAAAAGCTAGGAAAAATATAAAAACTAGGGTTTGCTTAATAAAAACTAATTATGCTATTTAATACTTAAATATTAATTAATTATTAATAAAACTAATATTAAATCTAATTAATACTAAATTACAATATAAAAATCTGAAAAAATTTTTAAAAATACTTTAATATAAAAGAAAATTAAGGAAAATATAAAAATGTTAATTACTTAATAAAAAACTAAAAAGGAAAATTAAAAAGTTAAATTACATTAAATTGAAACTATCACTTATTCTTAAATTGGTTTTTTTCTAAATTTTCTATTTCTAAACTATCTAAATACTTAAAAAAACAAACTTTTGTGAAGATGGACTTGCTAGTGCTTGATAATAAGCACTTTGGATTGCTTAAGCCTTGATAGTTGACTTTGGTCAACTGTGAGGGCAAAAAGCTTTGAAATAAGCTATAAACTGAGACACAGAGGTAAATTAAGCTACAAGGTACTGAGATTAAGCAAGAACAATAAGTAAACAACACTGAAATAAGCTATAAACACAAATAAGAAATTACAGACCCTTATCAAGTAAGCAAGCCTATTAGTGAACTTGCAGGCCAACCTTAAGCTTATCAAATAAGCTCACAGGTCCAAGGTGAGCTTGGAACCTTCAAGATTGGCACCAGGGCTTTCCAAAAAGCTAGAAAGATCACAGTGAGACCCACTTATAAGGCCTGGCGAGGTTTTGGAAATTGGGGTGTTTGACTGAGGTGGTGGTGCATCCCCCTGCAGCCATGTTTGAAGATCAATGGGGCCCACAGAAAAAAATCCCAGAAATGAAACAAGAGTGGGAAATCAAAGACAGGGTGGGGGACTACAATTAGAAATAAGTTTCAAGCCCTGAAATCAAACAGAAAAATCAATAAAATTCATGCCATTTTTGGCTTTTCTGCTAGAAAGTCAATTTTGACTTTTTCTATTGTGATGAGATTTTGACTTAGGTGAAATTTAATCTATCCTAGATAACTTAAAATGACATAATAGACTGTTATTAAGCTAAATTAAGCTACTAGTACAACTTATGAACACAAAATGATGATCAAGGACTCTAAAATTCTAACAGTGAAACTGTGAGAATGAATTGAAGTGGATTTTGACTATGACACAAAAGACCACTGACTTTTATGGTTTAAATGACCTAATGTGACCCAGTGCAGTCTAAAAATGCTAAGACAACAACAAAACAACACCAAGACCATACAGTGAAATGCTAATCCAAACACCCCTTTATGTGGGTTGATTTTTGATTTTCAAAACCTCACGCTGAATTAGACCATGAAATAGAACCAATAGTATTTATGATGAAGTACTGAGCTAAATGGAACTTAGAAACACTACTATATCAACATATACCCATGAATCATTGTTACACTAATTTAGCAGTTAAAATGAGATTTTAAGCACCAATAGATTCTACTGAGCAAACTTGAGATTTCAAGCAATATAACAACTCACAACCCTCAAATAAACACAAAGAAACCAGAATTAAGAATAAACATGCTTAACTACAGTGAAAGCATAAAATGGACAAATGAGCTTACAAGTTGAACCAAGCTGTGAAATGAAGTACCAAGGACCAAATTAACTTCCTAAAGCCTCCCATGAGGCACCTAACCCATGGCCTTCCAATACTAACCATGCTCCAAGCATCTTGCACTTGTTTCACTGATTTTATATTTTCTATCTATTTTAAGTGAATTTTTCTTATTTTCTAGTAAATTTAGTATAAACTGGATTAAAAGCTTAGAAAACTTTTAAAAACATCTAAGTGAGTTTATAGAAGCTAAATGGAACAAGGAAACAACAATTAACAGATTTTAAGCAAAGTTGTCAATTTTGCCTGAAAATTGTTAATTATAGATTCGTACAATAAAACATGGAATTAAAGTTCAAGATAGTTTAAATTACATGACATAAACTGATTACAACTAGTTTCAACTGAAAATTAAGACTGGAATTTAAAGTACAATAAAAACGATGTAAACTAAACTATACTACTCTACTTCTACACTACATAGCTCTTCTCTTCTCTTTTTTCTTGACTTTTATAGAACTTGGAAGCTTTCTCTTTCATTCCCACCTCTGTTTTGGACCGTTAGATGTTTATGATTGATCTTGACCCTTCAAAGCGTTTTGGCGGGAAAAGGGGAAGTAGCAATTGGGGTAGGTTAGGTTTGGCAGGTGAGGTATTTAATGCTGGGGAGTGTAGTGGGAGATGGTAGGTGATAGAGTGGGTATGGAGGTGAGGTTGGGGGTGACAAAACACCCTGGTAATTAGGGAGGTGATGGAGGATTAGGGGTGGAGGGAAAGTGAGGTTAGGGTTGGGTTTGACTGGGTCAAAAAACGGGGTGTTATATTTAAGCTTTTGGGCCGGGTTTTGGTTTTGGGCTGGAAAAGGGGTGGATTTTATTGTTTTGGGCTTATATAACAAAGGGTGTCCGTTTGGTTTAGTAAATATAACCATAAGGACCAAAAATGTAAAATACCAAAAGATAAAGGGATGAATTTGCCCATTTTCCAAAATTGTGATAAGGACCAAAGTTGTCAAGTTTCATTAGTACAAGGACCAAAATTTATATTTTTCCAAATAAACACCCAATGACCATTTTTGTAAATTTCCAAACCCCGAGGACTAAAATTGCCATTTACTCATAATTATCAACACGGTTTTAATTTGCCAATCCTAAATAGTACAAGGACCTATTTTGATAAAATTCCACATTTTTTAATTCTAGGGACTATTTTTGCCAAACTTTGAAAGTTGGGGGGACTGAAACTGCCAATTATGCAAACTTTGTACATTTTTCATTTGTTTTTACTCATTTTGTATCTAAAACATATAAAACACAATTTTGGAATATTTTTAGTGTTTTGATGCATTTCTGAGTGTTTTTGTATGTTTTTGCAGTTTAGATTGACCAAAAATGATGAGTGTTTGAGCACTCATCAGATATCTAGGGAGTAATGAACCTAAGTAAACACAACTTTCCCTATTATTATTCACACCACTAGTTTAATTAGATTTATTTTCATTTCTGTTATTTTATTTTGATTGCATTTTAGTTATTGGGTTAGTTGATTAGCAAGTAATTTCGCCCATTCCTCCAAAAACCGAGATTTTTAATTGCTTTTATTAAAACATAAAAATACAAAAAGAATCATCTCTCACCTCTAGACCTAGTTTTAGGCTTTCTAATCCTTGCAACACTATTCCTGAGTTGAACGATCAATCCCCCGGTACTTGTCACTATACTATACTACAACGATCAGGTACACTGCCTGGTGGGGGTTGTAAGCTTCTCGAGATCCCTCGAGAGGTAAAGCCTGGTGTGATTCCCACGTATCAAGTTTTTGGTGCCGCAGCCCGGGGAATAGTTATTGTCTAGGTTAGAATTTCTTTTTATTAGGTCTACTTGCTAGATTCCTTTCTAGTAAGATTTTATTTTTATTTTTAGGTTTTCTTTAGTCTATCTTATTTCTTTGTGTCTTTGTTCGTAATCTTTACCATCCGACATCATGGAAGGTGGTAACACCTTTGAACCCATCAACCCACCACAACAAAACCATCCACAAAACCCACCACTAGCAAACCAACCTCTTAGGCCCCGACCCTAGGAGAGTATTCCCGTCCTAGCCACCAAGGCTATCGAAACACTATTGAGCTCACCCAAGGAGCCAATGTGTTCCCCTTGCGATCCGACACCATCTGGTTGGTGCAAAGCGGATGTGCATTCCATGGACTTCGTTCCGAAGATCCTAACCAACATCTCAAGGACTTCCTTAAAATCGTAGATTCTATAGACCTTGATGTTACAACTAGAGAGTCGACCCGGTTACGCCTATTCCAATTCTCTCTACGTGATCAAGCTAGTCAATGGCTTGAACGTTTACCCGCGGGATCCATCACCTCATGGGATGATCTCACCACTCGTTTCCTTGCTCAATTTTTCCAACCGGGGAGAACTACCAAGCTTAGAAATGATATCTTGATGTTCCAACAACGTCAAGGTGAAACTCTATATGAAGCATGGATTCGTTTCAAGGACTTACTCCAAAAAGTCCCTCATCATGGCATAGATCTTTGGCTCCAAGTCCAAATCTTCTATGACCATATCGATCGCTCCACAAGACGAACCATTGACCAATCGGCCGGTGGCAAGCTACGTGATCTAAGTGCGGAAGAATCATGGGAACTCATAGAAGATCTTGCTCTCTATGACAACGAAAGTTGGAATGATCCCCGTGAATTGAACAAAACGGTCATGGCAATATCTTTGCCTTCAAACAATTCTAGCACTCCTGACCGTAGGATCATGGAACTTGAGGACCAAGTCAAGTTTCTTATGAAATCTTACGAAGCTCCTAAGCCTTCAAGCCAAGTGAACAAAATCACTTCATCATGCGAATTATGTAGTGGTCCCCATGACACTCGTGATTGCGTGGAACTCCCCGGAACAGCTTTTACGGACTACGCATCCTCGCGTACCGACAAAGCGGGAGACAAGTGGTACACTTTCAAACCCGAGACAAACCCTTACGGTGATTCCTACAACCCTTCTTGGAAAAATCACCCGAACCTTAGGTGGAAACAAAGCCAAAACAATTCTTCCAATCCGCCTAATCGTTACCAACCAAACGGTCCACCCTTCAACCGTACTTTCAACAACAATCCTTCTAATAACTATGGTTGTACCAATAATCTTGAAGGGTTGATGTCCAAGTTTTATGGTATCTCAAGAAGCTCGCATATCTAAGTTTGAAGCCGATTTCAAACAAAAGCAAAGCGAGATGACCACCAAATTTGACACATTGTTGAAAGTTCTCAATGACCGAAAAATGGGAGCACTCCCAAGCGACACGGTCAAGAACCCGAAACTAAACGTTATCTCCATATCATCGGTTTCGTCACCCACTTCTTGTCCGCAATACTACTCGGTTAAATCAATGAGCACGTGTTTCAAGCAAAACCAAATTCTTCAAAAGGGCCAATCGAATGATGTTGGGAATTAAATAATCAGAAGAATCAGCATAAAGGTTTAAGGAAATACCGCAAGTATGTTTCTGCTGATAAAGCACAAAGCACGTTTCCACTGATGGATTCTGCTGAAGAACGTTTTCTACTGAAAGTGTTTCTGCTGGTGGATTCTGCTGATACTACTATGACTCATATGATTCTGCTGATACTTTTATGACTCATACGAACAGGTGTGTAGATAAGTACGACTTACTCTACTGATTCATATACAAGATAATATCTTTGTTGTAGTCATCAAATTGAACACTCCAAGTGAGTTGTAATCTTAGATACATGTTGTATCTTAATGACTCACATGATAAGTCATCAAACTAGCTAGAATGAAGCTTAGTCATAAGCTAGTATTTAGATGAGTCATATAGTTTGTAAAAGATCTTTCCTTGGACTATAAAAGGAAAATCTTAGATATGTATTAAGGGTGTGACGTGAGTGCAGAAAATACATACATGTGTAGAGATATACATAGAGAAAAACATTAGAACAAAACACAAGATTCAAGGTCTTTGTAACCCTAGTGATAGTGAAGATCACTCGTATTATTGTTGAATAATATTGAATCGTTTGGTGAAATACTTTCATTGTTCTTTGTTAAATATACACAAGCATCACAGTTCCATTTCCAATAAACTTCTAAGTGTGGTTAAGTAGATTCCGCATACTTAATCATATTCACTCAAAATATCATATTACATGTTAAAAGGTCCAACACCTATAGTGTGTAATCACAGTCAAACGATCCTCTCAGTTGGTATAAGAGCTTCCAAGTTGATACTTTTGATTTAGAAGAAGAAATGGATACAAAATCTATTCAAACAAATGTTGCTGCAAAGTTGCCAGTTCTCAAACAGAATGAGTTTGAATTGTGGAGGTTAAGAATAGAACAGTTTTTCCAGGTGCAGGATTACACTCTCTGGGAAATCATTGAAGATGGAAACTCTTTCAAACCCACAACCACTTTATCAACAGTTGAAGGTAGGGAAATTTCAGTTGTTCAAACTGTCCCTACAACTGCTGATGAAAAGATAAAGAAGAAGAATGACCTCAAGGCCAGAAGTATGCTGATGATGACCATTCCAAATGATCAACTTATAAACTTCAGCAAATTCAAGGATGCCAAGTCATTATTTGAGGAAATTGTTGCAAGATATGGAGGGAATGAAGCCACCAAGAAGACCCAGAAAACCCTTCTCAAGCAGCAGTTTGAAAATTTCTCATCAACCATGAATGAATCTCTTGACCACATGTTTACAAGGCTACAGAAAATTGTGAGTCAACTTGCTGTTCTTGGGGTTGATATACCTCAAGAAGATTTAAACTCAAAATTTCTGAGAAGCTTACCAGAAGAGTGGGCTATGCATGTTGTTGTTTGGAAGAATAAACCAGACATAGACAGTATGGATCTTATGGATTTGTATAGCAACTTTAAAATTGTGGAACAAGAAGTAAAGAAAACTGGTGTTTCTAGTTCATATACTGGGAACATGGCTTTTATGTCATCTCCTAGTAGTTCAAACCCAGTTAAAGATGAAAAGGTTGATAGTGGAGCTGGTGCTGCTAGTTCATCAAGCAGTACCTTTGGTATATTGAATGAAAAGGCTTGTTGTACCTTTTTCACAAGCCAGAATAATGGGTCCATGCTTACTCATGAAGATCTCTTAGAAATCAATGATGATGATTTAGAAGAGATGGACCTAAAATGGCAAATTTCTCTTCTTATTTAGCATGAGGGCTAAGAAATTCTATCAGAGGACAGGAAAGAAACTCACCATCAGCAGCAATGATACTGCTGGTTTTGACAAGTCAAAGATAGAATGCTATAACTGTCATATGTTGGGGCACTTCTCAAGAGAATGCAGAAGGCCAAGGCAGCAAGATAGCAAGAATAGAGGTTTCGGAAGCAAGTCCAAGACAGGGGAATCAACCAATCCAAAAGCTATGGTAGCTATTGATGGATTAGGATTTGATTGGAGCTTTACTGCTGATGAAGAAGAAGAAGCTTCTCCTCAGACAGCTCTTATGGCTTTTACCACAGAGGGACATTCATCAGCAGATACTGAAGATCAAGGATTCTCAGATAGTTGATGTTCAAGGCACATGACAGGTAACAAGTCTTATCTCTCAAATTTTCAATCAGTAGATGGAGGCTATGTTACCTTTGGAGGAGGAATTGGAGGAAAAATTACTGGTAAAGGTACTATTAAAACCGGTAAACTAGATTTTGAAGATGTGTACTATGTGCAAGAGCTTAAGTATAATCTTTTTAGTGTCTCACAAATGTGTGACAAAAAGAACAAAGTTCTCTTTACTGACACTGAATGTCTTGTATTTTCTTCTGATTTTAAGATACCTGATGAAAGTCAAGCACTTCTTAGAATTCCAAGAAAAGGCAACATGTACAGTGTTGATATGAAGAAAATTGTTCCAAAAGATTCTCTTACTTGTCTTTTTGCTAAGGCCACATTGGATGAATCTATGAAATGGCATAGGAGGCTTGGTCATATTAACTTCAAAACCATAAATAAGATTGTCAAAGATGGTTTGGTAAGAGGTTTACCTCAAAAACGATTTGAAAATGATCAAACATGCATTGCTTGTCTTAAAGGCAAACAACACAAAGCCACTTGTAAGCCCAAAATTTTTAACTCTATCAATCAATCATTGTTTATGCTGCATATGGACTTATTTGGTCCTACAAATGTTAGAAGCTTGTTGCATAAGAGATATTGTCTAGTTATTACTGATGACTTTAGTAGATTTACATGGGTATTCTTTTTAGGAACTAAGGATGAGACTTCTAGCATCCTTAAAACCTTCATTACAGAGATAGAAAACCTAGTAAGCAAAAGAGTAAAAGTCATTAGATGTGATAATGGGACAGAATTTAAAAATAGAGTTATGGATGATTTCTGCAAAGAAAAAGGTATTAAAAGAGAATTTAGTGTTGTAAGAACTCCACAACAGAATGGAGTTGCTGAAAGGAAAAATAGAACACTAATAGAAGCTGCTAGAACTATGTTAGTTGACTCTAAGTTGCCTATAACTTTTTGGGCAGAAGCAGTCAACACTGCTTGCTATGTTCAAAATAGAGTTTTAGTTGTAAAACCTCACAATAAGACATCATATGAACTTTTTAGAGGTAGAACTCCTGAAATAGGATTTCTTAGACCTTTTGGATGTCATGTGACAATTCTGAATACCTTAGACCATCTTGGAAAGTTTGATGGAAAAGCAGATGAAGGATTCTTAGTTGGATATTCTATCAATAGCAAAGCATTCAGAGTATACAACATGAGAACTAGAAAAGTAGAGGAAAATCTACATGTGAAGTTTTTGGAAAACAAAACTAATGTAGAAGGTCAAGGTCCCAAATGGCTATTTGATCTTGAAACTCTATCCAAATCAATGAATTATGTGCCTTTTGTTGCAGAAACTAATGAATTTTCAGGTTCACAAACTGCTGATGCAACAAATGGAGAAGGATTAGAGAAGGAGACAGATCAAGATTATGTGTTGATGCCAATATGGACAAATGCAAGTGTGGATTCAACTTCAATAAATGATGAATCTTCTTCTGGTAAATCTAAAGAAGATGTTAAAGATGAATACAAGGAAGAAAGAGCTAAGGAACAAGAGTTTCAAGTCAGAAGTAACACTGCTGTTTCTGCTGATAAACAAATCGTTCCCGCTGATGAGCAAAATGTTCCTGCTGATGGACCATCAGAAGAAACACAAGCAAATATCTCAGAAGATGAGGTGGATTTCAACAACCTTCCACCTGATTATCAAGTTCTTTCTACTCCACACTCAAGGATTCACAAAGTCCACTCCCTGGACAATGTAATTGGAGATGTACAATCAGGAGTAAAGACAAGACAACAATTGATGTCTTCAGATCAACAAGGGCTTCTTGATGCCCTTTATGCTTCAAAACAACATGAGTTTTCAAACTCTTGTTTATTTGTATGTTTTCTCTCACAAGATGAACCAAAGAATATTCATAAAGCCCTAGAGAATTCAAGCTAGTTGGAGGCTATGCAAGAGGATCTTCTTCAGTTTAAGATTCAAAAGGTTTGGGTGCTAGTTGATTTACCAAGTGGTGTAAGGGTAATTGGCACTAGATGGGTTTTTAGGAATAAAAGGGATGAAAGGGGTATAGTGATAAGAAATAAAGCTAGATTAGTAGCTCAAGGGTACACACAGGAAGAAGGGATAGACTATGAAGAAGTTTTTGCTCCAGAAGCAAGGATTGAAGCCATTAGACTCTTTTTGGCTTATGCTTCATTTATGGGATTCACAGTTTATCAAATGGATGTCAAGAGTGCTTTCTTATATGGTACTATTGAAGAGGAGGTGTATGTCTCACAACCTCCTGGTTTTGTTGATCCTGACCATCCAGACAAAGTGTACAAGGTTGTTAAAGCTCTATATGGCCTACATCAGGCACCCAGAGCTTGGTATGAAACATTGGCTTCCTACTTAATTTCAAATGGATTTCAAAGAGGCAAGATAGATCAGACACTTTTCACCAAGAAGCATAAGAAGGATCTTTTTCTAGTTCAAGTGTATGTGGATGATATCATCTTTGGATCTACAAGGAAGGAGATGTGTTTGGAGTTTGAGAAGCTTATGCACAATAAGTTTCAGATGAGTTCCATGGGGGAACTTACATTCTTTTTGGGTCTGCAGGTTAAACAATCAAGAGAAGGAATCTTTATTAGTCAAGACAAATATGTTGCAGAGATTCTTTGAAAATTTCAATTTGCTGATTCCAAAACAGCAAGCACACCAATTGATCCTGAGAAGCCACTTCTTAAAGATGTAGAAGGAACTAATGTGGATGTACACACATACAGATCTATGATAGGTTCTTTGATGTATCTTACATCATCAAGACCTGATATCATGTTCTCTGTTTGTGCTTGTGCAAGATATCAAGTATCTCCTAAGGTTTCTCATTTAACAGCAGTCAAGAGAATTTTTAGATATCTCAAGGGTCAACCTAGGTTGGGTCTATGGTATTCTAAGGAGTCATCTTTTGACTTGGTAGCATACTCAGATAGTGATTATGCTAGTGCTAGCTTAGACAGAAAGTCAACAACCGGAGGATGTCAATTCCTTGGATGCAGACTTATCTCATGGCAGTGTAAGAAACAGACAATGGTTGCTACTTCAACAACTGAAGCTGAATATGTAGCTGCTACAAATTGTTGTGGTCAAGTTCTATGGCTTCAAAACCAACTTCTTGATTATGGGTACAATTTCTTACATACCATTATTCATATTGATAATAGTAGTACAATTTGCATTATTAAAAATCCAGTGCAACATTCTAAAACAAAACACATTGAAATAAGACATCATTTTATTAGAGATTGCAATGAAAAGAGGTTAATTCAAGTAATGAAAATTGCTTTAGAACAAAACTTTGCAGATCTTCTTACAAAAGCTTTTGATGTTGGTAGATTTCAATACTTGGTAGCAGGTATTGGAATGCTTAATCTTTAAATTTTTCAATATAATGTGTTCTTGTATATAGATTTTGTTAATGCATCTAACTTTTTCATCTAAAACTACTATTACCAATTTAAAGTTATTCATACAGTTAGTCCTATACATAATTCTAATTCAAGACAAGTACTTTGTACTTTGTTCTTTTGGTTTTAGACTAACAATTTCAGGTATGAATGTTTGAGCTCAAAGGCTATTTCAAGTGAAATCTGCTGATCATTGCTGCTGATATAATAGATTCATGATAGAAAAAGTTTGGGATTTCAAAACTCCTTAAAACTTCTTTCTTGGAATCTGATTATGATATTTCACCTTGAATTGATAAATTAGTGGATCAGGTATTAACTGATACAACTCACTTTCTATCATTTTATACTCTCAAGTATAATGTGACTAATCTACGGATATCTGATAGAAAGAACAGCGAGCAAAAGTGAATCTAACACTTGTGTTAGAGGTAACAAATGCCACGAGCTGGAAACCCTGTAAAGAAAGCCTTTTGAATAGGTTTATCTATACACAGGCAGTTATTTATAACTGAAAATATTGGTTCTCACACAACCAGAGGTTGCTTTAAACCGAAATTTTGATTAAGTGTTAGTTACCACACTTAATCCCTTCAAAATGGTTAGAAGCAGTATGATTTTTATCATAAAATCATGTTCATACTGCTAAGTCAAATATTTCTTAAAAAGGATTTTCAAAGATGACTTTAAAAACCATCAATAGATGGACCATAAGTAAAAAACGTCCATTGAATCACCTCTCATAGGAGTTAACACACCTAGAAGTGATGAGGGCAGAATCTTAAACTTTTAAGGAATTGATGGCTTCATGTACAAATTGTCTGAAAACATGAAAACTGCTAGATCAGATGATGGTTATATGATATGATTGTGAGAGATCTTCCAAACAGGGGAGGAAATTGCTCAAGAGAGAAATAAATCTCAGGGGAGGTTACAAAAGCCCTTTAAAGGAAGATTAACCAAAGAAGAAGAAGGAAAAGATAAGAGCATCCAAGATGATGACATGATTTCTACTGATAAAGAACAAAAACAGAACTGATAGGAGAAAGTTCTATCTAGATCATTCAAAGAAAGGTTTCAAGTTCAGTTCACTACGTTTGTTCATCACTTCCAAAGACATGCTGAAAGATGATTTCTACTTCTTGGAACAAGCATCCAAGATATACAACATCATTGCCTCTTATAATTCTTCAAGTTAAACATTGCACCATCTTTTAGTCCAAGATTGGAGCAAAGAACAGAAAGCAGATGAGTTACAGAGAAAGACATTCAATCACTCAAAAGAGAAGAAAGTTCAGATCTCAGTCTGACAATGAAGTGTTTGAAAGATCTTCACAAAAGTCCTCATTTAATTCAGAAAAACATGTTTGAATGTAATTCACATGTTTAGGGGAGGATTGTTGGGAATTAAATAATCAGAAGAATCAGCATAAAGGTTTAAGGAAATACCACAAGTATGTTTCTGCTGATAAAGCACAAAGCACGTTTCCACTGATGGATTCTGCTGAAGAACGTTTTCTACTGAAAGTGTTTCTGCTGATGGATTCTGCTGATACTACTATGACTCATATGATTCTGCTGATACTTTTATGACTCATACGAACAGGTGTGTAGATAAGTACGACTTACTCTACTGATTCATATACAAGATAATATCTTTGTTGTAGTCATCAAATTGAACACTCCAAGTGAGTTGTAATCTTAGATACATGTTGTATCTTAATGACTCACATGATAAGTCATCAAACTAGCTAGAATGAAGCTTAGTCATAAGCTAGTATTTAGATGAGTCATATAGTTTGTAAAAGATCTTTCCTTGGACTATAAAAGGAAAATCTTAGATATGTATTAAGGGTGTGACGTGAGTGCAGAAAATACATACATGTGTAGAGATATACATAGAGAAAAACATTAGAACAAAACACAAGATTCAAGGTCTTTGTAACCCTAGTGATAGTGAAGATCACTCGTATTATTGTTGAATAATATTGAATCGTTTGGTGAAATACTTTCATTGTTCTTTGTTAAATATACACAAGCATCACAGTTCCATTTCCAATAAACTTCTAAGTGTGGTTAAGTAGATTCCACATACTTAATCATATTCACTCAAAATATCATATTACATGTTAAAAGGTCCAACACCTATAGTGTGTAATCACAGTCAAACGATCCTCTCAAATGAAACACCCAATATCACACCCGGTCAAAAGCATAGTTGAAACACCTCCTACACAAGACCTTGACGATGAATTCAAGGAACTCCACCTTGAACGCCCTGTCAGTGATGTCTTAGCCCGTGCTCCCTACTATAGCGCCCTCCTAAAAAAATATGAGAAATTTAAATTGGGTAAAAATGGGACCGCCTTCGTTCAAAACAAGTTGCCTAAGAAGCTTGATGATCCGGGTATATTTGTTTTGCCTTGTAAGATAGGAAAATCCGAAGCTTTCGACACACTAGCCGATTTAGGATCAAGCCTCAACTTCATTCCCTTATCCCTTTTTACTACTCTTAAGCTTGGAAAGTTAGAGGAGACGGAGGTATTAATTGCTCTAGCGGATGGGAGTATTGCCTACCCGGTTGGGATGATCAAGGATGTAGTTGTTCACGTAGGGAAGTTAACTATTTTAGCGGATTTTCACGTCCTAGATATGGTTAGTGATACTACATGCCCATTGTTAATAGGAAGAGGATTTTTAGCAACCGCTAGCGCCATGATAGATTGTAAGGAGTCTAAGATAGCGGTAGGTGAGGGCGATACTTGCTCGGTATATGATGTTAAGAAGCATAGCTACGATTGTGAGGACGAACCGACACCACATTGGGTAGAGATGAATAGGAGACCATCTAGATATGGACCTTGGATAGAAAGAAACTTTATAGGACCTCAACGCCCAATCAATCTAGAAAAATATTTCATCGATAAAACACATTCGGTGGAACAACTCATAGCTAGAGATGAGGAGCTAGACCATTTTGGGGACCCCCTAGTCTTTAGGAAAATGATTGAGTTCTTAGGCGTAATGCCTATTAACATAGCGATGAACAAGTGGAAAAGAGAGGGAGATAAGTGTAAATGGAGGTGGGACAAGCCACCTAAGGAAGGTGACGGATCATGGCATATGAAGATGATTTTACATGATCCGGATGGAGAAAAGTTTGAAAGGTCATACCGTACCAAGAAAACCGATAGGAAGTTGAAACCCAAGTTTGATCCCAAAGATGTCCTCAATGAGGAACTCACCCATATAACGTAATTGCCCATGACCTTGAGTCTAGCTACAAGACTCGTAAAATAAAGAAAAGCGCTTCTTGGGAGGCAACCCATGTTTTGTGTGATTTTTATTTGTTTGATTGTTATTTGCTTCCGTATGCATGCTTTATTTTAATTGTTGGTAGATCATGTTTCAAAATAAAATTGTGAAAATACTTTATTTTGTCGTTTGACTTCGTCTTAACTTCATACAAAGGTATTTCGCAAAACATAAGTGTACGGGGAAACCCCAAATATGTTTTTAAGAAGCGAAATTGATCATGATTCTCCACAATATTAAATGGACATGTGTATTAGTATTTGTTAGAGTCAAATGCTTGTATCGAGTCATAATGATGTTTTGCAGGATTTTCTAGGAAGTAGGACATAAGTTTTTCCAGAAATTTTCCGGAAACTTAGCATAAAAATTTCTGCATGTCACTTCTGACGGCGTCAGGAATTAATTCCTGATGGCGTCATGTGTAAAATTCTGGAAATTTTTCTAGTTTTGTTTTTCTAACGGATTCTTGAAGTTTTTGTTAATTCTTTAGTTTTATAAACTCCAGAAAATCTGCAAACATTCATTCCACAAGCATTATATCTTACATTGTTTTCTAGGATTTGTTAGTATATATAGATTGCCGCCGATTTTACGCGAGGTTGCCTTGTTTGTTTTCTCAGGTTTACCAGGTTACATATGACAAGAAGATGATTTATTTTTCTAGAAGGGAAGCTTTGATGGTTCATTTTCTTGGAGGAAGATCTAACCTTGTTACCACACTATCCACACCGAACGAGTCAGGGGAGTATCTGATTTCATTCTTTTACCTATTTCACTTTTACATTCTTTAATTGAACATTGGGGATAATGTTCATCCTAAGTGTAAGGGGAGGGTAAATGATGATACCTTATAGGATACTATTGCACTTGAGTTTGTTTGTTTGATGGTAGGTGTGTAATAAAACTATAAGAAATACTTGTTAGTGTAATTTTAGCGCCAAATTTAAAATTTTTTGTAACATTTAGGAGTGAAACTTTAGCCTTAGCAAGCGTCTCATGGATAGGAGTCGTATGACTAGCACAAAACCGTACCATTCAGAAAAATTTTCCACCCAAATATGTGAGGTTCGCCTTTAGATTTGATAGGAAAAGCATTCACTATTGGTGCTTATGAGTGTACCGGTAGCATTAAATTCTAGAACTTGCGTTAGTGATGCATCCCGAGACCGCTAGTGAGAATACATTCGTGTAGTAGGATTTACTACATGATAAGAGGCATTAGGATCACCCTTGTGTTTAAACCTGTATCATAATTACTTGACCATGTAAGTCATATTACTTGGCTAGTAAAGTCAACTAAATTTTCCCACACCCTTAGCGTTGTACTCATTTTTAGTACACGAAACCCCTAGTACACCCCTCCGAGCCTCTCTTTTCGTTTATACCTTTAAGCATCTTACTTAAAGGAAGAATTTGTTACAACCCACTTAAATGTACACCCAATCGCCTTAGCCTTCCGTTTATGCACTCATCTTTAGTGCATTATTGTTACATTTTTAAACATTTAGTTAATTATCTAATTGATTACATGGTTGCTAAGTCGAGTCATATCCTTGTACATATTGTTTTGGGACGATTGTGACTCATGGGTAAAGTACTTATGTTACGGAGTAATGGGGAAAAACATCATATTATTACTCTCATATGTGCATTAATATTAAAAGTACTCCAGGTGTTTTGATTATTGATGCGTGGGAATTGCACCAGGCTTTACCTCTCGAGGGATCTCGAGAAGCTTACAACCCCCACCAAGCAGTGTACCTGATCGTTGTAGTATAGTATAGTGACAAGTACCGGGGGATTGATCGTTTAACTCAGGAATAGTGTCGCTAGGATTACAAAATCTAAAAACTAGGTCTAGAGGTGAGGGATGATTTTTTTTATTTTTTATATTTTATGAAAGCAAATAAAATCTCGGGTTTTTAGAGAAGTGGGCGGAATTAGTTGCTAATCAACTAACCCAATAACTAAGATGCAATCAAAATAAAATAACAAAAATGAAAATAAACTAAATTAAGGTAGTGGTGTGAACAATATATGGTACAATTTTGTTTACTTAGATTTCACTACTCCCTAGATATCTTTTACAGGTTAATTACTTGTTACAATTGCGTGGATGACGGGTTGTATTCCTTAATTCCAATCATGGGGTGGCGTACTTACTTCCCTAATCCTATAAGCTCCTACTTCACTCCTATGTCGAGCCGGCTAAGAAGCTCCTAACATGGGATCACTAGAATTCGCTCATGCATTAAATACAACCATAAAAACCTAGTACACATCGGTTCATGTTTCTTAAGATGTTCAAGTATGTTACACAATGGAGATCTGCCCGTTTTCTAAAGCCTAACATTGAAATCATTCATCCATTACAACTATAAACAAGCAATCCACCTATAATCAACATCTAGGTTTCATTACATCTAAGCAAACACATAAGAGATCTAGCCTAGCATGTTAAAATCAAGACAAGTGTAAGATATATTCAAACAACACATAGACATATTGAATGTATTGGAAGAAAACTTATCTCAATTGAACATGAAGGGTTTCAAAGGGTGAAAACCCTTGAAAATACTGTTACAAATGAGCTAGGGTTTATAAAGTTCGACCCTAATATTCTCCACACAAGTTCCTCCTTAATGAATGAAAATTAGAAAAGTATATACCGATTTTAGCAGGTGACGGCGTGAAGAGTAAAATTCTGACGCTGTCATCTCGCCGCCAATAAAGTTCTCGGACTGCCTAGATCCATAGCTGACGCCGTCATGTGTAATTCTGCTCTGGGCCATCACCAAAATTAATCTTGATGCCATTGTTTTGACGCAGTCATGTTTTCTCTGGGTCGTCATCCATTTTGCTCCTGACGCCGTCAAAAAAATCTTCTTGACGCCGTCAGGTACTGTTCCCAGCAAGGAAAATTAAGACTTTGCCGTTTTCTTCACTTTTATGCTCCAAAAACATCCAAAATGCTTCCTTTTCCAGACTTCACTCCCCAAGTACCTAAAATCACAAAAGGAATGATTTAGGACAATATTTGATCAAATAAATTCCAATTCCGGCTTAAATGACCCCCTAAAAACGGTTAATTTTTTGCCTCATCATATACCTTTACACTTGAGATTTGCTTGTCCTCAAGCAAATGCGCTTTTATTCTAATCAAAATACAAGTTAGGGGTCATTCAACACTAATATAAAAGTAATTACAACAAATAATCGTTCCACTAAAGACCAAAGACAAGCACGGAGGTCATACACTAGGACCTCACAAATAGTGTTTAGATTCTCACATCTCTCGGGTGTAATAAAGTATATATCACAAAATGGAAATGGGAAACATCTCTCACTACCTGTCATAACAAAATAGATTACCATAGGCTTAAGAAAGGATCAAACCTCCACCACATGGCGTAAGCACCTAGGATAAACTATCAAAGAGGTCTTTTAAAGGGTTGTAACGTTAGGTGTAGGGATATGGAATACACGGTTTTGTTGGATATAGGCAATCTTTACTGGTGGCGAGCTAATCATCTTGGTTAATTACATGTACAATATAGTGTTGCTAAGCCAAGACTAGACTCGACCTAAGCTAATAATTCAAAAATAACAAAAACATAAAATGAACATAGAATGAAACGGGATGGTAGTCCGTATGTTTTTTCTCTTTTTTCTTTTTTCTTTTTTTTTTTTGTGCATACACTCTTACCCTACCATCCAAAGTAATACATCATAGGGAATGAACATTCCCCTTACACTTGAATTTTTACATACTTTACAATAAACTAATCTAATGACTCGAATTAAGATAATCAAAACACTTGGAGTCCCTTTAAGATTAACGCACATATGGGGGTAATAATTTGATGTTCTTCCCCATTACTCCATAATAATAGTACTTTACCCATGAGTCCTAATCGTCCCAAAACAATATGTACAAGGATATGACTCGACTTAGCAACCATGTAATCAATTAGATAATTAACTAAGGGTTTAAACAAATAACAATAATGCACTAAAGATGAGTGCATACACGGAAGGCTAAGGCGATTTGAGTGTCCATTTAAATGGGGTGTAACGAATTCTTCCTTTAAGTAAGATGCTTAAAGTTAGAAACGAAAAGATAGGCTCGGAGGGGTGTACTAGCGGTTTCGTGTACAAAAAATGAGTACAACGCTAAGGTGTGGGAAAAATTAATTGACTTAACTAGCCAAGTAATATGACTTAAATGGTCAAGTAATTATGATACGGGTTTAACACAAGGGTGATCCTAATGCCTCTTATTATGTAATAAATCCTACTACACGAATGTAGTCTCACTAGCGGTCTCGGGATGCATCACTAACGCAAGTTCTAAATTCTAAATGCTACTAGTACACTCATAAGCACTAATAGTAAATGTTTTTCCTATCAAATCTAAAGACGAACCTCACATATTTGGGTGGAAAATTTTTCTGAATGGTACGGTTTTGTACTAGTCATACAATCTCCTATCCATGAGACGCTTGCTAAGGCTAAAGTTTCACTCCTAAATGTCGTAAAAAAATTTAAATTTGGCGCTAAAAATACACTAACAAGTATTTCTCATAGTTTTATTACACACCTACCATCAAACAAACAAACTCAAGCAAAAGTGTATCTATAAGGTATCATCATTTACCCTCCCCTTACACTTAGGATGAACATTGTCCCCAATGTTCAATTAAAGAATGTAAAAGTGAAATAGGTAAAAGAATGAAATCAAATACTCCCCTGATTCGCTCGGTATGGATAATATGGTAACCAGGTTAGATCTTCTTCCAAGAAAATGAACAATCAAAGCTTCCCTTCCAGAATATAAATCATCTTCTTGTCAAACATAACCTGTTAAACCTGAGAAAACAAACAAGGCAACCTCGCGTAAAATCGGCGGCAATCTATATATGATAACAAATCTTAGAAATCAATGTAAGATATAATGCTTGTGGAATGATGTTTGCAGATTCCCTGGAGATTATAAAACTAAAGATTCAACAAAAACTTTAAGACTCCGTTAGAAAAACAAAACTGGTAAAATTTCCAGATTTTTACACGTGACGCCATCAGGAATTTCTTCTTGACGCCGTCAGAAGTGACCTGCAGAAATTCTTATGTTAAGTTTCCGGAAAATTTCTGGAAAAACTTTGTCCTACTTCCTGGAAAATCCTGCAAAACATCATTATGACTCAATACAAGCATTTGACTCTAACAAATACGAATACACATGTTCATTTAATATTGTGGAGAATCATGATCAATTTTGTTTCTTAAAAACATATTTGGGGTTTTCCCTTACACTTATCTTTTGCGAAATACCTTTGGATGAAGTTAAGACAAAGCCAAACGACAAAATAAAGTATTTTCACCATTTTAGTTTTGAAACATGATCTACCAACAACAAAAATAAAGCATGCATACGGAATCAAATAACAATCAAACAAATAAAAACATACAACATGGGTTGCCTCCCAAGAAGCGCTTGTTTTTGTTCGAGTCACGAGCCCGACTCTACCCTTATTTAACAGAAATAGGGGAGGTTTTCCCTGCACTTAGGATTAAGTGCAGGTGGAAGTAGCGATATACACCCGTACGGTGAAAATATGCCTCATGAGGAAAGAGTGGTGGATGAATTATATGCTCAAAGGGGTGTGATCCTATCATCATAACCTTACCTAATTCAATCGGGTTAATGGGTGGATTAAGATTTTCTCCTAGAAAGGGATCATTTTCTATCAACTTCAAGAGACTGCTAGTTGGGGATCCATCTTGACCTAATAAACCCGGTTTAAACCCATAATGTTTCTTGTGATCAATCATAAATGGGTGATGTAAGCATGTAAGGTCATTTTCCACTCCTATATTGGCTTCCTCTCTACAAGGCTTAGAGTCCACTACCTTTGTCCTAAGACTACCCGAACTATATGGTTTGATGGGTGGATCGGAACCTATTTCAATTCCTAAATTTTCATCCAAGGATGGAAGATTAGGTAACGGTTTTGGTTGAGGCTCCGGTTCATTAAAACTAGGAACTTCCCTAGAACTAAGAGTAAGGTTATCATTATAAGTATTCAAACCTATATCCTCTAGTTGTGTTTGGTTCAAAGGTTCTACCTCTATTGGGGTTCCTATAGTCTCTTCTACTTTTTCCGGGTAAGTCAAGGGAGGTGTGTACGCATCAAATGATGGCAGGACTTGTGGGGTACTTTGTGGGCTTATGTTATTTACTTCACCATTCCTTGTGTTAAGATCACCTATATCCTAAACATGTGTTTTATTATAATCTAACCCTAACATTTCCCAAGTATCTCAAGTGCTTCTCTAGGCATCTCAACTTCTATATCCGAATCATAATGATCATCCTCAATATTCTGACTGCTATATACAAATTGCTCAAAAGAATCATCATGTGTTTCTTGAGATTCATCATCATCGATCATAAAACCTAGGTCTCTTTGATCAATGTGATCATGTTCGGCTACATCCTCCATCACATCATGGTCACCTATGTGTTCATCCTGTATTATGGTAGGGCCTAACCATGCCATGCAGTTAGGTGGCTCATACGAAACTATCCTAGGTGAAGGCTCATATGGTGCATAGGTTTCACTAAGTGAGGCATTTCCAGGGGTTGATGGAGCTCCTAAGGTGAATTATTTAAAAGTCTTATGCACTAGGCCTCTTTTCTCAAGGTACTCAATAAAATCAATATAAGATCCTGTCCTACTCATTTCATTACTCCATCTTGGTATATCCAAACTGGTGTATTTTTATATTTCCTGGTAAAACTCTAGTGTCGGACTTGGTGGATTCACATTCTCCATAATGGTGAACGGAATAGTCAATGAAAATTACGAACAAACACAAAAAGAAAAAGAAAAAGATAGACTAAAGAAAACCTAAAAATAAAAATAAAAATCTTACTTGAAAGGAATCTAGCAAGTAGACCTAATAAAAAGAAATTCTAACCTAGACAATAACTATTCCCCGGGCTGCGGCGCCAAAAACTTGATGCGTGGGAATTGCACCAGGCTTTACCTCTCGAGGGATCTCGAGAAGCTTACAACCCCCACCAGGCAGTGTACCTGATCATTGTAGTATAATATAGTGACAAGTACCGGGGGATTGATCGTTCAACTCAGGAATAGTGTCGCTAGGATTAGAAAGCCTAAAAACTAGGTCTAGAGGTGAGGGAGGATTCTTTTTGTATTTTTTATATTTTATGAAAACAAATAAAATCTCGGGTTTTTAGGGAAGTGGGCGGAATTAGTTGCTAATCAACTAACCCAATAACTAAGATGCAATCAAAATAAGATAACAAAAATGAAAATAAACTAAATTAAGGTAGTGGTGTCAACAATATATGGGTGAATTGTGTTTACTTAGATTTCACTACTCCCTAGATATCTTTTACAGGTTAATTACTTGTTACAGTTGCATGGATGACGGGTTGTATTCCTTAATACCAATCATGGGGTGGCGTACTTACTTCCCCAATCCTATAAGCTCCTACTTCACTCCTATGTCGACCCGGTTAAGAAGCTCCTAACATGGGATCACTAGAATTCGCTCATGCATTAAATACAACCATAAAAACCTAGTACACATCTGTTCATGTTTCTTAAGACGTTCAAACATGTTACACAATGGAGATCTGCCATTTTTCTTAAGCCTAACATTGAAATCATTCATCCATTATGATAACGCTCAAAATTAACATGTTTTTAGGAGCGTTATTGTGGATTTTATGCATATATTTTGGTCAATTTTATGAACTTATGGTACTTAATGAAGTATATTCTCTATTTTAGGTTCATGATGAAGAAAACCAAAAAAAAGACGAAGAAATGAACAAAAACGAAGATTTATGAATGTACGGAGGAATTCCCGACAAATGAAAGTCTCTTGGAGTATATTCGAGAAGATAAAGTCAGGAAGATTGTCACTCCAAGGACTCAAGAATAAAGCACAAGAAGGAAAACGAGAAGTGAAATGAAGGAAAGAAGCTAAAATGAAGAAATAATGGAAGACTCGTTATTCCCGACACACCTTCACCATTTTGGCCATATCTTGAGCATACGGACTCCGATTTATGTGATTCAAGCGGCCACGGAAAGCTAAGAGAAATATTTACAACTTTGGTCTTTATCATTTCTGTCTAGGAGGATCCATCCGATCGGATGGAGCCCAACCGATTCGGTTGGAGCTAAATGTCTCATCCATCCGATCGGCATAGTCCCATATCCGATCGGATGGACCAATCTGACCTCCCCAAGTTATTTTTAATGCTCAATTAAGGTGCCATTATGCCCCAAGTCCGATCATATGTCCCTAATAACTCATTTACTACTACTTTATGACACTTAGTGCCCAAGAAACTTGCTTGGAGGCTAAGGTTGATTTCTACTACATATAGGAGTGCCTAGCCTTAGTTTTCGGTGTGCAATTCGAGCCACTACCTTTAAGGACAAATTTCCACTAAAATAAAGGTGCAATTCGAGCCTCTACCTTTAAGGACGAATTTCCACCAAAATAAAGGTGCAATTCGAGCCTCCACCCTCAAGGACGAATTTCCACCAAAACAAAGGTGCAATTCTTTCCTCCACCCTAAAGGAAGATTTGTCACCACCTTACTGTGTGCAATTCTTTTCTCCACCCTAAAGGAAGATTTGTCACCACCTTACTGTGTGCATTTCTATCCTCTACCCTAAAGGAAGATTTGTCACCATCTACTGGGTGCAATTCGAGCCTTCACCTTTAAGGAAAAATTTCCACCAAAACAAAGTGTGCATTTCTATCATCTACCCTAAAGGAAGATTTGTCACCACCTTATCTCACCCAAAAGACCATAAACCTCTGCCGTTCATGGAGGATGTATCACCTAATATTGGAGTGATTCTCTAGTTTGGTTAGATGTTGTACTTGATAGGAGGCTTGAAGGTTGCTATAAATCTTTCACCTATGCCTGTTGTAATTCATACTTTGGGTAAACTTTGTTATGTTGCTAGGAGGCTTGAAGGTTGCTATAATCTTTCACCTTTACCTATTGTAATTTATACTTTGGGTAAACATTGTTACTTTTATATTTCATGATGCTTATGATTACTATATTGGTTGAAGACTTATATTTGGTTGAATACAATTTAGTTTTGTTTTGAATACTTGTTTGGATATTATGATGACTTGTGATAAACAGATGTTTGGATACAATTAATGTTCTTTGTGTGATGTTATCTTATTATTTTTCTTGTGGTTTGATCCGTGACAATCATAACCACCAACTTGTTACTTGCTTAAACAAACAAACGACACTTGAGTGCAACCAAGTCTCTTGGGACGACCTTGATTTACCACTCCTATACTACAATTGACTAGGGTATACTTGCCCGAATGTGTTCCTAGTTAACCGGTAATTCTTGTTTCTATAAATTTAAAACATGGTTGCTAATTAGCACATCAAGTTTTTGGCGCCGCTGCCGGGGACTTGTGTTTGTATTCTTTTGTTTGTTTGTTTGTTGAATTGTTTGCTTGCTTAATCATTATTCTGGCATCGCTGCAACAGATTATTGGCGCCATTGTTGGAGTTTTGTTTTTTGTTCTTTGATGTTTGCTTGAATGCTTGTGTTTAATGTTTTCTTAAAATGCTCATTTCAATATTTGCTACCTAATTGTGCTCGAAAAGTGTTTGCGGAAAAAAAAATAATAAACCACCCAAAACCACCCAAATCAATTTAACTGATAGGTCACCACCGTAACCGATTCGGTTGGAGGCTTTTGAACATTTTTTTTTTTAGTTTGCATTTTTCTTGTTTCATGAGTTTATGTTTTATAAGTTATGTGATCTCTTGCATGTGTTTGTTTTATTTGTTAGTATTATTTTTGTGTTGATTAGTTTCGTATAAATTTTAAATAAGAATATCTTGTTTTAGATTGTTTTGTTTTGATTTGTTTTACGTGACTAATTGTGTTTGTTTGCGTCTATGTACTTGTGATTTTTTTTTTATCGTGCTTTTATGTGTTCATGTTTATTTTTGTTTTAAGTGGCGTTTGGTATTTATGTTCCTTTAGTACATATGTGTTTATGTGTTTTATTTGCTTGTGTTTATTTTCGTGTTTGTTACTTTCTGTCTTCGTACTTTATTTTGTCAATAAAAAGTTTTTAGTAAAAATTGTGTTAAAAAAAAATTGAAATTTTGGTCCAACTTAACGGATGGATTTCCATCCGAACGGTTGGAGCTCTCGGTAAAATATTTTTCATTCCAACCGAATCGGTTGGATGTCTGACCGATCGGTTGGACCAATCGGTATTGAAAAAAAAAGTTATTTTTCATTTTTCGTATTGTTTTCTTTTGTGTTTGTTTTTAAATGTCTTTTGGTTTTTGCAAGAGTATCATGTCTTTTATTCTACTTAAACTCGTGTTTTGCTATTTTTAATTTTAGTAAATTGTGAATAAATAAGTACTTGTTTTATATAAATAAAAATATTTTGAACTTTGTGGGTATGTTCACTGGAAACCCTCACAAGACTTCACTCGTCCACTCGGGCCACCGAGGGGTTTAAAAGGCTTGTTGAATACGCTAAATGCAATCGTGATGCCTACGAAAGTGAATTTTAGGATTTTACGCGTTTTTGTAGTTTAGTTTGTTTTTGCAGATTTAATAAGCTCTTGGAGATTGGATTATTGGTGACATTGTACTTGGTGTGTTGATGTTTTGTTGGAAGCGAAATCAATTGATCTCACATGCTTAGCAACTTATCATTTGGAGTTCGATCGCGATTTCTATGGCCCAGGAAGTTTCATTTCTCTTGGACTATCTATTTATTTATTTTTCCCTATTTCACATGCTTTGAAGTTTATTATTCACATTTCGTACAATGCTTAACTTAAGTGTGGGGGAAAGTAAAATAGTGGAAAACGAAACTCATTTTTAACTTATAATTTTTTGCTAATAGAAAATGTATGTATACTTGTTTTCCCTTGTGATCTAGCTGTTTTCACACTTTTAGAGTAATTTATTAGAATAACTGGATCTATCCACTAGAAAAATCAGTAATTTTGAAAAATTTGAGATGTGTCCCGATTAATATTGCAATCCATTCTAGGATCGATAACATTTGCTAGCGCATATTATAACCCTTTCCACTAAATTGTGAGGATTTGAGCCTATTTCATATATAGCATACATCTTTTATGCTTGGATCTTTTGCTATGAGTGTGCCGGTGATTTTATTTATTCTAGAACTTGTACTTGTAAATCATTACCAGACCGCAGTAAGATCGCATTCGTGTGATATAAGTGTATTCGTGTGATAAAAAGGCACCTTAGGAATAAAACCAAATGGCCATCCGTTTACAAAATAATTTTTGCTAACCACATCGGTTAGTTATCCTCGTATTTGGAACCCATTTGTTAGCGTTCATCTTTAGTGCTAGATACCCCTAGTTACACCATTTGAGCCATCCTTTTCATTTTTGTTACATCCAGTAAAATACAAAAATATTTTACACTTTAAACCTTAGTCTAACCTTTGTCAAAGTCTAAACGGTGGGTTGCTAGTTGCTTGGTATGTTGGATTGTTTTTTATGATTATTAGTTAACCACACTTTGTGATTCGTGTGTGCCATTTCAACAAAGACGAATGATGCATACTTCTTATTTGTATTTTTTGTGGTGTATGCTTATGCGAAGTGTGGAGGAGATGTGATGTAAAAAAAAATGAAAATAAGTCATCGCAACTATAAGGTGACAATTATAGCCAATGTGCTGTATTATGTATGGAGATGAAGAAAGAAAGTTATGTGATATGTTGTTAGTCAATGTGCTAAGTATGAAGAATATTGTTATGGCAAATCAATGTATCGATATGTTAAAGTTTGAAGACGAGGAAGTTAACTATAATCATTTTTGGGTTTGTGGTTTGTTCGGTGACTAGCAACAATGGGACTTAGACTTAACTTTATTTTTCTTTTAAAACCAATTTCATAAATATTCCCATGCCTTATCCCTACCCTTACCAAATTACTTTATCTATCCGGATATTATAATGGCTTTGTGAGAATATCAAGTGCATGAATATTGTAGTGACCATCCGGTTTTTGAGTAATCAAGAATTCGCGCCAGCGATCTATTATGTTTTTGTATGAGGTGTTTGAATATAAGCCTGGTATAAACCCTTTAGCCTTACATTACAACCCGAATAAAAGTCTTATTTAGATGTTTACACTTGGTGCTTACACCACGTCGGTGGAGTTTTGTTTCTTGTACAAGCCTATGGTAATAAACGAATCATGACTGAGCAATGAGTGTGATTTCTCTTATATATACTACACTACCTAAATAAATGAGTGATAGAGTGAATTATACTTTGTTTATTTTTCATGAAGTGTTTAGAAATGTTAATCAAGCAAGAAAATCTATGGGTATTGTCAAACATCTCAATTTTCACCTTAAATCTTAAAAAGATGAATCTTATCTTGTACTTGTACTTGATAGATTTGCATCATATTTTTCTAATCATTCTTGTGCACCATGTGGATTTATTTTCTTTAATTCTAGATTGTCTTGAGGGCAAGCAAAGTTTAAGTGTGGGGGATTTGATAACGCTCAAAATTAACATGTTTTTAGGAGCGTTATTGTGGATTTTATGCATATGTTTTGATATCTTTTATGAACTTATGGTACTTAATGAAGTATATTCTCTATTTTAGGTTCATGACGAAGAAAACCAAGAAAAAGACGAAGAATTGAACAAAAACGAAGATTTATGAATGTACGGAGGAATTCCCGAAAAATGAAAGTCTCTTGGATATATTCGAGAAGATAAAATCATGAAGATTGTCACTCCAAGGACTCAAGAATAAAGCACAAGAAGGAAAACGAGAAGTGAAATGAAGGAAAGAAGCTAAAACGAAGAAATAATGGAAGACTTGTTGTTCCCGACACACCTTCACCATTTTAGCCATATCTTGAGCATACGGACTCCGATTTAGGTGATTCAAGTGGCCACGGAAAGCTAAGAGAAAGATCTACAACTTTGGTCTTTATCATTTCTGTCCAGGAGGAACCATCCGATCGGAAGGAGCCCAACAGATTCGGGTGGAGCTAAATGTCTCATCCATCCGATCGGCATGGCCCCGTATCCGATCGGATGGACCAATCTGACCTCCCCAAGTTATTTTTAATGCTCAATTAAGGTGCCATTATGCCCCAAGTCCGATCATATGTCCCTAATAACTCATTTACTGCTACTTTATGACACTTAGTGCCCAAGAAACTTGCTTGGAGGCTAAGGTTGATTTCTACTACATATAGGAGTGCCTAGCCTTAGTTTTCGGTGTGCAATTCGAGCCTCTACCTTTAAGGACGAATTTCCATCAAAATAAAGGTGCAATTTGAGCCTCTACCTTTAAGGATGAATTTCCACCAAAATAAAGGTGCAATTCGAGCCTCCAACCTCAAGGATGAATTTCCACCAAAACAAAGGTGCAATTCTTTCCTCCACCCTAAAGGAAGATTTGTCACCACCTTACTGTGTGCAATTCTTTCCTCCACCCTAAAGGAAGATTTGTCACCACCTTATTGTGTGCATTTCTATCCTCTACCCTAAAGGAAGATTTGTCACCATCTACTGGGTGCAATTCGAGCCTTCACCTTTAAGGACGAATTTCCACCGAAACAAAGTGTGCATTTCTATCCTCTACCCTAAAGGAAGATTTGTCACCACCTTATCTCACCCAAAAGACCACAAACCTCTGCCGTTCATGGAGGACGTATCACCTAATAGTGGAGTGATTCTCTAGTTTGGTTAGATGTTGTAGTTGATTGGAGGCTTGAAGGTTGCTATAAATCTTTCACCTATGCCTATTGTAATTCATACTTTGGGTAAACTTTGTTATGTTGGTTGGAGGCTTGAAGGTTGCTATAATCTTTCACCTTTACCTATTGTAATTCATACTTTGGGTAAACCTTGTTACTTTTATATTTCATGATGCTTATGATTACTATGTTGGTTGAAGACTTATGTTTGGTTGAATACAATTTGGTTTTGTTTTGAATACTTGTTTGGATATTATGATGACTTGTGATAAACAGATGTTTGGATACAATTAATGTTCTTTGTGTGATGTTATCTTATTATTTTTCTTGTGGTTTGATCCGTGACAATCATAACCACCAACTTGTTACTTGCTTAAACAAACAAACGACACTTGAGTGCAACCAAGTCTCTTGGGACGACCTTGATTTACCACTCCTAAACTACAATTGACTAGGGTATACTTGCCCGAATGTGTTCCTAGTTAACCGGTAATTCTTGTTTCTATAAATTTAAAACATGGTTGCTAATTAGCACATCACATTACAACTATAAACAAGCAATCAACCTATAATCAACATCTAGTTTTCATTACATCTAAGCAAACACAAAAGAGATCTAGTCTAGCATGTTAAAATCAAGACAAGTGTAAGATATATTGAAACAACACATAGACATATTGAATGAATTGGAAGAAAACTTATCTCAATTGAACATGAAGGGTTTCAAGGGGTGAAAACCCTTGAAAATACTGTTACAAACGAGCTAGGGTTTATAAAGTTCGACCCTAATATTCTCCACACAAGTTCCTCCTTAATGAATGAAAAATAGAAAAGTATATATAGATTTTTGTAGGTGACGGCGTCAAGAGTAAAATTCTGACGACGTCATCTCGCCGCCAATAAAGTTCTCGGACTGCCTAGATCCATAGCTGACGCCGTCATGTGTAATTCTGCTCTGGGCCGTCACCAAAATTACTCTTGACGCCCTTATTCTGACGTCGTCACGTTTTCTTTGGGTCGTCATCCATTTTGCTCTTGACGCCGTCAAAAAATTCTTCTTGACGCCGTCAGGTACTGTTCCCAGCAAGAAAAATTAAGACTTTGCCGTTTTCTTCACTTTTATGCTCCAAAAACGGCCAAAATGCTTCCTTTTCCAGAATTCACTCCCAAAGTACCTAAAATTACAAAAGGAACAATTTAGGGCAATATTTGATCAAATAAATTCCAATTCCGGCGAGATGACGGCATTGTACTCATTTTTAGTACACGAAACCCCTAGTACACCCCTCCGAACCTATCTTTTTGTTTCTACCTTTATGCATCTTACTTAAAGGAAGAATTTGTTACAACCCACTCAAATGTACACCCAAATCGCCTTAGCCTTCCGTATATGCACTCATCTTTAGTGCATTATTGTTACATGTTTAAACCCTTAGTTAATTATCTAATTGATTACATGGTTGCTAAGTCGAGTCATATCCTTGTTCATATTGTTTTGGGACGATTGGTGCTCATGGGTAAAGTACTTGTGTTACGGAGTAATGGGGAAGAACATCATATTATTACCCCTATATGTGCATTAATCTTAAAAGTACTCCAGGTGTTTTGATTATCTTGATTCGAGTCGTTAGATTAGTTTATTGTAAAATATGTAAAAATTCAAGTGTAAGGGGAATGTACATTCCCTATGATGCATTATTTTGGATGATAGGGTAAAAAAATTAATTAAATAAAAAAAAAAAAAAAAAAAAAAAAAGAGAAAAACATACGGACTACCATCCCGTTTCATTCTATGTTTGTTTTATGTTTTCGTTATTTTTCATTTATTATCTTAAGTCGAGTCTAATCTTGGCTTAGCAACACCATATTGTACATGTAATTAACCAAGATGATTAACTCACCACCAGTAAAGATTGCTTTTATCCAACAAAACCGTGTATTCCATATCCCTACACCTAACGTTATAACCCTTTAAAAGACCTCTTTGATAGTTTATCCTAGGTGCTTACGCCATGTGGTGGAGGTTTGATCCTTTCCCAAGCCTATGGTAATCTATTTTGCTATGACAGGTTGTGAGAGATGTTTTCCATTTCCATATTGTGATAATTACTTTATTACACCCGAGAGATGTGAGTATCTAAACACTATTTGTGAGGTGCTAGTGTATGACCTCCGTACTTGTCTTTGGTCTTTAGTGGAACGATTATTTGTTGTAATTACTTTTATATTAGTGTTAAATGACCCCTAACTTGTATTTTGATTAGAATAAAAGCGCATTTGCTTGAGGACAAGCAAATCTCAAGTGTAAGGGTATATGATGAGGTGAAAAATGAACCATTTTTAGGGGGTCATTTAAGCCCGGATTTGAATTTATTTGATCAAATATTGCCCTAAATCATTCCTGTTGTCATTTTAGGTACTTTTGGAGTGAATTCTGGAAAAGGAAGCATTTTGGACATTTTTGGAGCATAAAAGTGAAGAAAACGGCAAAGTCTTAATTTTCCTTGCTGGGAACAGTACCTGACTTCGTCACAAGTCTCTTAATGACGGCGTCAAGAGTAAAACAAGAGGTGGAAGTGGTGACGGTCCAGAGAAAACATGACGGCGCCATGTTTGGCCGTCAAGGTTCAAGATATGGTGACGGCCCATAACTAAATTACACATGATGACGTCAAATCTGGATCTAGGCAAACCGATCTCATCATGGGCGGCGAGTTGACGGCGTCAGAAATTCCTTCTTGATGCCGTCACTCTGTAAAATCTATATATATTTGTGCAATTTTTATTCATAAAAGGGGAACAAGTAGGGTGTAACTTTGGAGAAACCCTAGCACGAATTTTACTGCTTTTTCAAGGGTTTTTACTCTTTGAAACCTTTCATGTCAATTTGAGATAAGTACTCTTTCAATTCATTCAATATGTCTATGTGTTGTTTGAATATATCTCACGCTTGTCTTGAATGCAACATGCTAGGCTAGATCTCTTGTGTGTTTGCTTAGATGTAGTGAAACCTAGATGTTAATTATGGGTTGATTGTTTGTTTATAGTTGTTACGGATGATTGTATTCGATGTTAGGCTTAAGAAAACTGGCAGACTTCCATATGGTAACATACTTGAACGTCTTAAGAAACATGAACCAATGCGTACTAGGTTATTATGGTTGATGAGGCGAAAAATGAACCACTTTTAGGGGGTCATTTAAGCCCGGAATTGAATTTATTTGATCAAATATTGCCCTAAATCGTTCCTTTTGTGATTTTAGGTACTTTGGGAGTGAAATCTGGAAAAGAAGGCATTTTGGACGTTTTTGGAGCATAAAAGTGAAGAAAACGGTAAAGTCTCAATTTTCCAAGCTGGGAACAGTAGATGACAGCGTCAAGAAGGAATTTCTGATGGCGTCAAGAGTAAATTCCATGACTTTCCATGATGACCCAGTACAGATTTAACGGCGTCACAAGGTAGGGCGTCAAGAGTAAAATGCATGACGGCCTGGAAAATGCTAACACATGACGGCGTCAGAAGTAGATCAAGGCAGTCCAAGAAGTATTTTGGCGGCGAGATGACGGCGTCACAAGATTTGTCTTGACGCCGTCAGCCCCTATTTCCTATATATAGTTTTCTAATTTTCACATTAAAAAAAGAGGAGTTTTGGAGAAACCCTAGGTCCGAACTTAAGACGAATTTTACAGGTTTTTCAAGGGTTCTTTGCCCTTGATCCCTTTCATGTGTAATTGAGATAAGTATTCTTTTAATTCAATCAATATGTCTATGTGTTGGTTGTCTATATCTTGTTCTTGTCTTGATTCCACCATGTCAGGCTAGGTCTATCTTGTGTTTGCTTGGATCTAATGAAACCTAGATGTTAATTATGTGTTGATTACTTGTTTATGGTTGTATTGGATGAATGATTTCGATGTTAGGCTTAAGAAAACTGGCAGATCTCCAATTGGTAACATGCTTTAACGTCTTAGGAAACATGAACCGATGTGCACTAGGTTTTATTGGTTGTATTTACTGCATGAGTAATTTCTAATGATCCCATGTTAGGAGTTTTTAACGGCTCGACATAGGAGTGAAGTAGGCACTCATAGGATTGGGAAGTAAGTGTGCCACCCCATGAATGGTATTAAGGAATACAATCCGTCATCCACGCAAGTATAACAAGTAATTAACGTGTAAAAGATGTCTAGGGAGTAGTGAAATCTAAGTAAACACATTTTCTCCACTTATTGCTCACAACCTTAGTATGATTTAGTTAATTTTCATTTTTAGTATTTTATTTTGATTGCATCTTTAGTATTGGGTTAGTTGACTAGCAACTAATTCCGCCCAAATCCTTCAAACCCGAGATTTTACTTTGCTTTCTAAAAAATATAAAAATACAAAAATAATCTTCCATCATCTTTAGCACTAGTAATTAGGTTTTCTAATCCTAGCGACACTATTCCTAGCTGAACGATCAATCCTCCGGTACTTGTCACTATACTATACTACAACGATCAGGAACACTGCCTGGGTTGTAAGCTTCTCAAGATCCCTTGAGAGGTAAAGCCTGGTGCGATTCCCACGTATCAAGTTTTTGGCGCCGCAGCCTGGGGAATAGTTATTATCTAGGTTAGGATTTCTTTTTATTAGGTCTACTTGCTAGATTCCTTTCTAGTAAGATTTTATTTTTATTTTTTAGGTTTTCTTTAGTCTATCTTCTTCTTTGTGTCTTTGTTGGTAACTCTTCACCACCCGACACCATGGACAACGGGAACATCTTTGAACCCGTCATCCAACCACAACAAAACCCACCACTAGAACCCCTTAGGCCCCGAACCTTATGAGAGTATTCCCGACCTAGCCACCAAGGCTATCGAAACACCATTGAGCTCACCAGAGCCAATGTGACCCCCTTGCGATCTGACACCATCCGGTTGGTGCAAAGCGGATGTGCATTCCATGGACTTCGTTCCGAAGATCCAAATCAACATCTTAAGGACTTCCTTAAAATCGTAGATTCTATAGACCTAAGTGTTGAAACTAGAGAGACTACCCGATTACGCCTATTCCAATTCTCTCTACGGGATCAAGCTAGTCAATGGCTTGAGCGTTTACCCGCGGGATCCATCACCACATGGGATAATCTCGCCAATCATTTCCTTACCCAATTCTTCCCACCGGAAAAGACTGCAATGCTTAGAAGGGACATTTTGATGTTTGAATAACATCGGGGTGAAACTTTCTACGAAGCATGGGCCCGCTTTAAGGATCTCCTCCACAAGATCCCTCATCATGGCATAAACCTTTGGCTATTAGTTCAGATTTTCTACGACCATGTTGACTATCACATTAAACGTATAATCGATAGGGCCGCAGGAGGGAAACTGCGTGATAAGAACGCCGAGGAGTCCTGGGCAATTATTGAGGAGCTCGCCGCCGATAATCAAGAGGTATGGGAATTTAAGCATGCAATTAACGCGGCCATTAATGCAGTCTCAACACCTGGAGTACCCACCGAGCTACCCAATGAAATCCTATGCAAACTCGAGGCAAAGGTTGACTGTTTTGAGGAAAGGCAACGAAAACCTTTTAGTCTTAGACGGGCTACTGTTAATTCTGTCTCGAAACCAACTTCAAATCCATTATCAGAATCACCCTCTAGAGAAAACATCGAGACTTTTGAAAACTATGCCCCACCTTATTCCCCACCCAAGGAGCTTAGCTCGGAGTTTGAAGCTAGGATGAGAGAATACATGGCAGCTCATTCTGATCGGCTTGCTAGATTCGAGGAAGCAGTGTATAAGCAAAAAGAGGAGATTCAAGAGAAGATGAATGAGATGATGAGTCTATTGGAGGAGTATGCCAACCAGAAAACCCCCGAAAGAATGCTACTAAGGAAAGAAAGCGTCACCCCCACTACCCAATTTGTTAATTCCATCACAATTGTCCACAAGGATGACGAGAAGGTGGAAACCTCTACTAAACAGACCTTGGAAGAGCCATCAAGATCCCAACCCTTGAGTCACTACCTAAAACATGATATAAACGAAAACACCATAACAAATTGGATAAAGGGTGACGGGTGTAACCAACCTTCCAAACAGGGTTCAAAGGACGAGGAAGGGGGAAAAGATAAGTATGATACGTTACCTGGGGGGCCATTATTCGAGAAACTATTGATACAAAAGGTGGTTACTAAGCAGGTGGTGTGTGGGAACTTTGAGATACCAGCTAGCATCGGGGATTTGAAATATCTTAATGATTTCGCCGACCAAGGATCGGAAGTAAATCTTATGCCCCTCACTATTTATATCCAACTAACATCAAAAATGCCGGCCCCCACTCGTGTTAGGTTGTCCCTCGCTGGACACTCATATGTATACCCCCTAGGAATCGCAGAAGATGTATTAGTTAATGTCGCAGGGTTTATGTACCCTGTTGATTTTATGATCATCGACGACAAGGGAGATGGATGCATGCCAATAATCCTCGGGGCGCCATTCCTTGCCACCGCTAGAGCTGTCATTAAGTATGAAGGGAGGAAAATTGAGCTTAAATCTGGGAAAAGAAAGATTAGCTTCCCCATGACCCCACGGAAGGGGTATGAGAATGTGAGTTGGAGAAAGCTCAAAAACAACATTGACACGACACCCATACACGTTCAGAATAAAATTCTTGCATGGGAGGCAAGAATCAAAAGCTATAAGGAGGGTAAGTATGAAAGAAGCAAAAGCGATAAGGTTCAGGTCGAATTCGAACATACTCAACCAGCAGGAAATCATGTACCATTTGAGGAAGGTAACTTGGTACTCCTAAGACACTCGGAAATAACAATACCACCCGATAAACCAAGTCCTTGGTGGTATGGGCCTTTCACGATTAAAGGCGTGAGCCAAGATGGGATGGCTACCCTAAGAAGTGAAGTAGGTGGAGAGGTGATTGCAAGTGTCGACAGGTACGGCACTACCACCACAATAGTAATGATCACAACTATATGGGGTACATCATCTCACGGGACAAAATCACGTAGTAACCCATGACCTTGAGTCTAGCTACAAGACTCGTAAATAAAGAAAAGTGCTTCTTGGGAGGCAACCCATGCTTTGTGTGATTTTCATTTTATTTGTTTGTTTGGTTTGTTGTTTGCTTCCGTATGCATGCTTTATTTTTATTGTTGGTAGATCATGTTTCTCAATTAAAATGTGGAAATACTTTACTTTGTTGTTTTGGCTTAGTTTTAACTCCACCTAAAGGTATTTTTGCAAAAGATAAGTGTAAGGGGAAACCCCAAATATGTTTTTAAGAAACAACTCGATCATGATTCTCCACAATATTAAATGAACATGTATATTCGTATTTGTTACAGTCAAATGCTTGTATTGAGTCATAATGAAGTTTTGCAGGATTTTCCAGGAAGTAGAACCAAGTTTTTCCAGAAATTTTCCGGAAACTTAACATAAGAATTTTTGCAGGTCAATCCTGACGGCGTCACGGGTAAAAAAATCTGGAAATTTTACCGGTTTTGTTTTTCTAACGGAGTCTTATGGTTTTTGTGAATTATTAAGTTTTATAATCTCCAGGAAATCTGCAAACTTCATTCCACAAGCATTATATCTTACTTTGTTTTCTAGGATTTAGAAACTTATATAGGATGCCGCCGATTTTATGCGAGGTTGTCTTGTCTATTTTCTCAGGATTTACAGGTTATGTATGACAAGAAGATGATTTATATTCTGGAAGGGAAGCTTTGATTGTTCATTTTCTTGGAGGAAGATTTAACCTGGCCACCTAATTATCCATACCGAGCGAATCAGGGGAGTATTTGATTTCATTCTTTTTACTTTTTCACTTTTACATTCTTTACTTGAACATTGGGGACAATGTTCATCCTAAGTGTAAGGGGAGGGTAAAATGATGATACCTTACATATGCACTTTCGCTTGAGTTTGCTTTGTTTAATGGTAGGTGTGTAATAAAACTATGAGAAATACTTGTTAGTGCAATTTTAGCGCCAAATTTAAATTTTTTTACAACATTTAGGAGTGAAACTTTAGCCATAGCAAGCGTCTCATGGATAGGAGATTGTATGACTAGCACAAAACCGTATATTCAGAAAAATTTTCCACCCAAATATGTGAGGTTCGCCTTTAGATTTGATAGGAAAAGCATTTACTATTAGTGCTTATGAGTGTACCGGTAGCATTTAGATTCTAGAACTTGCGTTAGTGATGCATCCCGAGACCGCTAGTGAGACTACATTCGTGTGGTAGGATTTACTACATGATAAGAGGCATTAGGATCACCCTTGTGTTAAACCCGTATTATAATTTCTTGACCACTTAAGTCATATTGCTTGACTACTTAAGTCAACTAATTTTTCCCACACCCTTAGCGTTGTACTCATTTTTAGTACACGAAACCCCTAGTACACCCCTCCGAACCTATCTTTTCGTTTCTAACTTTAAGCATCTTACTTAAAGGAAGAATTTGTTACACCCCACTTAAATGTACACCCAAATCGCCTTAGCCTTCCGTGTATGCGCTCATTTTTAGTGCATTATTGTTATTTGTTAAACCCTAAGTTAACTATCTAATTGATTACATGGTTGCTAAGTCGAGTCATATCCTTGTCCATATTGTTTTGGGACGATTGGGACTCATGGGTAAAGTACTTATTTTATGGAGTAATGGGGAAGAACATCATAAATTACCCCCATACGTACGTTAATCTTAAAAGTGCTTCAAGTGTTTTGATTTTCTTAATTCGAGTCATTAGATTAGTTTATAGTAAAGTATGTAAAAATTCAAGTGTAATGGGAATTCTCATCCCCTATGATGTATTATTTTGGATGGTAGGGTAAGAGTGTATGCGCAAAAAAAAAAAAAAAAAAAAAAAAAAAAAAAAAAAAAAAAAAAACGGACTACCATCCCTTTTTATTCTATGTTCATTTTACGTTTTTGTTATTTTTCATTTATTAGCTTAAGTCGAGTCTAGTCTTGGCTTAGCAACGCCATGTTGTACATGTAATTAACTAAGATTGTTAACTCGCCACAAGTAAAGACTGCCTTTATCCAACAAAACCGTGTATTTTATATCCCTACACCTAACGTTACAACCCTTTAAAAGACCTCTGATGAGGCGAAAAATGAACCACTTTTAGGGGGTCATTTAAGCCCGAATCCGAATTTATTTGATCAAATATTGCCCTAAATCGTTCTTTTTGTGATTTTAGGTACTTTGGGAGAGAAATCTGGAAAAGGAAGCAATTCGGACGTTTTTGGAGCATAAAAGTGAATAAAACGCCAAAGTCTTAATTTTCCATGCTGGGAACAGTAGGTGACGGCGTCAAGAGCAAAACCTTGACGGCGTCAAAAGCAAATCTTATGAATTTTCATGACGACCCAGAACGGATTTGACGGCGTCACGTAGGAAGGGCGTCAAGAGTAAAAGAGTCATGACGGCCTGGAAGTACTTAAGTCTTGACGGCGTCAGAAGTGGATCTAGGCAGTCCGAGGAAAGTTTTGGCGGCGAGGTGACGGCGTCACATTGTTTGTCTTGACGTCGTCAGCCCTATTTTTCTATATATAGTTTTCTATTTTTCACACATTGAAGAGAGAAGTTTTGGGAGAAACCCTAAGTACGATTTTGGTGTAACTTTACAGGTTTTTCAAGGGTTCCAACCCCTTGATACCTTGCATGATTAATCAAGATAAGTGTTCTTCTAATTCAATCAATATGTCTATGTGTTGGTTGTCTATATCATGTTCTTGTCTTAATTCTATCATGCTAGGCTAAATCTATCTTGTGTTTGCTTAGATCTAATGAAACCTAGATGTTGATTATGTGTTGATTACTTGTTTATTCTTATTTTGGATGAATGATTTATATGTTAGGCTTAAGAAAACTAGCAGATCTCCAAATGGTAACATGCTTGAACGTCTTAAGAAACATGAACCGAGGCGAACTAGGTCGTTATTGGTTGTATTTAATGCATGAGCCACTGTTTACAATCTCTATAGTTGTGCTGGGCATGGTGTAGGAGGAGATAAGAGCTCATAGAATTGGGGAGTTATGTGTGCCACCCCATGAATGGTATTAAGGAATACGATCCGTCATCCATGCAATTATAACAAGTAATTAACGTGTAAAAGATATCTATGGAGTAGTGAAATCTAAGTAAACACATTTTCACCAATTACTGCTCACAACTTTAGTATAATTTAGCTTATTTTCATTTTTAGTATTTTATTTTGATTGCATCTTAGTATTGGGTTAGTTGAGTAGCAACTAATTCCGCCCAAATCCTTCAAACCCCGAGATTTTAATTGCTTTCCATAAAATATAAAAACACAAAAATAATCATCCCTCACCTTTAGAACTAGTATTTAGGTTTTCTAATCCTAGCGACACTATTCCTAAGCTGAACGATCAATCCCACGGTACTTGTCACTATACTATACTACAACGATCAGGTACACTGCCTGGTGGGGGTTGTAAGTTTCTCGAGATCCCTCGAGAGGTAAAGCCTGTTGCGATTCCCACGCATCAAGTTTTTGGCGCCGCTGCCCGGGGAATAGTTATTGTCTAGGTTAGGATTTCTTTTTATTAGGTCTACTTGCTAGATTCCTTTCTAGTAAGATTTTTTTTTTTTTTTTTTTTTTTTTTTTTTTTTTTTTTTTAGGTCTTCTTTAGTCTATCTCATTTCTTTGTGCTTTTGTTCGTAACTCTTTACCATCCGACACCATGGAAGGTGGTAACATCTTTGAACCCGTCATCCCACCACAACAAAACCCACCACTAGAACCCCTTAGGCCCCGAACCTTAGGAGAGTATTCCCGACCTAGCCACCAAGGCTACCGAAACACCATTGAGCTCACCGGAGCCAATGTGATCCCCTTGCGATCCGACACCATCCGGTTGGTGCAAAGCGGATGTGCATTCCATGGACTTCGTTCCGAAGATCCAAACCAACATCTTAAGGACTTTCTCAAAATCGTAGATTCCATAGACCTAGATGTTGAAACTAGAGAGACTACCCGTTTACGCCTATTCCAATTCTCTCTACGGGATCAAGCTAGTCAATGGCTTGAGCGTTTACCCGCGGGATCCATTACCACATGGGACAAGCTCGCCAATCGCTTCCTTACCCAATTCTTTCCGCCGGAAAAGACTGCAATGCTTAGAAGAGACATTTTGATGTTTGAGCAACAGCGGGGTGAAACTTTCTACGAGGCTTGGGCCCGTTTTAAGGATCTCCTTCACAAGATCCCTCATCATGGCATAAACCTTTGGTTATTAGTCCAGATTTTCTACGACCATGTTGACTATCACACTAAGCGCACCATCGACAGGGCCGCGGGAGGTAAATTGCGTGATAAGAACGCCGAGGAGTCTTGGGCAATTATCGAAGAGCTCGTTGTTGATAATCATGAGATGTGGGAATTTAAACATAAGATAGAAGCGGCCATCAATGCAGTCTCGACATCTGGAGGAACCACCGAAATCTCCGATGAACTCCTATGCAAACTTGAGGCAAAAGTTGACTATTTTGAGGATACGCAAAGGAGACCTTTAAGTCATTGACGGGCTACTGTCAATTCTGTCTCAAAAACAACTTCGGCACCATTATCTGAGTCACCCTCTAGAGAAAACGCCGAGACTTTTCAGAACTGTGCCCCACCTTGTTCCCCTCCCAAAGAGCTTAGTTCGGAGTTTGAAGCTAGGATGAGAGAATATATGGCAACTCACTCAGATCGGCTTGCTAGATTTGAGGAAGCAGTTTATAAGCAGAAAGAGGAAATGCAGGAGAAAATGAATGAGATGATAAGTCTATTAGAGGAGTATGCCAACCAGAGAACCCCCGAAAGAATACTACTAAGGAAAGAAAGCGCCACTCCCACCACCCAATTTGTTAACTCCATCACCATCATCCAAAAAGATAACGAGAAGGTAGGAACTCCTGCTAAACAGACCTTAGAAAAACCACCAGAATCCCAACCTTTGAGCTACTACCTGAAACATGATATAAACGAAAACACCATAACAAATTGGATTAAGGGTGATGGGCGTAACCAACCTCCCAATCAGGGTTCTGAAAATGAGGAAGAAGTGAAAGATGAGTATGATACGCTACCTGGAGGATCAGTATTCGAAAGACTAGTGGTACAAAAGGTAGCTACTAAGCAGGTGGCATGTGGGAACTTTGAGATACCAACAAGCATCGGGGACTTGAAACATCTTAGTGCTTTCGCCGACCAAGGATCGGAAGTAAATCTTATGCCCCTAACTATTTACGTCCAACTAACGTCAAAAATGCCAACCCCTACTCGTGTTAGGTTATCTCTCGTTGGACACTCGTACGTATATCCCCTAGGAATTGCAGAAGATGTGTTAGTTAATGTCGCTGGATTCATGTACCCCGTTGATTTTATGATCATCGATGATAAAGGGGATGGATGCATGCCAATAATCCTTGGGTCACCATTCCTCACTACCGCTAGGGCTGTCATTAAATATGAAGGTAGGAAGATCGAGCTTAAATCTGGAAAAAGAAAGATTAGCTTCCCCATGACCCCACAAAGTAAGCATGAGGATTTGAGTTGGAGAAAGGTCAAAAACAACATTGACACGACACCCATTCGTGTTCATAATAAAATTCTTGCATGGTAGGCAAGAATCAAAAGCTATAAGGAAGAAAAAAATGAACGAAGCAAAAACAATAAGGTTCAGGCAGAATTCGAATATACTCAACCCATAGATAATCATGTACCATTTGAGGAAGGGAACTTGGTACTCTTGAGACACTTGGAAATAACAATACCACCCGATAAACCAAGTCCTTGGTGGTATGGGCCATTCACAATCGAAGGTGTGAGCCAAGATGGGGTAGCTAACTTGAGAAGCAAATTAGGTGGGAAGGTGATTGCGAGTATCGACAGATTGAGGTACTACCACCATAACAGTAATGATCGCAACTATATGGGGTATATCATTTCAAATGATGAGATCACGTAGTAACCCATGACCTTGAGTCTAGCTACAAGACTCGTAAATAAAGAAAAGCGCTTCTTGGGAGGCAACCCATGTTTTGTGTGATTTTATTTGTTTGTTTGTTATTTGCTTTCGTATGCATGTTTTATTTTTATTGTTGGTTGATCATATTTCTAAACTAAATAGTAGAAATACTTTACTTTGTTGTTTGGCCTAGTCTTAACTCCACCTAAAGGTATTTTTGCAAAAGATAAGTGTAAGGGGAAACCCCAAATATGTTTTTAAGAAACAAACCGATCATGATTCTCCACAATATTAAATGAACATGTATATTCGTATTTGTTAGAGTCAAATGCTTGTATTGAGTCATAATGAAGTTTTGCAGGATTTTCCAGGAAGTAGGACCAAGTTTTTCCAGAAATTTTCCGGAAACTTAACATAAGGATTTCTGCAGGTCAATTCTGACGGCGTCAGGGGTTTACTCTTGACGGCGTCAGGAGTTAAAAATCTGGAAATTTTACTGGTTTTGTTTTTCTAACGGAGTCTTATGGTTTTTGTGAATTATTAAGTTTTATAATCTCCAGGGAATCTGCAAACTTCATTCCACAAGCATTATATCTTATCTTGTTTTCTAGGATTTAGTAACTTATATAGAATGCCGCCGATTTTACGCAAGGTTGTCTTGTCTATTTTGTCAGGTTTTACAGGTTATGTATGACAAGAAGATGATTTATATTCTGGAAGGGAAGCTTTGATTGTTCGTTTTCTTGGAGGAAGATTTAACCTGGCCATCCTATTATCCATACCGAGCGAATCAGGGGAGTATTTGATTTCATTCTCTTTACTTTTTCACTTTTACATTCTTTACTTGAACATTGGGGACAATGTTCATCTTAAGTGTAAGGGGAGGGTAAAAAGATGATACCTTACATATGCACTTTCGTTTGAGTTTGCTTTGTTTGATGGTAGATGTGTAATAAAACTATGAGAAATACTTGTTAGTGCAATTTTAGCGCCAAATTTAAAATTTTTTACAACATTTAGGAGTGAAACTTTAGCCATAGCAAGCGTCTCATGGATAAGAGATTGTATGACTAGCACATAACCGTATATTCAGAAAAATTTTCCACCCAAATATGTGAGGTTCGCCTTTAGATTTGATAGGAAAAGCATTCATTATTAGCGCTTATGAGTGTACCGGTAGCATTTAGATTCTAGAACTTGCGTTAGTGATGCATCCCGAGACCGCTAGTGAGACTACATTCGTGTAGTAGGATTTACTACATGATAAGAGGCATTAGGATCACCCTTGTGTTAAACCCGTATTATAATTACTTGACCATTTAAGTCATATTACTTGGCTAGTTAAGTCAACTAATTTTTCCCACACCCTTAGCATTGTACTCATTTTTAGTACACGAAACCCCTAGTACACCCCTCCGAGCCTATCTTTTCGTTTCTAACTTTAAGCATCTTACTTAAAGGAAGAATTTGTTACACCCCACTTAATTGTACACCCAAATCGCCTTAGCCTTCCGTGTATGCGCTCATTTTTAGTGCATTATTGTTATTTGTTAAACCCTAAGTTAACTTTCTAATTGATTACATGGTTGCTAAGTCGAGTCATTTCCTTGTACATATTGTTTTGGGACGATTGGGACTCAGGGGTAAAGTACTTATTTTATGGAGTAATGGGGAAGAACATAATATTATTACCCCCATGTGTACGTTAATCTTAAAAGTGCTCCAAGTGTTTTGATTTTCTTAATTCGAGTCATTAGTTTAGTTAATTGTAAAGTATGTAAAGATTCAAGTGTAAGGGGAATGTTCATTCCCTATGATGTATTATTTTGGATGGTAGGGTAAGAGTGTATGAAAAAAAAATCAAAAAATTCAAGAAAAAGAAAAAAAAATGGAAAAAGAAAAAGAGAAAAAACATACGGACTACCATCCCTTTTTATTCTATGTTCATTTTATGGTTTTTTTTTTTTTTTTTCATTTATTAGCTTAAGTCGAATCTAGTTTTGGCTTAGCAACGCCACATTGTACATGTAATTGACTAAGATTGTTAACTCGCCACCAGTAAAACTTCCTTTATCCAACAAAACCGTGTATTTCATATCCCTACACCTAATGTTACAACCCTTTAAAAGACCTCTTTGATAGTTTATCCTAGGTGCTTACGCCATGTGGTGGAGGTTTGATCCTTTCCCAAGCCTATGGTAATCTATTTTGCTATGACAGGTAGTGAGAGATGTTTTACATTTCCATATTGTAATTTATACTTTATTACACCCGAGAGATGTGAGTATCTAAACACTATTTGTGAGGTGCTAGTGTATGACCTCCGTGCTTGTCTTTGGTCTTTAGTGGAACGATTATTTGTTCTAATTACTTTTATATTAGTGTTAAATGACCCCTAACTTGTCTTTTGAGTAGAATAAAAGCGCATTTGCTTGAGGACAAGCAAATCTCAAGTGTAAGGGTATATGATGAGGCGAAAAATGAACCACTTTTAGGGGGTCATTTAAGCCCGAATCCGAATTTATTTGATCAAATATTGCCCTAAATCGTTCTTTTTGTGATTTTAGGTACTTTGGGAGAGAAATCTGGAAAAGGAAGCAATTCGGACGTTTTTGGAGCATAAAAGTGAAGAAAACGCCAAAGTCTTAATTTTCCATGCTGGGAACAGTAGGTGACGGCGTCAAGAGCAAAACCGTGACGGCGTCAAGAGAAAATCTTATGAATTTCCATGACGACCCAGAACGGATTTGACGGCGTCACGTAGGAAGGGCATCAAGAGTAAAAGAGTCATGACGGCCTGGAAGTACTTAAGTCTTGACGGCGTCAGAAGTGGATCTAGGCAGTCCGAGGAGAGTTTTGGCGGCGAGGTGACGGCGTCACATTGTTTGTCTTGACGTCGTCAGCCCTATTTTTCTAGATATAGTTTTCTATTTTTCACACATTGAAGAGAGAAGTTTTGGGAGAAACCCTAAGTACGATTTTGGTGTAACTTTACAGGTTTTTCAAGGGTTCCAACCCCTTGATACCTTGCATGATTAATCAAGATAAGTGTTCTTCTAATTCAATCAATATGTCTACGTGTTGGTTGTCTATATCATGTTCTTGTCTTAATTCTATCATGCTAGGCTAAATCTATCTTGTGTTTGCTTAGATCTAATGAAACCTAGATGTTGATTATGTGTTGATTACTTGTTTATTCTTATTTTGGATGAATGATTTATATGTTAGGCTTAAGAAAACTGGCAGATCTCCAAATGGTAACATGCTTGAACGTCTTAAGAAACATGAACCGAGGCGCACTAGGTCTTTATTGGTTGTATTTAATGCATGAGCCACTGTTTACAATCTCTATAGTTGTGCTGGGCATGGTGTAGGAGGAGATAAGAGCTCATAGAATTGGGGAGTTATGTGTGCCACCCCATGAATGGTATTAAGGAATACGATCCGTCATCCATGCAATTATAACAAGTAATTAACGTGTAAAAGATATCTAGGGAGTAGTGAAATCTAAGTAAACACATTTTCTCCAATTACTGCTCACAACTTTAGTATAACAAGTAATTAACGTGTAAAAGATATCTAGGGAGTAGTGATTGCATCTTAGTATTGGGTTAGTTGAATAGCAACTAATTCCGCCCAAATCCTTCAAACCCCGAGATTTTAATTGCTTTCCATAAAATATAAAAACACAAAAATAATCATCCCTCACCTTTAGAACTAGTATTTAGGTTTTCTAATCCTAGCGACACTATTCCTAAGCTGAACGATCAATCCCCCGGTACTTGTCACTATACTATACTACAACGATCAGGTACACTGCCTGGTGGGGGTTGTAAGCTTCTCGAGATCTCTAAAGAGGTAAAGCCTGTTGCGATTCCCACGCATCAACCTCTTTGATAGTTTATCCTAGGTACTTACGCCATGTGGTGGAGATTTGATCCTTTCCCAAGCCTATGGTAATCTATTTTGCTATGACATGTAGTGAGAGATATCTTCCGTTTCCATATTGTAATTTATACTTTATTACACCCGAGAGATGTGAGTATCTAAACACTATTTGTGAGGTGCTTGTGTATGACCTCCGTGCTTGTCTTTGGTCTTTAGTGGAACGATTATTTGTTGTAATTACTTTTATATTAGTGTTAAATGACCCCTAACTTGTATTTTGACTAGAATAAAAGCGCATTTGCTTGAGGACAAGCAAATCTCAAGTGTAAGGGTATATGATGAGGCGAAAAATGAACCACTTTTTGGGGGTCATTTAAGCCCGGAATTGAATTTATTTGATCAAATATTGCCCTAAATTGTTCCTTTTGTGATTTTAGGTACTTTGGGAGTGAAATCTGGAGAAGAAGGCATTTTGGACGTTTTTGGAGCATAAAAGTGAAGAAAACGGCAAAGTCTCAATTTTCCAAACTGGGAACAGTAGGTGACGGCATCAAGAAGGAATTTCTGACGGTGTCAAGAGTAAATTCCATGACTTTCCATGACGACCCAGTACAGATTTGACGGCGTCACAAGGTAGGGCGTCAAGAGTAAAATGCATGACGGCCTGGAAAATGCTAACACATGATGGCGTCAGAAGTAGATCAAGGCAGTCCGAGAAGTATTTTGGCGGCGAGATGACGGCGTCACAAGATTTGTCCTGACGCCGTCAGCCCCTATTTCCTATATATAGTTTTCTAATTTTCACATTAAAAAAAGAGGAGTTTTGGAGAAACCTTAGGTCCGAACTTAAGACGAATTTTACAGGTTTTTCAAGGGTTCTTTGCCCTTGATCCCTTTCATGTGTAATTGAGATAAGTATTCTTTTAATTCAATCAATATGTCTATGTGTTGGTTGTCTATATCTTGTTCTTGTCTTGATTCGACCATGTTAGGCTAGATCTATCTTGTGTTTGCTTGGATCTAATGAAACCTAGATGTTAATTATGTGTTGATTACTTGTTTATGGTTGTATTGGATGAATGATTTCGATGTTAGGCTTAAGAAAACTGGCAGATCTCCAATTGGTAACATGCTTGAACGTCTTATGAAACATGAACCGATGTGCACTAGGTTTTATTGGTTGTATTTACTGCATGAGTAATTTCTAATGATCCCATGTTAGGAGTTTTTAACGGCTCGACATAGGAGTGAAGTAGGCACTCATAGGATTGGGGAAGTAAGTGTGCCACCCCATGAATGGTATTAAGGAATACAATCCGTCATCCACGAAACTATAACAAGTAATTAACGTGTAAAAGATGTCTAGGGAGTAGTGAAATCTAAATAAACACATTTTCTCCACTTATTGCTCACAACTTTAGTATAATTTAGTTAATTTTCATTTTTAGTATTTTATTTTGATTGCATCTTTAGTATTGGGTTAGTTGACTAGCAACTAATTCCGCCCAAATCCTTCAAACCCGAGATTTTACTTTGCTTTCTAAAAAAATATAAAAATACAAAAATAATCTTCCATCATCTTTAGCACTAGTAATTAGGTTTTCTAATCCTAGCGACACTATTCCTAGCTGAACGATCAATCCCCCGGTACTTGTCACTATACTATACTACAAAGATCAGGTACACTGCCTGGTGGGGGTTGTAAGCTTCTCAAGATCCCTTGAAAGGTAAAGCCTGGTGCGATTCCCACGTATCAATGGTTGTATTTAATGCATGAGCGAATTCTAATGATCCCATGTTAGAAGTTTTTAACGGCTCGACATAGGAGTGAAGTAGGAGCTTATAGAGTTGGGGAAGTACGTACGCCACCCTACGAATGGTATTAAGGAATATAACCCGTCATCCATGCAATTCTAACAAACTATCAACCTGTAAAAGATATCTAAGGAGTAATGAACCTAAGTAAACACAACTTTCCCTATTATTGTTCACACCACTAGTTTAATTAGATTTATTTTCATTTCTGTTATTTTATTTTGATTGCATCTTAGTTATTGGGTTAGTTGATTAGCAACTAATTCCGCCCATTCCTCCAAAAACTGAGATTTTTAATTGCTTTTATTAAAACATAAAAATACAAAAAGAATCATCTCTCACCTCTAGACCTAGTTTTTAGGCTTTCTAATCCTAGCGACACTATTCCTGAGTTGAACGATCAATCCCCCAATACTTGTCACTATACTATACTACAACGATCAGGTACACTGCCTGGTAGGGGTTGTAAGCTTCTCGAGATCCCTCGAGGAGTAAAGCCTGGTGCAATTCCCACGTATCAAAATACTCCCCCTCAAAACTCGCATATGTTATGAGAATTTTAAACCTTTTAGACTTTGGGGGAAGGAGTCTTCTTGAAGCAAAATTCTGAAAGATTTAGAAATTTCAGTTTGAAAACTTCTTGAATAAATTTTGCTTCAAGGTAACTAAAACTTTATACGCTGAAATACTCCCCCTCAAAACTAGCATATGTTTTGACATTTTAAAACTTTGGAGCGAATTGGGGAGTACTGATTTGAAAAAATCTTGAGCAAAATTTTTGAAAAGTTTAGAAAAACCTTCTGAAAAATTTTGAATAAATTTTGCTCAAGATTAAGAAGTTTTAGATAAGCTTTGCATGAGAACTTCTTCTAGTTTTTAAGGATAAGTGGACATTTGGTTTTAAAGAATGGTTTAGCAAGGCACTTTCCTTTCTTTGAAACTCGAGTTGTAAACTGAAATGTATGCACAAGTCGTAATGTTTAAGCCCGGGTTGTAAGCTGAAATACTTACAAGCCATTAGGAAATGATAGATTAGACAACAACCTTGGGAACCCATTTAAGCACAGTGACAACGGGTTTACCAAATTTTGAAATCCATTTGTAAGTTGTGTCAATCTAATTTAAAGATGTTGAATTCCAACGAGGACTAAAAACCGATGTTTCATTTTGAAATAACACTCGTGGAATCAATGGAGATTTAAAACTCATTTTCCGTTGAAAATAGTTTGAGAAACCCGGCGTTTCTCTTGGAGTTTTAAAATCTGAAGAAGAAGATTTCCATCTAGAGTTGAACCTCATGGGTTCTTTTTGAAGATTTATTTTTGTGATAAATGGAAACCTTCCGGTATTTGGAATGTTCAAAGCAGAGTCATTTTCATGTTGCAGTGAAAGTAATTCTGATATTGGATATTTGAAAGGTTTTGAACGACTGTGCTTTGGTCTCCACACTTGCTTTCCCGGTGTAAAACGATGGTTTGGAGTTTGAAAAACATGATTATTTTCTTTTGAAGCATTTGGGGGTTTTGAAAAACTTTGATTTCGTCTCCACACTTGCTTTACCGGTGTAAAACGAGAATGTGGAGTTTGAAAAACATAATTCTTTTTCTTTTGAAGAATTTTGATTTGAAAACCTTTTAGAAGTAAATGTTTCGGAAAAACTTGGTCTCTTTGAAAACTTCCTTCTTTTTTGCAAAGAATAGGTTGTAAACTGAGAAACCCTTTTCGAAAATGGTTTTGAAGATTCACCCGTGTAAACCTTCTTCGAAACACTCACTTCTGGTGTTGAAACATTTGAAATTGGAGCTTTACCCTTTGATCGGTTAAGAGTACAAACTTCACTTTTAAAGCATTGTATGAAACTCTCAAATCATTGTATTCTTTTTTTAAGAGAAAGATGATCTTTGGATGCCAATTTTGATTCTAAAGAAGCAATTTGTTTCAAAAGTTGATCCTTTTTGGCTTTAGAATCATCCGTTTTACGAGCCAATTTCCGTTCGAACTCAACATTTTCTTTTTCAAGTCTTTCAAAATAATTTTCAAATTTGGTTACTTTGTTGAAAAAGTTGGTTTTGGTATCCTCAAAATCATTTGTTTGTTGAGCTAAAAGCGTTTCAAGCTCAACCACTTTCGTTTGAAGCACGTGATTTTCATTTTCAAAAAGATACATTTTCTCCTCCGTTTCCTTTTCAAAATCTGGAGTATTAGAGTCGAACAGGGGTTTTGGGAAGGAAACTTTTATGATTTGAAAATCAACATTTTTCTTTTTCATTGATTCAATCTTTTGCAAAGCATTTTCAAACTTTTTATCAGCGAATTCATACAATTGAGACTTCAAATCTTCAGTCTCTTTTTGTTTCAAGTTTGAGTTTTGTGTCTAAACTCGTGAACGTTTGATTGAATCAAACAGGTTTTTGTAAATCTGTTTCAAATGCTCAATCTCTTTTTCGTATTTTGAAATTTGACTTTTCATTGACACGTTTTCATTATCAACTTGTTCAAGCTTTGACATCCAGGGGTTTTCAAAAGACTGCTTTTCAAGATTGTGTTGTAAAGCTAGTTCAAAGTAAATGCTTTGTGCTTGACATCTTTGAAAATTTTGTTCAAGAGAAAATATTTGACGTTTAAGTTTCTCTTGGATGTCGCTTGACTCTTTTAAAATCTTCTCATTTTCGTGTCTCAACATCCCATTTTCCACTCTTAAGTTTTCAGACTCAACAATCAATGATTTATCACAAGCAGTTTTTTCAAAAACTTTCAATTTAGCTTCTAAATCAACAATGTCGTTAAGATACGAGTCTTCCTTTTTCCTTTTTCTCACTTTATGTTCATAAAATTCCTTTTTGCAAGTTAACAACTCTGTTTGTGTTTTTGAAAGCTCTTTTTGAAGTTGTTCAACTTGTTGTTTGAGTTCACATTTTTCATTTTCGAGTTTTGAAACCAATTTTTCGTTCGACTCAATTAATTCATGTATTTTGTGTTGAAGATCTTGTTCTTTATTGTAATATTCTTGACATGCCACTTCAAAACTTTTTTCACGTTTGACTTTGTTTTCATGATTTGAAAGTTGTATTTTATAGCACTCAATGTCCCTTGTTAATGACACAGTTTTTGCTTTTAGTTCACAGTTGAGCCTGTTACATCGATCAACTTCTTTTGCATATTCTTAATCATTAAAGCAGTTGAAGCACATTCTTGATCATGATTCACACTGTTATGTTCAACTGTACCTCCATTAAGATCCACATGTGGAGTTTCAGGAGTAATATTTCTATCATCCTGATTCACCACATATGTGTCGTTAATGTACTCAGGTTGTCCATGACTTTGTGTCTCATAATCAAACACATTTTCAAATATATCATCATCATTAGATTGATGTACCTGAATGAGTGCGACTGAACTTTGTGAAGGACTGACAACAGCTGCATTATTCAAACCATCCTTACATTTGTGTTTCCGGTCAGCATCTGAATCATTCCTTGATGTGCTGCTTTTTGTCTGCAGTTCTGATAATGCATTGTTACCCGTGAATACCAAACTATCATCCAACGTCCCTTCATTGTTGACTGTTCTTTCCTGTGTCTGCCTTTTACTTCCATTCTCCCGTACATTCAATTCTCTTCCTCGTTTCTGCATCTCTAGTTCTTTGACAACACTCAGATGAAGTTAACTTTCATTAAGCACAAATTCTAAACAGCTCGGTCGTAAAACAAGTTGATCTCTAAAAGCTTCAACCTCCATACTAGTGATGTTCTCTCTCCATAACTTGCTTTGAAATTTATAGTCCACAAGAAAAGCTTTAAAATCCATGGTCACGAACCATTGGAACTGCGTCTTGAGCGCTCTAAATCCTACCATGCAATCACTTCCTTGCTCAATCTAGTTTTCTAGTTGAACTATGTTTTCTCGGAGTTTCCTTTGGAAGGTTATAAGGTCCATTTCAGTTCCGAAGAATGTAGTAAAGGTACTCCACGACGGAAACCTTGCATCTGAGAGAATCTTGCATTGAATCTTAACTGATTCAAAATGTGCTAAACAATTTTTTGTAGAATTGATGGCTCTTTTCTCAACTTCAGTCATCTTTCTCTCTTGTGAACTTGATTGATACATTTTCTCTCCCCCGAGATTGTTGCGACGTAATCGAAATAATCAACCAGAAATGTCACACACAAGGTCGATATAGTGATTTCTGATTTTCCCACCAAAATTAATTTGAAAACTTTTCTCTCCCAAAATTTTGAAACTCACTATAAAATGCAATTCTAAGGTAACTAGAATATTTTGAGTTTCAAAAATTTTGTTGCCAAAATTTTACCGAAAAAAATTTGAATTTTGGCCTAAAAATTTGAATTTTGGGCCAAAATTTTCACCGTTATACCAAAATTTTAATTTTGCGTAAAAATTGAGCGTTTAGTCTCCCGTAAAAATTAAATTTTACTCAAATTTTCCTGCCAAAAAACTTTTTTTTTTCCAAAAATGGTGATGTAAGTGTGAAATGAAAATGGATCTTGTAGACAATAAAGAAGTAGTTTTGTGTTTTCAAATGAATATTTGTCAATCTTTCACGCTATCACAATAACTAGCACGGTAGTTATATTCAAACAATCCCGAATAATCTCAGTCCAGAATAATAACCAATCTAACTCAATCAAAACCGTGGTCAAAAAGTTATCTCAACAATTCAGCACCAAAATTATACCAATAAGCGGCCACCAAATTTTATTCCATCAAACAACTCAAGTTCAAATGCTACAATTCAACTTTTGTAGTTTACCAGTCCCAACTATTTAACACGCAGCCCAAAAATTAGTTATATCCTCGGCCCAATTTCAAATACAAAAGACCGACCCAAGTACAAATCTGTTCACAAGAATATAATAAACTTACTATACCCTAATTTCACTCATTCACTACAACCCTAAAATCTCTCCTCACAAACACAAAGTCACAAACGCAGTCACCTAAACTTTACTCTCACCCAACTTTTTCTCAAAACCAAACGCAGATATAAAAAAAAAAAAAAAATCGTCCTTGTGATTCTTGTTTTCTTTGATACTGAAAATGAAACACCTAAATCCACAACCCTAATTCGTCTATCGTTTTAATCTAAATCAAATCGAACACAAACACAATCACTGAATCTTCTTGTTATCCTCAATCAACAAAACTAGTAGCAATAAGATCTTCAAAAAGGTGAAAGGTAGGTATCTTTTGTGTTGTTTTTTTTATTCTTGAACCGAAAGAAAGTATGACAAAAACACGAGTTGTTTTTGTTATTACTTTGAAATTTCGGATATAAAAAGTATATATGTTCTACAAGGATCTGTGATGTAAACTCTCTTGTGGTTTTGTTCTTTTGAACGAGTCTTCATTTCCACTATGAGATGGACTGAGATCTTGAACTTGTTCTATATGTTTCTTTTCTATTTTAAATCTGAGATCTAAGTTTCGATTATGTTTGAAGAGATAAGTGAGTTTGGATTTAGGATAGGATTTGTTGCTGTTGTTGGTTTTGGAAAAGAATAGAATGGATTCGATTATGGGTAGTTTGAAGCTGGTCTTCTCGTTTTGTTTTTGATTGTCTTAACTTGGTGATTTTATAAATCCTTACTCGATAAGTTGTACTAAATCATGTATAGTTTGGCCTAAGTATAAAGCAGCTGAGAACCTTACTCGATAAACGATAAGGTGTATTAGCTAAGTCGCTAATCTGGCTAACTCGCCAACAGTAACTCGATAGACAAAGCTTACTCGATAAGCTAACTCGATAAACATGCTACTTACTCGATAAAAATGCTACTTACTCGATAAAATGGACCCTTAACTCGATGATCTTCAAACTTTACCCAGAAAAAAACAAGACCTGATATCACCTTATTTTGACTTTTGACCACAGATATTACTGAAAATGAGACCAAGAAGAAACCAGATCTGGGTATGACCAATTAGACCACTAAAAACTGTTATAACCAAAAAATTAATAACAAACCGTACACACCTATTATACTATTAAAAAAAGGACATTTTTGACAATAGTTTAACAAAAAACACTAAACTTCTAAATCATCTTCTAGCTCTTGATACCAATTGTTGGGTCCTAAGTTTTACATCATTCCACACATATGAGATCTAGAGAGAGAAAGATGATAAGTTTTAGAGAGAGGGAGAGAAACAAGAGAGGAAATAAGAGAATTTCTTATTCCTAATGAGCCAACCAATACCTCTCAAATGAGAGGTTACATAGTATTTATACTAGTACTCTTAGGGCTTCACATGACTTACAACATATTACATAACTAGCCCTTAGACTTTAACAAAAACATGTAAACATTAATAAACTAGCATAAAACATATTAAATCTTTAACGTACTAACATAATATTTTACCCTATTACAAGACAAATTGACTCGATAATGATCGTCACTTCAAGCGTTCCCAACATATGTTCACAAAGAGAGATGGCCCAGAAGATTGTATCAAGTGACGACGTCAAGGAAGGTTTATTGCGCGTCACGAAACCCTAGTGACAGCGACTTGATGGCGTCAGGATCTAAAACCTAACGCCGTCACCCCTGTAAATCTATATATAGTTTTGGATTTTTCATTAAAAGGTGTAACTTTTGGGAGACAAAACCCTAGATGAAATTTAATGTAACTTTAGGGTTTCTAAGCCTTCTTTTCCTTCATGTTTAATTGAAGATAAGGTTTCTTTTTAATAATTCAATATGTCTATATGTTGTTTGATTAATTGTTTATCTTGTCTTTCTTTTAACATGCTAGCTTAATTCTCTTTGTGTTTACTTAGATCTAATGAACCTAGTTGTTGATTATTGGCTGTTGATTTGTTATTAGTTGATTTGGTTGATTGATTTTCGCGTTAGGCTTAAGAAAACTGGCCATATTCCTACATGGTAATAGGCTTGAATGTCATAAGAAACGTAATCAGATGTGTACTATGATTTATTGGTTGTATTTAATGCATAAGTAACTGTTTACGAGGCCTGGATAGGAAGAGATAGAAGCTTATAGATTGGGGAAGGATGTACACAGCCCCCTGACTGGTATTAAGGAATACAACCCTTCATCCAAACAACTATAACAAATCGATTAATCGGTAAGAGATAACTAGGGAGTAGTGAAATCTAAGTAAATACAGTTTTTCCCATTATAAGAAGTTCACCAATTTACTTTTCTTGTTATTTTATTTTATTTTACATTCGTAGTAATTCTGGGTTAGTTGACTAGCAACTAATTCCGCCCACTCTTCCAAAACCCGAGATTTTTACTTTGCTTTCATAAAAACATAAAAATACAAAAAGAATCATCCCTCACCTGTAGACCTAGTTCAAGTAGCTTTTAATCCTAACGACACTATTCCCCTAAAGAACGATCAATCCCCCGATACTTGCCACTCACTATACTACATCGGTCAGGTACACTGCCTGGTGGGGATTGCAAGCTTCTAAAGATCCCTTGAGAAGTAAAACCTTTTGCAAGGTTGCAAAACTACGCATCAAGTTTTTGGCGCCGTTGCCGGGGAATAGTTATTACTTAGGTTTGATTTCTATTTCGTTTAGGTCTACTCATTAGATTCATATCAAGTGAGATTTTTATTTTCTTTTTATTAGCCTTCTTGTAGTCTATCTTTTTCTTTGTGTCTTTGTTTGTTAAAACTTTTTCATCATCTATTCCGTTAGCCATTATAGAGAGCGCGAATCCACCGTACTATACACCACGAAATCCACGCATTCCACTCCAAAATTATAGATGTTCCAACAACATCATTATGAATCTCCCTATGATGTGTGGAATCGTTTCAAACATATACTCTAAAAATTCCCTCATCATGGCTTTGATTTATGGTCCCTAACTCAAATCTTTTACAATCGTGTCTACCAATGTGCCCAAAGGGACATTGACTATTTTACCAACGGAGACCTTAGGGAATTAAATGCTGAAGAAGCATGGGAAGCCATAGAGGATTGTGCGCAATATTATTATAGATTAGACAACCCAACAAACAATATTACGGATCAATTAATAACAAGTTTAAAGGAGCAAACAGGAAGTTTGTCTGGGGATGAATATGTCGGGATACGTAAGTGGATGTCATGTAACACCATAATACAAAACAAACACATATGTAATCTAGATACAATGGAGGATGAGGTGGATAATCCAAGCCCACAAAGTACCCCACAAGTCCTACCATTATTTGAGGCACACACATCACCCGTGACTTACCCGGAAGAAGTAGAAGAAACTTTAGGAATTTCGATAGAGGTAGAACCCTTGTACCAAGCACAACTAGAGGATATAAGTTTGAATACTTGTAATGATAACCTTACTCTTAGTCCTAGGGAATTTCCTAGTGTTGATGAACCGAAACCTCAATCTTTACACAACTTTCCATCCTTAGATTTACATCTAGGAGACAAAAGAGGAACCGACCCACCCATCAACCAATATTATCCGGGTAGTCATTCACTCACCCCCTTCACCTCGTGTGGCATATTTCCACCCTAAGGGTGTGTATCGCTACTTCTACCTGCACTTAATCCTAAGTGTAGGGAAAACCTCCCTTATTTCTGTTAAATAAGGGTAGAGTCAGACTCGTGACTCGAACAAAAACAAGCGCTTCCGGGGAGGCAACCGAAGCTTTTAATTGTTTGTTTGTTTGTTTGCTTTTATTTGATTTCATATATATGCTTTATCTTATTGTTCATTGTTCATGTATCAAATAAATTGTGAAAATGCTTTATTTTGTCTTTAACCTCGTCTCAATTACATATAAAGGTATTTTGAAAAAAGATAAGTGTAGGGAAGATCATATTTTGTTTTAAGAACAAATTGAACATGAAAAAAAACAATTAAAGATTGGCATATATATTTGTGTGTTGTTAGAGTCAAATGCTTGTATTGAATCACAATGAATGTTTTACAGAATTTCCATGTGTCAAAACTTAGATTTTTCTAGAAATTTTCCAGAAACAAAATATAAAGAATTTTGTCAGATCACTTCTGACGGCGTCAGGGGTTACAACCTGACGGCGTCAGGTGTTATTTCTGAAAAAATTTCCAGGTTTTGTTTTTCTGCTGGAATTTTATAGTTTTGTAAAATCTTTAATTTTTAAAAACTCCAGGAACCTACAAACATTTATTTTGCAAGCATTATATCTTTTATTGTTTTGTGTTTATTTCTAAGTCTGGAATTACATCTAGTTGTGATTTTTCTTTGTTCGGTTTGATGCTTTGTATTTTGTATTTGTTTTCTTAATTGATTACAGGTTATATTGGACAAGAAGATGATTTACATTTCAGGAGTGAAGCTTATTATGTTCATTTTCTTGGAGGAAGATTTAACCTTGTTACCATATCATCCGAATCAAGCTAATCAGGGGAGTATTTGCTTCATTCATTTTCGTCTATCTTTACTTTATTACTTTTTAAAAACATTGGGGACAATGTTCAACTTAAGTGTAAGGGGGGAGGAGGTAAATGAGGATACCTTAGAAACTACAACTTCACTTGATTTTTGTTTTGTTTAATAGTAGATGTGTAATAAAACTTAAATGAATACTTGTTAGGGTAATTTTAGCACCAAATTTAAATTTTTTTGCAACATTTAGGAGAGAAACTCTAGTCTTAATAAGCATCTCATTGATAGGAGTTATATGACTAGCATAAAAAAACGTACCACTAAAAAAATTTCCACCCCAAATATGTGAGGTTCGCCCCTAGATTTTTTAGGAAAAGCATTCATTATTAGTGCTTGTGAGTGTATTGGTAGTATTTAGATTCTAGAACTTGTGTTAGTGATGCATCCTGAGACCGCTAGTGAGACTACATTCGTGTAGTTAGGATTTACTATATGATAAGAGGCATTAGGATAACCCTTGTTTTAAGCATGTAATATAATTACATTAACTTCATTGGTCAAGTAATTTTCTAACACCTTTGCGATGTACTCATTTTTGGTACACGATACCCCTAGTGCAACCCCTAGAGCCTATCTTTTTCATTTCTAACTTTAAGCATTTTACTTAAAGGAAGAATTTGTTTACAATCCACCCCTAAATGTACACCCAAATCGCCTTAGCCTACCTTGTATGCACTTATCTTTAGTACATTATTGTTAATTGTTTAAACCCTTAGTTAATTGTCTAATTGATTACATTGTTGCTAAGTCGAGTCATATCTTGTACATATTGTTTTGAGACGATTGAGACTTATGGGTAAAGTACTAGTGTAATAAAGTAAATGGGGAAGAACATCATTTATTACCCTCATACATATGTTAATGTTTTAAAGTACTCCAAATGTTTCGATTATCTTGATTCGAGTTTTTATTTTGATTTATGTAAAAGTTCAAGTGTAAGGGAGGAAACAAGCTCCTTTGGTGTATTATTTTGGATGGTAGGGCAAGAAGGTATGAAAAAAAAAATCGAAAAAACAAGAAAAAAATGAGAAAAAGAAAAGTAGAAAAAATATACGGACTACCATCCCGTTCCGTTTATTTTATTTATGTTTATGTTATTTCGGTATTAGCTTAAGTTGAGTCGACTCTTGGCTTAGCAACGCCGTATTGTATATGTAATTAACTAAGATAATTGATTTGCCACCAGTTAAATATCCCTTTATCCAACAAAACCATGTCTTTCATATCCCCTACACCTAACATTATAACCTTCTAAAAGACATTTTTGATAGTTTATCCTAGGTGCTTACGCCAAAGTGATGGAGGCTTGATCCTTTCCCAAGCCTATGGTAATCTATTTGCTATGACAGGTAGTGAGATATATTTCTTCCATTTGTGATATATACACTTATAACACCCGAGAGATGAGAGTATCCAAACACTATATGTGAGGTGCTAGTATATAATTTCCGTACTTGTTTTGATTAGAGTAGATCAATCATTTGTTGTAATTACTTTTATATTAATGTTAAATGACTCCTAACTTGTATTTTAATTGGTATAAAAGCTCAGTTGCTTGAAGACAAGCAAATCCTAAGTGTAAGGGTATTTGATAAGGAAATATTTGTTACGCTTTTTGGGGTCATTTAAGCCCTAAATCATGATATTATGATCAAATATTACCTCAAATCGTTGCTTTTGTCATTTTAGATACTTTGGATAAGATTTCTAAAAAGTGGTGCATTTTGGACGTTTTTGGAGTAAAAATTGAAGAAAACGACAAAGTCAAGAAACCATGCTGAAAATAGTACCTGACGGCGTCAGGAGTCACTAAGTGACGCCGTCTGTCACACCCCCAAAATCGGGTCCAGCGGAAGCATACGTGTAGCTGGGGTGTAACTCAATCGGTAACACAACACAAGTACAAAAATGGTTTTCACTTTAATTATTTAGAATAAAATCGTTTAAATCAAAATGTTGAATTTACATCGTTAAAAGTAGTGCGGAAGTAGGCCCTTAAAAGTAGTTTAAAATGGTCCCCATATAAATAATCAGAGTCTTCTATGACCATGCCATGCCCTGCCAAAACCTCCAGTAGTGTGCCATAAGTTAAAACCTGAAAATACATGCTAAAGTGTCAACACGAGGTTGGTGAGTTCATAGAGTTTGTTTAACAAATAAAGTTTATAGAAAGTGTTCACACAGCAAAGGCATCGTAAATCCACTCAGTTACAAGTCCCGCCATAAGAGCCTTGTAACCTGTGTGTTCACAATCCACTGCCAAAAGTTATATGTCTGGTAGTCAAGCACATGTGGTCAATATAGTTCACAATATGGAATCATAGTATATAATAAAGTAAGTGGCAAGGCTCCTAAAATAAATAATATGCGTTCCGTAGACAGGGGAACGAGAGGTTGGCCGACCTCTAATAGCGCTATCCATACTACCTACTGCCCCACACAAGGAGGCCGCACGAACGGTACGTATAAACTGGAGTGCGAACGGCAAACCAGCAGGAGACTAACAATTGCTGATGCACGTACGGTACATCTTTCACAAACTATTATATAGTAATAAATCAAAGTTACTCCGTAGACAGGGGAGATTTTATGTTGCTCCGAACATGGGAGACTTGATAATGCTGCTCCGTCGACAAGGGAGACTTTAGGTTATAGCACGTACGGTGCATTAAGTTCAAAAGTTTAAGTCGAGTTAAAAAGTTTAAAACAAGTTATAAGGTCAAGACAAGTTCAATAGTTCCAAACAAGTTATACGTCAAAAGAGTTCAAAGAGTCAAGTAGTAATTTATGTAAAAACGAGCATGTATTCTCCCCCAAAACGTTAACAAAACAATTTAAAAGAATAGGGGCTATGACTCACCTGGTGCGATAGCTACGATGACAAAAGTGGTTATGATGGAAATGAGGCTCGGTCTCTAACCGCGACCTATAATGAACGAATGATACGATCTACTTAAATTATGAGAGGATGCGATGAATGTACATGCACATGAAGCCTATACCACTCGTAGTTTGAAAATAAGTGTTGGTGTTGATTTATAGTGTTTCCATAACTTAAGAGAATATGTGCTATTAGAAGTTGTCAAATATATATATAGTTCGCCTAGTTTCAAAAGTGTATATCTTGGTCGTTTTAAGCTCGTTTTACTCGTTCTTTATATCCCCGGAATCGTGGGACAAAATACTAACATATTATTGATAAGTCGGGATGGCTAGATCAAGTTTTTATGCTCAAATTTGTCCGTGAGTACTGTTCATCAGCAAGCATTTCCGGAAAATATAGTTTTCGTCGTTAAACTCGTTTTTAGCGTATCTCCTTCGTTATAAACTCGTTTTTATCCCCGTTTTCGGCCATAGTTCCGTATTGGAAAGTATTTTCTAAATATTTGGTCCAAATTTACCCAGAAATCCCTGATGTTTCCACGTTTTGCAAAAATGGACAGCAACTTTCTATAAGTGTCAAAACTTTGTTTTCCTAGTTACTAACTTGTTTAAAAACCAACCAAACAACTTCAAATCAACCCAAATCCTACCATACACCTTCTTAGGGTGTCATGGGTTCCTAAACATCACCAACCTTGGTGGATCTCATGAGGATGCTAATAAAACTTATGGATCTACTTATATTAAGTATCTAGGGTTCATAAGTTATAAAAAGTATAAATAGAGTGGTATAAACTAACATATGCATATAGATCTTGAATAAACAACATGAAATTAGAAAAATGAAAGTATGGAAAGATCAACAAGTGATCTTGAAGCTTACTTGATGATTGGATGAGTTTTGAAGATGATGATGTAAAGAAAACTAGAGTTTTATCACAAAACCCTAACTAGAAATACATATGAGACCTAATTAACACTTGATCTTCAAAAATCCATGGTTTCTTCTTGTGTCTTGTTCTTGGCCGAAATTTGTAGAGAGAAGGAAAAGGATGAGAGAACTTTGTTAGTTGTTTTGGTATAAAAATGAAAGAAATGAAGTATAGATATTTGTAAAGTCTAAGTCTTGGTCTTTGTTTATTAATGTCACATGGACTAGGGAACTAGGGGGGGGGGGGGGGCAAGATCCATATTTTAGGGAAGGGTAGGAAGAAAAGTGGAAGATTTTGGTGGACTTTAGGTAGTTTTGTGTAGATATTATTAGTTTTAGGTGATACCGGGTACCGAGTTAACTAAAAATAAATTGTAACGAGATAAAATAAAATATAATGAAGTTGTAAGAATTGTAAAATAATATTCCTGATGAGAATTGGAAGTTAAAATAATGATCGGGTTGAAATATCGCAAACCGACGGAGTTTTAAGCTTTGACCGGAAAACGTAACAGTTGATTTGAAAACACCGGGTAAATTAATAATATAATTTTTATATTATTATTATGAGTATAAAAATATGTTAGAACCATAGTTGGGATTATCGGATCAATTATTCAAAATAATAGCTCGTAAGATAACGTTTATTAGGTAAATAACCGTACGTATTCAGAAATGACGCAACTCACGCATAAATGACAAATTTTCTCCGGAGGTGAATAGTGTTTTATGAATAGTAAAATTTTAAAACGCTTCTCAGAATATCAAACTGACCTCAAAAATGATGAATAGTAAAATGATGAATAGTGATCGATGAATAGTAACCGATGAATAGTAAATGTCGAAAGTTCGGGAAAAGACCAGAATTTACGAGTTGTGACAGTCTCTACCCCTTAAGGGAACTTCGTCCCGAAGTTCAGTTAACGTTGGTCTCCGAAGTGTTATAAAGGTGAAGATTCATGAGATGAAATGACCAATTGACGTGCTTCTAGGCGGCGGTTCACGAGGTGATGAAAAGTATAAGCGTTCTGACAACGAGGGTATACAAACACATAATGAAACATTTGGAAATTGAGTTGAGGATTCAATCCAGACAGAATTTTATTATAACCATTCTCAGTGTTGCAAAATTCATTTTTGAGTCGGATATAGGTAGTCAGCCTATGTCCCACTATCCCGGGTTGAATATAGGTGACTAGTCTATATTCCACCGAAGTTCCATGAATTTTGAAATACTTAGCTCAGTTATACTAAGACTATGTCCTTCACAAATACCAAGACGTACGGAAAGACTAAGGCAGGTGACCAAACTCGAGGTCGAATGATGAAACTATGCAGGGAGAAACATAACAGGGTGACATATATGATACGGGAACATGCTTATATGAAAGACAATGATAGAAATCAACTAGAATAAGTGAGTATAATATACCAGATAATGAGACACAAATCTCATCACCTAAGTCAGCAACAAACCACAAGTGAGGCTTCAGCTTGGCAGGCAGGCACGTGACGGTCATAGGGTTAAGTTTTTCGTAAAAGTAGCTATAGTCTAGGTTTTAAAAACACTTAGTTCGCTATAGCCAGAGCTCTGATACCAATCTGTCACACCCCCAAAATCGGGTCCAACGGAAGCATACGTGTAGCTGGGGTGTAACTCAATCGGTAACACAACACAAGTACAAAAATGGTTTTCACTTTAATTATTTAGAATAAAATCGTTTAAATCAAAATGTTGAATTTACATCGTTAAAAGTAGTGCGGAAGTAGGCCCTTAAAAGTAGTTTAAAATGGTCCCCATATAAATAATCAGAGTCTTCTATGACCATGCCATGCCCTGCCAAAACCTCCAGTAGTGTGCCATAAGTTAAAACCTGAAAATACATGCTAAAGTGTCAACACGAGGTTGGTGAGTTCATAGAGTTTGTTTAACAAATAAAGTTTATAGAAAGTGTTCACACAGCAAAGGCATCGTAAATCCACTCAGTTACAAGTCCCGCCATAAGAGCCTTGTAACCTGTGTGTTCACAATCCACTGCCAAAAGTTATATGTCTGGTAGTCAAGCACATGTGGTCAATATAGTTCACAATATGGAATCATAGTATATAATAAAGTAAGTGGCAAGGCTCCTAAAATAAATAATATGCGTTCCGTAGACAGGGGAACGAGAGGTTGGCCGACCTCTAATAGCGCTATCCATACTACCTACTGCCCCACACAAGGAGGCCGCACGAACGGTACGTATAAACTGGAGTGCGAACGGCAAACCAGCAGGAGACTAACAATTGCTGATGCACGTACGGTACATCTTTCACAAACTATTATATAGTAATAAATCAAAGTTACTCCGTAGACAGGGGAGATTTTATGTTGCTCCGAACATGGGAGACTTGATAATGCTGCTCCGTCGACAAGGGAGACTTTAGGTTATAGCACGTACGGTGCATTAAGTTCAAAAGTTTAAGTCGAGTTCAAAAGTTTAAAACAAGTTATAAGGTCAAGACAAGTTCAATAGTTCCAAACAAGTTATACGTCAAAAGAGTTCAAAGAGTCAAGTAGTAATTTATGTAAAAACGAGCATGTATTCTCCCCCAAAACGTTAACAAAACAATTTAAAAGAATAGGGGCTATGACTCACCTGGTGCGATAGCTACGATGACAAAAGTGGTTATGATGGAAATGAGGCTCGGTCTCTAACCGCGACCTATAATGAACGAATGATACGATCTACTTAAATTATGAGAGGATGCGATGAATGTACATGCACATGAAGCCTATACCACTCGTAGTTTGAAAATAAGTGTTGGTGTTGATTTATAGTGTTTCCATAACTTAAGAGAATATGTGCTATTAGAAGTTGTCAAATATATATATAGTTCGCCTAGTTTCAAAAGTGTATATCTTGGTCGTTTTAAGCTCGTTTTACTCGTTCTTTATATCCCCGGAATCGTGGGACAAAATACTAACATATTATTGATAAGTCGGGATGGCTAGATCAAGTTTTTATGCTCAAATTTGTCCGTGAGTACTGTTCATCAGCAAGCATTTCCGGAAAATATAGTTTTCGTCGTTAAACTCGTTTTTAGCGTATCTCCTTCGTTATAAACTCGTTTTTATCCCCGTTTTCGGCCATAGTTCCGTATTGGAAAGTATTTTCTAAATATTTGGTCCAAATTTACCCAGAAATCCCTGATGTTTCCACGTTTTGCAAAAATGGACAGCAACTTTCTATAAGTGTCAAAACTTTGTTTTCCTAGTTACTAACTTGTTTAAAAACCAACCAAACAACTTCAAATCAACCCAAATCCTACCATACACCTTCTTAGGGTGTCATGGGTTCCTAAACATCACCAACCTTGGTGGATCTCATGAGGATGCTAATAAAACTTATGGATCTACTTATATTAAGTATCTAGGGTTCATAAGTTATAAAAAGTATAAATAGAGTGGTATAAACTAACATATGCATATAGATCTTGAATAAACAACATGAAATTAGAAAAATGAAAGTATGGAAAGATCAACAAGTGATCTTGAAGCTTACTTGATGATTGGATGAGTTTTGAAGATGATGATGTAAAGAAAACTAGAGTTTTATCACAAAACCCTAACTAGAAATACATATGAGACCTAATTAACACTTGATCTTCAAAAATCCATGGTTTCTTCTTGTGTCTTGTTCTTGGCCGAAATTTGTAGAGAGAAGGAAAAGGATGAGAGAACTTTGTTAGTTGTTTTGGTATAAAAATGAAAGAAATGAAGTATAGATATTTGTAAAGTCTAAGTCTTGGTCTTTGTTTATTAATGTCACATGGACTAGGGAACTAGGGGGGGGGGGGGGGGCAAGATCCATATTTTAGGGAAGGGTAGGAAGAAAAGTGGAAGATTTTGGTGGACTTTAGGTAGTTTTGTGTAGATATTATTAGTTTTAGGTGATACCGGGTACCGAGTTAACTAAAAATAAATTGTAACGAGATAAAATAAAATATAATGAAGTTGTAAGAATTGTAAAATAATATTCCTGATGAGAATTGGAAGTTAAAATAATGATCGGGTTGAAATATCGCAAACCGACGGAGTTTTAAGCTTTGACCGGAAAACGTAACAGTTGATTTGAAAACACCGGGTAAATTAATAATATAATTTTTATATTATTATTATGAGTATAAAAATATGTTAGAACCATAGTTGGGATTATCGGATCAATTATTCAAAATAATAGCTCGTAAGATAACGTTTATTAGGTAAATAACCGTACGTATTCAGAAATGACGCAACTCACGCATAAATGACAAATTTTCTCCGGAGGTGAATAGTGTTTTATGAATAGTAAAATTTTAAAACGCTTCTCAGAATATCAAACTGACCTCAAAAATGATGAATAGTAAAATGATGAATAGTGATCGATGAATAGTAACCGATGAATAGTAAATGTCGAAAGTTCGGGAAAAGACCAGAATTTACGAGTTGTGACAGTCTCTACCCCTTAAGGGAACTTCGTCCCGAAGTTCAGTTAACGTTGGTCTCCGAAGTGTTATAAAGGTGAAGATTCATGAGATGAAATGACCAATTGACGTGCTTCTAGGCGGCGGTTCACGAGGTGATGAAAAGTATAAGCGTTCTGACAACGAGGGTATACAAACACATAATGAAACATTTGGAAATTGAGTTGAGGATTCAATCCAGACAGAATTTTATTATAACCATTCTCAGTGTTGCAAAATTCATTTTTGAGTCGGATATAGGTAGTCAGCCTATGTCCCACTATCCCGGGTTGAATATAGGTGACTAGTCTATATTCCACCGAAGTTCCATGAATTTTGAAATACTTAGCTCAGTTATACTAAGACTATGTCCTTCACAAATACCAAGACGTACGGAAAGACTAAGGCAGGTGACCAAACTCGAGGTCGAATGATGAAACTATGCAGGGAGAAACATAACAGGGTGACATATATGATACGGGAACATGCTTATATGAAAGACAATGATAGAAATCAACTAGAATAAGTGAGTATAATATACCAGATAATGAGACACAAATCTCATCACCTAAGTCAGCAACAAACCACAAGTGAGGCTTCAGCTTGGCAGGCAGGCACGTGACGGTCATAGGGTTAAGTTTTTCGTAAAAGTAGCTATAGTCTAGGTTTTAAAAACACTTAGTTCGCTATAGCCAGAGCTCTGATACCAATCTGTCACACCCCCAAAATCGGGTCCAACGGAAGCATACGTGTAGCTGGGGTGTAACTCAATCGGTAACACAACACAAGTACAAAAATGGTTTTCACTTTAATTATTTAGAATAAAATCGTTTAAATCAAAATGTTGAATTTACATCGTTAAAAGTAGTGCGGAAGTAGGCCCTTAAAAGTAGTTTAAAATGGTCCCCATATAAATAATCAGAGTCTTCTATGACCATGCCATGCCCTGCCAAAACCTCCAGTAGTGTGCCATAAGTTAAAACCTGAAAATACATGCTAAAGTGTCAACACGAAGTTGGTGAGTTCATAGAGTTTGTTTAACAAATAAAGTTTATAGAAAGTGTTCACACAGCAAAGGCATCGTAAATCCACTCAGTTACAAGTCCCGCCATAAGAGCCTTGTAACCTGTGTGTTCACAATCCACTGCCAAAAGTTATATGTCTGGTAGTCAAGCACATGTGGTCAATATAGTTCACAATATGGAATCATAGTATATAATAAAGTAAGTGGCAAGGCTCCTAAAATAAATAATATGCGTTCCGTAGACAGGGGAACGAGAGGTTGGCCGACCTCTAATAGCGCTATCCATACTACCTACTGCCCCACACAAGGAGGCCGCACGAACGGTACGTATAAACTGGAGTGCGAACGGCAAACCAGCAGGAGACTAACAATTGCTGATGCACGTACGGTACATCTTTCACAAACTATTATATAGTAATAAATCAAAGTTACTCCGTAGACAGGGGAGATTTTATGTTGCTCCGAACATGGGAGACTTGATAATGCTGCTCCGTCGACAAGGGAGACTTTAGGTTATAGCACGTACGGTGCATTAAGTTCAAAAGTTTAAGTCGAGTTCAAAAGTTTAAAACAAGTTATAAGGTCAAGACAAGTTCAATAGTTCCAAACAAGTTATACGTCAAAAGAGTTCAAAGAGTCAAGTAGTAATTTATGTAAAAACGAGCATGTATTCTCCCCCAAAACGTTAACAAAACAATTTAAAAGAATAGGGGCTATGACTCACCTGGTGCGATAGCTACGATGACAAAAGTGGTTATGATGGAAATGAGGCTCGGTCTCTAACCGCGACCTATAATGAACGAATGATACGATCTACTTAAATTATGAGAGGATGCGATGAATGTACATGCACATGAAGCCTATACCACTCGTAGTTTGAAAATAAGTGTTGGTGTTGATTTATAGTGTTTCCATAACTTAAGAGAATATGTGCTATTAGAAGTTGTCAAATATATATATAGTTCGCCTAGTTTCAAAAGTGTATATCTTGGTCGTTTTAAGCTCGTTTTACTCGTTCTTTATATCCCCGGAATCGTGGGACAAAATACTAACATATTATTGATAAGTCGGGATGGCTAGATCAAGTTTTTATGCTCAAATTTGTCCGTGAGTACTGTTCATCAGCAAGCATTTCCGGAAAATATAGTTTTCGTCGTTAAACTCGTTTTTAGCGTATCTCCTTCGTTATAAACTCGTTTTTATCCCCGTTTTCGGCCATAGTTCCGTATTGGAAAGTATTTTCTAAATATTTGGTCCAAATTTACCCAGAAATCCCTGATGTTTCCACGTTTTGCAAAAATGGACAGCAACTTTCTATAAGTGTCAAAACTTTGTTTTCCTAGTTACTAACTTGTTTAAAAACCAACCAAACAACTTCAAATCAACCCAAATCCTACCATACACCTTCTTAGGGTGTCATGGGTTCCTAAACATCACCAACCTTGGTGGATCTCATGAGGATGCTAATAAAACTTATGGATCTACTTATATTAAGTATCTAGGGTTCATAAGTTATAAAAAGTATAAATAGAGTGGTATAAACTAACATATGCATATAGATCTTGAATAAACAACATGAAATTAGAAAAATGAAAGTATGGAAAGATCAACAAGTGATCTTGAAGCTTACTTGATGATTGGATGAGTTTTGAAGATGATGATGTAAAGAAAACTAGAGTTTTATCACAAAACCCTAACTAGAAATACATATGAGACCTAATTAACACTTGATCTTCAAAAATCCATGGTTTCTTCTTGTGTCTTGTTCTTGGCCGAAATTTGTAGAGAGAAGGAAAATGATGAGAGAACTTTGTTAGTTGTATTGGTATAAAAATGAAAGAAATGAAGTATAGATATTTGTAAAGTCTAAGTCTTGGTCTTTGTTTATTAATGTCACATGGACTAGGGAACTAGGGGGGGCAAGATCCATATTTTAGGGAAGGGTAGGAAGAAAAGTGGAAGATTTTGGTGGACTTTAGGTAGTTTTGTGTAGATATTATTAGTTTTAGGTGATACTGGGTACCGAGTTAACTAAAAATAAATTGTAACGAGATAAAATAAAATATAATGAAGTTGTAAGAATTGTAAAATAATATTCCTGATGAGAATTGGAAGTTAAAATAATGATCGGGTTGAAATATCGCAAACCGACGGAGTTTTAAGCTTTGACCGGAAAACGTAACAGTTGATTTGAAAACACCGGGTAAATTAATAATATAATTTTTATATTATTATTATGAGTATAAAAATATGTTAGAACCATAGTTGGGATTATCGGATCAATTATTCAAAATAATAGCTCATAAGATAACGTTTATTAGGTAAATAACCGTACGTATTCAGAAATGACGCAACTCACGCATAAATGACAAATTTTCTCCGGAGGTGAATAGTGTTTTATGAATAGTAAAATTTTAAAACGCTTCTCAGAATATCAAACTGACCTCAAAAATGATGAATAGTAAAATGATGAATAGTGATCGATGAATAGTAACCGATGAATAGTAAATGTCGAAAGTTCGGGAAAAGACCAGAATTTACGAGTTGTGACACCGTCAGATGATGAATTAAGAGGAGGATGATCATTTACACTTGACGCGCTAAAAAAGAATTTGGAAATTAACACGTGACGACGTCACGTTATACCAAGAGTAGGACGTCACATATATTCACAAAGAGAGACGACCCAGAAGATTGTATCAAGTGATGACGTCAAGGAAGGTTTATTGCACGTCATGAAACCCTAGTGACGGCGACTTGACGGCGTCAGGTTCTAAAACCTGACGCTGTCACCCCTGTAAATCAATATATAGTTATGGATTTTGCATTCAGAGGTGTAACTTTTGGGAGATAAAACCCTAGACGAAATTTACTGTAACTTTAGGGTTTTCGAGTCCTCTTTTCCTTCATGTTCAATTGAAGATAAGTTTTCTTTTTAATCATTCAATATGTTTATGTGTTGTTTGATTAATTCCTTATCTTGTATTTCTTTTAACGTGCTAACTTAATTCTCTTTGTATTTACTTAGATCTAATGAAACCTAGTTGTTGATTATTGGTTGTTGATTTGGTTGATTGATTTTCGCTTTAGGCTTAAGAAAACTGGCCATACTCCTACATGGTAATAGGCTAGAACGTCATAAGAAATGTAATCAAATGTGTACTATGATGTTATTAGTTGTATTTAATGTATAAGTAACTGTTTACGATGCCTGGATAGGAAGAGATAGAAGCTTATAGATTGGGGAAGGACGTACACATCCCCATGACTAGTATTAAGGAATACAACCCTTCATCCAAACAACTATAACAAATCAATTAATCGGTAAGAGATAACTAGGGAGTAGTAAAATTTAAGTAAATACAATTTTTCCCATTATAAGAAGTTCACCAATTTACTTTTATTGTTATTTTATTTTATTTTGCATTCATAGTAATTCTGGGTTAGTTGCCTACTTGCCTAGCAACTAATTCCACACACTCTTTCAAAATCCGAGATTTTTACTTTGCTTTCATAAAAACATAAAAATACAAAAAGAATCATCCCTCACCTCTAGACCTAGTTCAAGTAGCTTTTAATCCTAACGATATTATTCCCCTAGAGAACGATCAATCCTCTGGTACTTGCCACTCACTATACTACATCGGTCAGGTACACTGCTTGGTGGGGATTGCAAGTTCTCAAGATCCCTTGAGAAGTAAAACCTTTTGCAAGGTTGCAAAACCACGCATTAAAAACATATATTTGGAGACGATATGAATTGATCAAATATTTTACAAGAATTTAATATAGGTCATCTGTTGTGTTTTAGGTGCCATTCTTCTAAATATCTTATTGTACCAAACACTCCATAAATCTTGTGACCGCTTATACATGATAGCATATGCTTAGATTCTTGATCAAATCCTTAATTCCAACTTTCTTGAATGTGTAAATCTTAGGCTACACAAATGAGGTCGTGGACACCATAGGTGATCATGGAATGGACATTAGCTTATCACTTCATTAGCGTTCACTACATATATTTACTCTTTAAGACAATCAAAATTGGAGATGTTGATAGACGTTTATTATATTAATAGTTACAAACACAATTGTTTATAGGATATTATTTCTTAAAAAAATATAGTGGAACATGTGTAATTTCTTTATCCACATAATCAACTTTTTAACGAATAATTTCTTTAAAAATCCCTGTGAATTAACATCTAGTAAAAAAAATAAACATGTGATTTCATGTGACACGAATATTATACCCCCAAAAGGACAAAAATACCCACGACACCGAAACCTAAAACTGACGCAATAATAATCACAACTTTATACTACGCAATAATAATAAATAGAAAATAAAGATTTGGCAAAACGTTATACGCAAGGGTCGGCGGATATTCCCCACCTCCTTATAAATCCATCTCCAAAAAAACAAACTCATCCCCCATCTCCAATATTCACATTAACATTGATCATCAAACCCTAACCCTAAAATCGCCCCAATTTTTATAAAAAAAAACCAATCTCAGATTTCATTCTCACAATCTTGTGAAACATAATTTGTGAATGGTAGAAACCCTGTTTAATCCGTTGATGATATCCCCCCTTTCATCAAGGGGAATTTCATCTTTCTCTTTCGGTTCTTCCAACGAAGGCTGGTACCACCGTTGCATTGGCATCGATCCCTGAATTCCTCTTCTTTTAATACCCTTTTTATAAATTTTGTTTTTTTCCTTTATAAATTTATTGTTTTTTTATATTTTGAAAAGAAAAAGAAAAGATGTTGATGTATAAGGGGAAGAAGAACCAGGTAACTGGGAATAGGTTGTTGATTAGTATAACTGTTATTGGAAGTGCGGGTCCCATTAGGTTTGTGGTTAATGAAGAGGAAGTTGTTGGTAATGTTATGGATACCGTGTTGAGGGCGTATGCTCGTGAGGGGAGGCTTCCGGTTCTCGGTTCGAATATTAGTGATTTTGTGCTTTATTGCCCCATTGCTGGTACTGAAGGTATAAATTTTTAGAATTGTTCTACGATGTTTTCTCTGTTTTGTTAGTTATGAGTAATGGAATAGTGAACTAGTTTGCTTTTTGTTATCGATCATAGCAATACGGTTAATGAATCTAAAATTTAGGATAATGCATACGGAGATTGCTATTTAACTAGTTAACTGTAATGAAAGTCTCCCTAGGGTGTTTACTTATATGATGAGTACTGTAGTTTGCTTTAATTATCCTTAGAGGGTGTTTGGGGTTATGAAACTATAATTCGTTAATGTAACGAGATATTTTATATGTTTTATAGTATTAGTTTAATTAGTGTAATAGAACAGTTAAACGATTTGCATATTGTTATCAATCATAGCAACGTGACTATAAACTGTAAAAGCATAATTACAGTAAAAGATTGTATTTTGCTAGTTGCATAGGCTGTGAATGAGCTTTTTGTTTAGTTAAATGGTAAACAAAAGTATTTCTTGTTCTGTTAAAGTTTGCTTTGTTCGTGTTTTTAAATATTTTGTGTATGTTAAATGTTTTAGTAATATGGTTTGAGCCAATGAAAATTGTTTTTGTGTGTTTTATATGTTCTTATGAACAATTCGGCCGTTTAATTTTTTGTGATGAGTGTAGCAACATGAACTAAAACAAGTTCAGCTTATAAAGCTATAATTGGTAACAAATTGCAAGTTGGTGACTTTTTTTTGATAATGTCTTGGTAATACATGTAAAATATCTTGCGATTGTAAGTAGTTGATTTGTAGTTTTGTACCAAAATATTCATATCATGCAAGTGCTGATTTGTTTCTAACTTGTCCTGTTTTTCATTGTAGCTTTGAATCCATTGGAGGCTATTGGATCGTTTGGGGTCAGAAACTTCATGCTGTGCAAGAAGCCTCAAGTGGTGGAAGAAGTTAGTAATGTGAAGCCGGTTACGGTGGGAATAACAAGGAAGAACTCCGGCAGCTGGAAATCGTGGTTCAACAAGTCACTCAATATGAAAGTTTCCTCTCACTGAATGCTTGAATCTGCACAATATGTGGAAGTTGTTTTCTTTATTTACCTTTTACTGTTTCAGAGATTGATTTTTATTTCAGTTTCTTTGTTTTGGGAATTTGAATTTGATTTTCCCTGTTGAATAAATGCATTGGATTTCTTCATTGCTCTTTTATTAGACATCGTGAAATCTTTAAGGCTTTTTGTTTGTTTCCCAAAGTAAGTGTGCAGTGTGTTGTATGATGTATTTTATGCAGTGGAGCTACTCTTGTTCGGGCGTCAATTGTTGTTTCCTAGTGGAAACAGATGTGGTTATTTTGAGACCAAGCACGCCCATGTTAAGTTGTGTGAAAAAGTTGTCTATTAGATCATGTTTAACATGTTCTGTGCATGGAGTTTGGTATGTGTCATAAAGGTTTGGCATGTTGGTGCATTGTGCACCACATAAGCGTTGTTTCTGGGGTCCATTATACGTGGAAAATAGTCATAACTTATATCTTCATTGATGTTATGTTTGGTAGATATTTTGTTATCTTTCTTAGATATTTAGTTTGGTGATTGTTTGCCTGTGTTGCAAAATTACATCGGTCTGTTTTCCTCAAAACATGTTTAGTTTGGTGACATTCGGTCTGCTTTATGGGTTCATATCCCCTATCAACTCTTGCGTACCAAAGAGAACCTCATCTCCATCTTGGATTCTTGGTGACTCAGATTCTTACAAAAAGAATTTGGTCTGTCTAAACAAAAAAACTGTGATACGAAAGTGGATTGAGATCACCTTAGTTCGATATGTCATCTCCATCTTGGATTCTTGGTGACTGAGATTCTTACAAAAAGATTTTGGGGTGTGTTTGTTAAAAGTAGCAATGAGCAGTAGCTAGAGCCGTAGCCACAACTCGCTTCTTAAAGAAACGTTGAAAAATTAGCCATTCTAAAAATTAGTCAAAGCTCACAATTCTTTTACCAAACGAGCATTAAAATTCAAAATGTTCATTGCGCACTGCTCACCTCTCCGAAAAGTTCCATGCCGCTCCACGCCAAACATACTCTTGGTCTGTCTAAACAAAAAAACCGTGATACAAAAGTGGAATGAGATCCCTCATGTTGGTTCGATGTGACTAGGAAAACACATTTTCACTCTTAAAGAGGAATTTGAGTAGGAAATATATGTTTCATGGATGTAGCGTCCAACTGGCACTCTGCTTGAAGTTCGTTCTTCCTTAATGAGTGGGTCTTTCAATCAAGCTCCTGCCTTTGTACTTGAGGGCTGTTTGGCTAGACAAAACTTTTGTATACGTTTGTAACTTTCTTACTCAGAAAAAAAAATGATTAAATCTGAAAGCAGAATTTGTGAACCCTTTTAGTAGCAAATGCACAATGTGGATGATGTCAAAAGAGATTATGAACGATTGAACGATGGTGTCAACGACTTTAAAGGCCTGTGCCTAGTTTAAAAGCTTGAGAGTAAAGAAGTCCGGTTTTAGTAATGCATCATGCATGAAAGCAGGATTGTGACATCTGAGACTGATACTTGATTAGGTCCGTTAAAAAAAACTTGATTAGGTATGTTGGGCGTAACTAGGCTAACCTAATCTTAACCACGTACTTAATTTTTGGTTGCAAAATTGCCCAGCGATTTTTTTTTTTTTTTTTTTTTTTTTTAACCATATATAAAAAATAACATTCATTTATACTAGCTAATACCAAAATTTACATTCATTGATTATTAAAAGTAACAAAAGAATTAACAAGCATATTTAAAGAGCTTCAAATGCTGCACCACTTTCTCTGCAGTCAACTAAAGGCACCTTAGACAACCTACCAGAGTCTCAGATGGTTGTCCTTCTCCAAATAATCAAGGTCAAATGGCTATATGCCAAGTAAAAGATCTAATCAGCCGCCTAGGCAATTCACTCGGCTTAATCAACCCATGAATTAAGTGGTTAACCAAGTCAAAACTTGCCATATCAGATTTTGCTTGTTCAAAGCTCGAAAGGATTCAAATTTCAAATTTTGAAATAGGACGAAAGGTGCCTAACAATGTTTGAACCCTATGATTTTGTACTTAAGAATTTAGTTTCTGGATGTGTATTGTTTAATATTCGGATACTTTCATCTAATTTTGAATTTATGGCCACCTGCTACAATGATCATGATTATAGATAGAATTCAACATTCTGATTCGGTTACTAAGAAAGCAAAATCTACTTTTTGCAGTCAAACTCTAGAAAAATTTATGTTAATATTCAGTCAAAAATAAATATTGTAATTTAAGATGACTAAAACACAACACTTTAGCTATATACACCCGTAGTACTCATCAACCCCACCACATTGAACACTTAAGAAATTTATCATTCATTCCTCAATCACCAATAACAAGTTCCTCAAAATGAAGTTCAACTTCTTGGCTCTTTTGTGCTGGATCCTAATGATCATAGCCTTCTTTTCAACCTATGCAACTGCTCGAGCTTGTGACCACAGGTAGTACTCTATCCGACTATCCTTGTAACTTATTTTAGCCATGTAGCATATCGACCATAGCCGATATTGAAGTAAGGTAAAATGATCACAGGAAGATACAGTGCAATCAGTTTCCAGACACTAATGGTAAAAAGGTATCGTTCCCCTAATGTGCTTGATCACAAAACAAAAGGAATGATGATGTTAAACGGAAATAAATATACTTCAGTTGCTGTTATGTAATTTGGCAATAAACAAGCTATGTTTGGTTTGCAAATTATAATTATAAGTAAATGCTGTATCTAATTATTTGCATACTGAATGATGTCACATTCACATCAAGTCATGTGTACGTGTTATATATTATGATCGATATGAATAAGATGTTTTGGTAAATTGTCTTTTGGTAACTTGTTTAATTTGCTAGCATTTATACTTTTATTGGTTTATCTGATGACAATCAGATGACTTCTGATATGATAACTTGTGTTTGTGTCCGAAATTCATGATTAAATCATAAAAATTCACTAAAAGGTCATATCTTCTGAAAAATGATTTTGGCCACTAGCAATCGGTGATCGACAAACACCTCGACTGCTCGAGGTAAAAATTAAAATTATATTGATCTGCGAAAGCATATAACATATACGATACTCTGAGTTGTAACAGAAAACGTATCATTACGTGTATTTAATTGGGTCAAGTCAGTCAAGTTCACAGGATCTTCCAAGCTGATGTCATGACAAACGGGCGAGTAGGCAAACAACCGAACACAACATCAAAAAACCATCGTTTTCCTCAACTCTGTACCCATGTGCATCATCAAGAAAAGCCAACAACATACTAGCTTACTTTTTAAACATTGGACCCCAAATGAACCAGTTCAAACCCACCCAATGCAAGCCAAGTCTTCCACTGACCCAATATCTGGTCCCATATGACCATATCAACCCGGCTAGTCCCCATGTCTCAACCACGGTTAAAATGGCTGGCTTAATCGCCTTTACGTCAGAAAAAACCAATTCTGAACTGCACCCGGCCTATCCAACAACTGAACCATCTAAAAAACCGAGATAACAGCAACATCTTCACCTTCTTTTTAATCAATCATAGCCATCAACTGGGCGAGTACGCATACACAACATCAAACAGCTATTATTTTCCTCGACTCTACCATCATCCATGACATCCAACAACATAACCATTTGTGTAGTCATAGGACCCCAAACCAACCTGTTCAAACCCGACCAATTCAACCCGAGTCTTCCATTGGACAATTTCACCCTGTCCCGTCCCCCGATCTTGATCACTACAAATGATCAGAACCGCAGTAGAAATAGCTGGCTGAATCCCCTTAACCATAGACAAAACCTTCTAAAGTACCGCACCCCACCTAGTAGCTAACAATTGACCCATCTCAAAAACCGAGTTAACAGCAACAACTTCACATTCTTTTAAGTCAATCATAGCCGGTTCAAGATCAGTTAAACTTTCTACAAGACAGTTGCGATACTCAAACTCCATATGAGCTGAATGAGCAATTTGAGATACTTTAGAACCCGCTTCATGCAAAAGATATTTGTTTTTACTGATTATGGTTAACTGAAACTTAGGAGGACCTTTGGGTCTAAGAGCTAAATCTTGCATCAAATTTTGATGTTTAGATTGGATAAATGTGTAAGTTTTCCTTATGCTAAAAATCTATAATCAATCAGTGTAGTATTTACAGAAGTTTCAATAACGCGTTAGAACAGTATTGGAGGTAATTTCAGTGTCCATTTGGTTTCTCTACAATAATCTAAAGAAAAAACTACACTAACATGCACAATCATGAAAATATATCTAGTTTTGAACTTCTCTTAAGAACGAGTAGTATCTAAATTGATTGAAGATTTGAGATAAATGAAATAGTATAGTAAAACTGAGGTCATCAAGTTGGAATTTATCTCCACAAAACACTTGAAAGTATAGAAAATGAGTTTAGTTGATATTTGTATTTTCTATTTTGAAAAAGTGAAGGGAGGGTTTGTGGGTTACAAAGGAAAACAACTACGCAGTAAAAAAAAAATTTGTTGTAATTTTCCTTGTTAAGTTAAGAAATGGGGAATTTTGTGTTTTGCAAAATATTTTGTTGGAAAACACTGATTTGAACGTGATCTCTGTTTTCCTTATTTTCTACAAAAAATTTTGTGAAAAAGAATAGTGTTTTCCTCCAACTAAATGCACCCTAACTTTTTGAGGGTGTATTTAGGAAAATCGAGTTTTTTTTTACAAACAATAACATCACAAACACAAAAGTTAACTTGATAAATGTAAAAATGAATACTTGTACATTATCTTTTTACATGATCAAGTTATTTTAGCTAGTGGATTGGGGTAAACTCTAACTTAGAAGAGTTAATAGACAATTGGTGGTACCATGTTGGTTGCGCTTGAGCCTTGAGGTATTTGGACTATGGGTTAGCCCATTCGTTTATCCCCAGTGAGCTCAAACAACCTCTGAATGTAACGAAGACGAAAAACATAGATACTGGTGTGTACAATTCTCTTCGCGTAAGTCAAATAATAGAAAAGAACGTTTACTGGAACTTGTCCCACATTGGTGGATGTACAAAAATTTATATAGTTTTTTTTTTTTTTTTTTTTTTTTTTTTTGCGATGTAGGAGGTATATAGTTTTCGTGTAAAAAAATTTCGGTGTATTCGGTTTCGACCCCCCAAAATTTCGATATTACCCGAAAAATAGCATTAGAAAAAAAAAATTTAGATCCCGACCCCCCACTGAAAATTTTATAGCTTCGCCACTGGTTTTAGTGAAACGCTCCATTCGAAGCAGATGTCTTAGGGGTGTTATTTTTAAATCAAATGGTGCGGAGAGAAATCTAGATTAGCCCTTTATTAAAAAAAGAATGTTTCTGTGAGTCTCCCCCATTAAGATGAATCAAAGGTTTGAAACATATTGAAATTTCAGCTTATTTTTTATAAGCACTAATTTTACGGTTTATTTTGAGACTTGTCGGCTTTTATAAGTTTATCATATCATAATAAACTTATATAAGCCGACAAGTCTCAAAATAAGCCACAAAAATTGGAGCTTATAAAAAATAAGCCCAAATGGGCTTACGTTTAATAAGCTGCCAAACAAGCCCTGAATAGAAAAGAAATACTCTCTAAGTAACAAAGGTTTGAGCTCACTTATTAAGTAGAAAGAAACACTCTACGAGCATAGGCAATGGTAATGCAGCTCTTGCGTTAAAGAGCATGTAACGCGCGTTAAGGTGAAGTTAGCCGTTGTGTGGAAAACTAGAAAGGGGGGGGGGGGGGTTGAATAGTTTTACGTCTTTTTAATTTTATTATGAAAACTTAGTTTAGTTTTAAAACCTTGTTTGCTTTTAAAACTTTGATTCAATCTTATGTGAATTCAAATCTTGAACAATATGAACAACTATATCTAAGTATGAGCAATAATAATATAAGCTAAGTATGTGAAATCAACTCATGCACAATATAAACAATTATAGCTATATATGAGAGATAAGTAGGTAATCGTTTATTTTATAATCCTTAGTTATATTTTGTATGAAAATTTTACTTGATCGAAATGATCAATTATATGTATGTTACCTTTTTAGTTTGATTGTAAAAACTTTGTTTTGTGAATGAAACTTTCGTTTGATCTTTAAGTAAAATCAATGCTAGCACTATATGAGCAAATATATATATACGTCTACGTCTACAAAAATAATAACGATATAAGCAAGATAATAAGTAAGATATGGAAAGATCTAACCGCGAGACAAAGGATTTATAGTGGTTCGGCTACAAGGACACCTTCCTTGCCCTACTCCACTCCTCGAGTCACCTACTCGAGAGTTTTCTTCACTATATCAACAAGCTCCCTTATGGCGGAGAAAACCTTACACACCAATTTACACACCACAATTTCTTCATACCTAAATCACAACTTCTTCGCACCAATCTATTTCACAACTAACTACTTCACGCCTATCTTCTTCACACCAATTTACTTCACAACTAACAACTTCACACCTAGCTTCTTCACTACAATCTAATTTCTAACTTTTCTTCTTCACACCAAACTACTAATTATTCACACAATCTATATACCTAGCACAACTATCTACAATCAAATATACACAACAATCTTCACAAATAATAATGTAAATGATCTTGATGATGCACCAACAACTTGTATATGGAGGTCACAACAAGTTGTAATACTTCTTGTCTTAGGGGATAGAAGTATTCTTCTCTTGCACTTGAGAGGATGATGTTTGAATCACTTTGAAACAAAGAATTATGTACTTATGATCAAAGGATTAAGAGAATAGAAATGTGGATCTAGAACAAAAAGTTTAGGAGTGCAAAAGGTGAGAAAATTCTGTGGGATGAACCAGTATTTATAGGGAGAAAAATACTGTTTGGGAGCGTGGCCGGTCCCCTTAATTGGGTGCCGGTCCCCTTAATAATTAAGGGGACCGCCTAGTATAATTAAGGGGGCTGATACGTGGGAATCGCACCAGGCTTTACCTCTCAAGGGATCTTGAGAAGCTTACAACCCCCACCAGGCGGTGTACCTGATCGTTGTAGTATAGTATAGTGACAAGTACCGGGGGATTGATCGTTCAGCTAGGAATAGTGTCGCTAGGATTAGAAAACCTAAATACTAGTTCTAAAGATGAGGGATGATTATTTTTGTATTTTTTATATTTTTTAAAAAGCAAATAAAAATCTCGGGTTTGAAGGATTTGGGCGGAATTAGTTGCTAGTCAACTAACCCAATACTAAAGATGCAATCAAAATAAAATACTAGAAATGAAAATAAACTAAATTATACTAAAGTTGTGAGCAATAAGTGGAGAAAATGTGTTTACTTAGATTTCACTACTCCCTAGACATCTTTTACACGTTAATTACTTGTTATAGTTGCATGGATGACGGATTGTATTCCTTAATATCATTCATGGGGTGGCGCACTTAACTCCCCAATTCTATGAGCTCTTATCTCCTCCTATACCATGCCCAGCATAACCATAGGGATTATAAACAGTGGCTCATGCATTAAATACAACCAATAAAGACCTAGTGCACATCGGTTCATGTTTCTTAAGACGTTCAAGTATGTTACCATTTGGAGATCTGCCAATTTTCTTAAGCCTAACATCAAATTCATTCATTCAATACAATTATAAACAAGTAATCAACACATAATTAACATCTAGGTTTCATTAGATCCAAGCAAACACAAGATAGGTCTAGCCTAGCATGATGGAATTAAGAAAAGAACAAGATATAGACAACCAACACATAGACATATTGATTGAATTAAAAGAATACTTATCTCAATTACACATGAAAGGTATCAAGGGCTTAGAACTCTTGAAAAACCTGTAAAATTCGCACCAAGTTCGTACTTAGGATTTCTCCAAAACTTCTCTCGTTTTTAATGTGAAAATTAGAAAACTATATATAGGAAATAGGGTCTGACGGCGTCAAGACCAAATAGGTGACGCCGTCACCTCGCCGCCAAAACTCTTCTCGGACTGCCTTGATCTACTTTTGACGCCGTCATGTGTTATGCATTTCCAGGCCGTCATGAACTTTACTCTTGACGCCCTACTTCGTGACGCCGTCAAATCTGTACTGGATCGTCATGGAAATTGCTCTTGACGCCGTCAGGAATTCCTTCTTGACGCCGTCACCTACTGTTCCCAGCAAGGAAAATTAAGACTTTGGCGTTTTCTTCACTTTTATGCTCCAAAAACGTCCGAATTGCTTCCTTTTCCAGATTTCACTCCCAAAGTACCTAAAATCACAAAAGGAACGATTTAGGGCAATATTTGATCAAATAAGTTCAATTTCGGGCTTAAATGACCCCCTAAAAGTGGTTCATTTTTTGCCTCATCATATACCCTTACACTTGAGATTTGCTTGTCCTCAAGCAAATGCGCTTTTGTTCTATTCAAAATACAAGTTAGGGGTCATTTAACACTAATATAAAAGTAATTACAACAAATAATCGTTTAACTAAAGACCAATAGACAAGCACGGAGGTCATACACTAGCACCTCACAAATAGTGTTTAGATACTCACTTCTCTCGGGTGTAATAAAGTGTAAATTACAATATGGAAACGGAAGATATCTCTCACTACCTGTCATAGCAAAATAGATTACCATAGGCTTGGGAAAGGATCAAACCTCCACCACATGGCGTAAGCACCTAGGATAAACTATCAAAGAGGTCTTTTAAAGGGTTGTAACGTTAGGTGTAGGGATATGAAATACACGGTTTTGTTGGATAAAGGAAGTTTTACTGGTGGCGAGTTAACAATCTTGGTTAATTACATGTACAATGTGGCGTTGCTAAGCCATGACTAGACTCGACTTAAGCTAATAAATGAAAAATAACAAAAACATAAAATGAAAAGGGATGGTAGTCCGTATGTTTTTCTCTTTTTCTTTTTCTAGTTTTTTTTTCTTTTTCTTGATTTTTCGATTTTTTTTTTTTTTTTTTTTTTTTTTTTTTTTTTTTTTTTTTTGTGCATACACTCTTACCCTACCATCCAAAATAATACATCATAGGGAATGTAAATTCCCTTACACTTGAATTTTTACATACTTTACAATAAACTAATCTAATGACTCGAATTAAGAAAATCAAAACACTTGGAGTACTTTTAAGATTAACGTACATATGGGGGTAATATATGATGTTCTTCCCCATTACTTCATAAATAAGTACTTTACCCATGAGTCTCAATCGTCCCAAAACAATATGTACAAGGATATGACTCGACTTAGCAACCATGTAATCAATTAGATAGTTAACTTAGGGTTTAACAAATAACAATAATGCACTAAAAATGAGCGCATACACGGAAGGCTAAGGCGATTTGGGTGTACATTTAAGTGGGGTGTAACAAATTCTTCCTTTAAGTAAAATGCTTAAAGTTAGAAACGAAAAGATAGGCTCGGAGGGGTGTACTAGGGGTTTCGTGTACTAAAAATGAGTACAACGCTAAAGGTGTGGGAAAAATTAGTTGACTTAACTAGCCAAGTAATATGACTTAAATGGTCAAGTAATTATGATACATGTTTAACACAAGGGTGATCCTAATGCCTCTTATCATGTAGTAAATCCTACCACACAAATGTAGTCTCACTAGCGGTCTCGGGATGCATCACTAACGCAAGTTCTAGAATCTAAATGCTACCGGTACACTCATAAGCACTAATAGTAAATACTTTTCCTATCAAATATAAAGGCGAACCTCACATATTTGGGTGGAAAATTTTTCTGAATATACGGTTATGTGCTAGTCATACAATCTCCTATCCATGAGACGCTTGCTATGGCTAAAGTTTCACTCCTAAATGTTGTAAAAAATTTTAAATTTGGCGCTAAAATTGCACTAACAAGTATTTCTCATAGTTTTATTACACATCTACCATCAAACAAAACAAACTCAAGCGAAAGTGCATATGTAAGGTATCATCTTTTTACCCTCCCCTTACACTTAAGATGAACATTGTCCCCAATGTTCAAGTAAAGAATGTAAAAGTGAAAAAGTAAAAAGAATGAAATCAAATACTCCCCTGATTCGCTCGGTATGGATAATAAGGTGGCCAGGTTAAATCTTCCTCCAAGAAAATGAACAATCAAAGCTTCCCTTCCAGAAAAATAAATCATCTTCTTGTCATACATAACCTGTAAATCCTGAGAAAATAGACAAAACAACCTCGCGTAAAATCGGCGGCATCCTATATAAGTTACTAAATCCTACTAGAAAACAAAATAAGATATAATGCTTGTGGAATGAAGTTTGCAGATTTCCTGGAGATTATAAAACTTAATAATTCACAAAAACCATAAGACTCCGTTAGAAAAACAAAACCGGTAAAATTTCCAGATTTTTACACTTGACGCCGTCAAGAGTTAACTCGTGACGCCGTCAGAAGTGACCTGCAGAAATTCTTATGTTAAGTTTCCGGGAAATTTCTGGAAAAACTTGGTTCTACTTCCTGGAAAATCCTGCAAAACTTCATTATGACTCAATACAAGCATTTGACTCTAACAAATACGAATATACATGTTCATTTAATATTGTGGAGAATCATGATCGGTTTGTTTCTTAAAAACATATTTGGGGTTTCCCCTTACACTTATCTTTTGCAAAAATACTTTTAGGTGGAGTTAAGACTAGGGCAAAACAACAAAGTAAAGTATTTCCACTATTTAGTTTAGAAACATGATCTACCAACAATAAAAATTAAGCATGCATACGGAAGCAAATAACAAACAAACAAAATAAAATCACACAAAACATGGGTTGCCTCCCAAGAAGCGCTTTTCTTTATTTACGAGTCTTGTAGCTAGACTCAAGGTCATGGGTTACTACGTGATACGGGTGAGTTCCTCATTGAGGACATCTTTGGGATCAAACTTAGGTTTCAACTTCCTATCGGTTTCCTTAGTGAGGTATGACCTTTCAAACTTTTCTCCATCCGGATCATACAAAGTCATCCTCATATGCCATGATCCGTCACCTTCTTTAGGTGGCTTGTCCCACCTCCATTTACACTTGTCTCCCTCTCTTTTCCACCTATTCATCTCTATGTTAATAGGCATTACGCTTAAGAACTCAATCATCTTCCTAAAGACTAAGGGGTCCTCAAAGGGGTCTAGCTCTTCATCTCTAGCTATGAGTTGTTCTACCGAATGTGTCTTTTCAACGAAATCTTTTTCTATCCAAGGTCCATATCTAGAAGGTCTCCTATTCATCTCTACCCAATGCGGTGTCGGTTCATCATCACAATCATAACTATGCTTCTTAACATCGTACACCGACCAAGTATCGCCTTCACCTACCGCTATCTTAGACTCCTTACAATCTATCATGGCGCTAGCGGTTGCTAAAAATCCTCTTCCTACCAATAATGGGCATGTAGTGTCACTAACCATGTCTAGGACGTGAAAATCCGCTAATATAGTTAACTTTCCTACGTGCACAACTACATCCTTAATCATTCCAACCGGGTGGGCAATACTCCCATCCGCTAGCCCTATCAATACCTCCGTTTTCTCTAACTTCCCTAGCTTAAGAGCGGTGAATAAGGATAAGGGAATCAAGTTGAGGCTTGACCCTAAATCGGCTAGTGTATCGAAAGCTTCGGATCTTCCTATCTTACAAGGCAAAACAAATATACCCGAATCATCAAGCTTTTTAGGCAACTTGTTTTGAACGAAGGCGGTCCCATTTTTACCTAGTTTAAACTTCTCATATTTTTCTAGGAGGGCACTATAGTAAGGAGCACGCGCTAAGACATCAATGACGGGGCGTTCAAGGTGAAGTTCTTTGAATTCATTGTCAAGGTCTTACGTAGGAGGTGTTTCAACTATACTTTTGACCGGTTCTACATCGGGTGTTTTATTCGATTGGTCTTTTTGAAGAATTTGGTTTTGTTTGAAACACGTGCTCGTTGATTTAACCGAGTAGTATTGTGGACACGAAGTGGGTGACAAAACTGAAGATATGGAATTAACGTTTAGTTTCGGATTCTTGATTGTGTCGCTTGGGAGTGCTCCCATTTCTCGGTCATTGAGAACTTTCAACAATGCGTCAATTCTAGTGGTCATCTCGCTTTGCTTTTGTTTGAAATCGGCTTCAAACTTAGATATGCGAGCTTCTTGAGATGCCATGAATTTTGACATCAATCCTTCAAGATTGTTGGTACTACCATAATTGTTAGAAGGATTGTTGTTGAAAGTACGGTTGGAGGGTGGACCGTTTGGTTGGTAACGATTAGGCGGATTGGAAGAATTGGGTTGATTTTGTTTCCACCTAAGGTTTGGGTGATTTTTCCAAGAGGGGTTGTATGAATCACCGTAAGTGTTTGGCTCGGGCTTGAAAGTGTACCACTTATCTCCCGCTTCGTCGGTACGCGTGGATGCGTAGTCCGCAAAAGCTGTTCCGGGGAGTTTCACACAATCACGAGTGTCGTGGGGACCACTACATAATTCGCATGAAGAAGTGATGTTGTTCACTTGGCTTGAAGGCTTAGGAGCTTCGTAAGATTTCATGAGAAACTTGACTTGGTCCTCAAGTTCCATGATCCTACGGTCGGGAGTGCTAGAATTGTTCGAAGGCAAAGATATTGCCTTGACCGTTTTGTTCAAATCACGGGGATCATTCCAACATTCGTTCTCATAGAGAGCAAGATCTTCTATGAGTTCCCATGATTGTTCCGCACTTAGATCACGTAGCTTACCACCGGCCGATTGGTCAATGGCTCGCCTCGTGGGGATGTCGATATGGTCATAAAAGATTTGGACTTGGAGCCAAAGATCTATGCCATGATGAGGGACTTTTTGGAGTAAGTCCTTGAAACGAGTCTATGCTTCATAAAGAGATTCATTTTGACGTTGTTGGAACATCAAGATGTCATTTCTAAGCTTAGTAGTTCTCCCCGGTGGGAAAAATTGAGCAAGGAAACGAGTGGTGAGATCATCCCATGTGGTGATGGATCCTGCGGGTAAACGCTCAAGCCATTGACTAGCTTGATCCCGTAGAGAGAATTGGAATAGGCGTAATCGGGTTGTCTCTCTAGTTTCAACACCTAGGTCTATGGAATCTACGATTTTGAGGAAGTCCTTAAGATGTTGGTTTGGATCTTCGGAACGAAGTCCATGGAATGCACATCGCTTTGCACCAACCGGATGGTGTCTGATCGCAAGGGGGTCACATTGGCTCCGGTGAGCTCAATGGTGTTTCGGTAGCCTTGGTGGCTAGGTCGGGAATACTCTCCTAAGGTTCGGGGCCTAAGGGGTTCTAATGGTCGGTTTTGTTGTGGTGGGATGACGGGTTCAAGGATGTTCCCATCGTCCATGATGTCGGGTGGTGAAGAGTTACGAACAAAGTCACAAAGAAATAAGATAGACTAAAGAGAACCTAAAAATAAAAATAAAATCCTACTAGAAAGGAATCTAGCAAGTAGACCTAATAAAAAGAAATTCTAACCTAGACAATAACTATTCCCCAGGCTGCGGCACCAAAAACTTGATACGTGGGAATCGCACCAGGCTTTACCTCTCAAGGGATCTTGAGAAGCTTACAACCCCCACCAGGCAGTGTACCTGATCGTTGTAGTATAGTATAGTGACAAGTACCGGGGGATTGATCGTTCAGCTAGGAATAGTGTCGCTAGGATTAGAAAACCTAAATACTAGTTCTAAATATGAGGGATGATTATTTTTGTATTTTTTATATTTTTTAGAAAGCAAATAAAAATCTCGGGTTTGAAGGATTTGGGCGGAATTAGTTGCTAGTCAACTAACCCAATACTAAAGATGCAATCAAAATAAAATACTAGAAATGAAAATAAACTAAATTATACTAAAGTTGTGAGCAATAAGTGGAGAAAATGTGTTTACTTAGATTTCACTACTCCCTAGACATCTTTTACACGTTAATTACTTGTTATAGTTGCATGGATGACGGATTGTATTCCTTAATATCATTCATGGGGTGGCGCACTTAACTCCCCAATTCTATGAGCTCTTATCTCCTCCTATACCATGCCTAGCATAACCATAGGGATTATAAACAGTGGCTCATGCAATAAATACAACCAATAAAGACCTAGTGCACATCGGTTCATGTTTCTTAAGACGTTCAAGCATGTTACCATTTGGAGATCTGCCAGTTTTCTTAAGCCTAACATCAAATTCATTCATCCAATACAATTATAAACAAGTAATCAACACATAATTAACATCTAGGTTTCATTAGATCCAAGCAAACACAAGATAGGTCTAGCCTAGCATGATGGAATTAAGAAAAGAACAAGATATAGACAACCAACACATAGACATATTGATTGAATTAAAAGAATACTTATCTCAATTACACATGAAAGGTATCAAGGGCTTAGAACCCTTGAAAAACCTGTAAAATTCGCACCAAGTTCGTACTTAGGGTTTCTCCAAAACTTCTCTCCTTTTTAATGTGAAAATTAGAAAACTATATATAGGAAATAGGGTCTGACGGCGTCAAGACCAAATAGGTGACGCCGTCACCTCGCCGCCAAAACTCTTCTCGGACTGCCTTGATCTACTTTTGACGCCGTCATGTGTTATGCATTTCCAGGCCGTCATGAACTTTACTCTTGACGCCCTACTTCGTGATGCCGTCAAATCTGTACTGGATTGTCATGGAAATTGCTCTTGACGCCGTCAGGAATTCCTTCTTGACGCCGTCACCTACTGTTCCCAGCAAGGAAAATTAAGACTTTGGCGTTTTCTTCACTTTTATGCTCCAAAAACGTCTGAATTGCTTCCTTTTCCAGATTTCACTCCCAAAGTACCTAAAATCACAAAAGGAACGATTTAGGGCAATATTTGATCAAATAAGTTCAATTCCGGGTCTTAAATGACCCCCTAAAAGTGGTTCATTTTTCGCCTCATCAGGGGCCGTCTAAGAAAAAATATTTTTTCTTCAGATTTTTTTGTCTTTTTGTGGGGGAGGTTTTTCCTGAAGAATGTAGCCGTTTTTTTGGTTGAAATTTGAATTCAAAATATTTATTTTGAATAAAACATTTCTTATAAATACAAAAATGTTTTGTATAAGTTTAAAAATCTTTGTCCCACTTTAATAAAATGTAAGGTTTGTAAAAATAAAAATTCTTTTGATCATAAAATGCATTAGACACTTTGTTTATTCATACCTTAAGTGATATGGATGTTAAAGCAAATATTTACGACTAAATACTTGTTTACGTCATAATTTGTAGTTCAATGAGTTTACGTTTTGTGGTTATCAAAACATAGAGATATCGATATATGTTAATAATGTTTTTAGGCATTATTTATATCAACACGTTGCACAAATCTGCGTTAAGTCCACGTTAACGTGGCTCGTTAAGTGGCTAACGCCACGTTAAGTTGCTGCTTGTGTAAAAATAAATAATAATAATAATAATAATAATAATAATAATAATAATAATAATAATAATAATAATAATAATAATAATAATAATAATAATAATAATAATAATAATAATAATTCATTTGGCCCCCTTCTAACGTAAGCTAACGTTTATATTTCAAAAAATTTTACAATTCTCACCCCCTAACGTTTGCAACGGATACAATTGTAAAAATAAAAAATAAAAAATAAAAAATAAAAAATAAAAAAATAATAAAAAAACAACAATTTCCAAAACCTTTTTTTAACCAATATAAATACCCATTTAACACACTTCATTATCCCACACTTTCACTACTCCTTTTATTCTATACTACAATTTTAATAGCCAAAAAAAAAATGTCTCAAGGCAACAACAACGACAATGACTCGCTTATGAACCTCCTCGGTGGGTGGGGGAACCCATACGCGGGTTCATCGTCAAATCCGAATTGTGAGAACTCAAACCTATTCGGTATGTCGAGTCAAGAACTTTTCCAACAATATCAAGCTCTAAAATTTTGGCAAGATAGCCAACAACAAAACACCATAAACTCCAATTTCCAAAATCTCCAATTCACTCAACAATCCCAACATTCCCAAACGGAAACTAACGAAGTTCCCGAAACACCTACGTCTCCTCTAAAGAAAAATAAATCTCGTGTTAAACAAAAGTCCAAAAAAACAAAGAACCCGCGTCAATCGATGATGATGACGAAAACGAAGAACGCAACAAAGTCGAACGTTGGCAAGCAAGTGAAGAAAAATTACTTGCAACGTGTTGGGTGGCCTCAAGCGAGGATTCACAAGTTGGTTTTTCCCAAGGCAAAGATACGTTTTGGCAGCGAGTTCAAAATGAGTTCAATAAAACCAATTATCATAAACGCGGCAAAGATATGATACAATCAAAGTGGAGAACGTTGAACCGTGATTGCGAAAAGTTCAACGCGTGTTTCAGACGTGCCGAACGCGATCAAAAAAGTGGGAAAAATGAAATGGATATCCTCACACGCGCCAAAGAAATGTATCGTAACGAGCACAAAAACGCGCTGTTTAATAATGAGGAGGCTTGGGCTATTTTGCGTCGTCATAAGAAATGGGACGCGCCTGATACGGTTGATTTAACTGGTGATGTCCCAAGCCAAGCAAATGAGGTGTTGTTTGGTCATGATGCACAACCACACCCGATGGGAAAAAAGTGGGCTGCGAAGAAATAAAAATCCGAAACAACAGAAAGCACCGATGGCACGAGTACCGGAGGATCTGTTTTGTCGGCCCAACGGGGGGAGTAAATGCGCGAGGAGTATCGGGTAAAACGTGAAGAAGCTCCGAAGGCTTGCCAAGCGACCGCAGAAAACCAATACACACAACAACGGTTGAGGGAGATTGAATTTTTGTTGGTCGACACCGCCGGCAAGGATCCACAATATGTGGCGATTGTCAACATGAAAAAGGACCAAATAATTGAAAAATACGGGTTGCCAAAGCGTCAAGATTGAACAATTGTGTTGTGTTGTAACTTTATTTTTTTTTTAATTTCGTTATGGTTTTTTTTTTTTTTTTTTTTTTTTTTTTTTGTTTTTTTTAATGTCGTAATGTATTTTTTTTATTTCGTAATGTATTTTTTTAGTGCGTGTTGTAATATATTTTAAGAATGAATGTTATGGTTTTTAATAAATGAAGTATTAGTTTTAGTTTAGGGTTGAATTTGAAAATATTTGAAAAGTTGAGTTAAAGCTGAGTTATTGTTAATGGGTATTTTTTTTGTGTGTTAAGGTGAAAGTGTTAAAGCTGATGTGGCGCTGACGTGGCACTGATTTAAGAAATAACTTGTGTTACCATTGTGTGTGCTCTAAGGGGTGTTTCTTTTTTCCTTATTACCACTTAATAAGTGGCTCAACTCTTATTCCCTCTTATTGGGGAGGCCTATAAAAATCACTCTCTCTTGAATAAGAGACTAAACTAGACGTTTATATCTATCACTTAATAAGTGGCTCAACTCTTATTCCCTCTTAGTGGTGTTTGTGTATTAGGTGTATCTATTTATATATAAGAAATTAGTTTTTTGAGATTTTAATGTATATGTATCAAAAATTTAATTGTGTATCAGTAATCGTTTATCATGTATGAGTTGGTTATTAGTCGATTTAATGTTAGCTTGTATTAATATATAATATTTTGGTGCATCTTTGCTAAAATGGTTATGTATCAATGTTTTAATGTTATTTTAGAATAGTTCTCATTTTACAACTTTAAGAAAGTTCTCACATTAACCTTCCTATATATATATATATATATATATATATATATATATATATATATATATATATATATATATATATATATATATATATCCATACTACTTTCTATTAATAGAAGCTTTAAAATTTTAGATTCAACAAATTATTTATAATGGAAAGAAGTGTTTTACAAAGGTTGTATCATACACATAATTAAAGTTGAAAAAAAGAAAAATAAATGTCTATATATATATATATATATATATATATATATATATATATATATATATATATATATATATATATATATATCCATACTACTTTCTATTAATAGAAGCTTTAAAATTTTAGATTCAACAAATTATTTATAATGGAAAGAAGTGTTTTACAAAGGTTGTATCATACACATAATTAAAGTTGAAAAAAAGAAAAATAAATGTCTTAAATTATATAAACTTGTAACAACCTAAAAAGTTAAATATCTTTAATTCTATAAACTTATAACAACCAAAAAATTAAATGTCATTCAATTCTGTAAACTATAAACTTGTAACCGCCCTCTAATATTCATGTAAATTACACCACTCTTAAAACTAGAAAAACAAAACCATCTTCACTTTCTCTAAAAATATGCTCGCAGGGAACCATATCTGACTTCAAAAATCTATAACAAATTTGTTATACTCCGATCACGCTCTTATTATATATATTTATAATATCAGTTATATGTTATATATATATTGAATGTCATATTACTTGTGTAGAGTTGGCACTAATCTGGTTGCAGGATTGAACGAGAGAAGGAAGTTAGAAGTATCACCAAAAGGACGATAAAGTAACAACTACAACAAAAGGAAGGACTTGGAATGAAAATACAAATATAAAAGACCCAAGTACGCCGGTCTTAGGACTATGTGCGGCGTACTTGTTTGGTGGGTAAATGAGATTGAATCTACACGAAGTACAACGTACTTTCTACGAAGTGCGGCGCACTTATCTTGTCAGTTACAAATACAGAGTTATGATTGCATTCATTATGAGGCCGATCATTTGTCCTCAATTATTGAACTCTGGAGTTAAGCTAGGTCAAAGAAGCCTACATATTGTGGCCTAAGAATCAGAGCAAAAGCAGCAACAAAAGGGGGTAAAATCTAGTAGTAAGGAAAGCATACAAGGTGATATTGGTGAACTCATACCAAGTTCACCATATCAAGGTGGAATTGTAATCCTATTATTGTGACAGAGGGTAGGAGAACGTGTCAAGAGAGTTATCTCTGTGAAACCATTTGTTCTTTCATTATAATCACTTTGGTACAATTCTCTATTTCTACGAATTATATTTATGAAATCTATTTTGAATGATATGTGTTTTGTTACCAAGATAATGGAGTAGTCGTTCTTATATTTATTTGGGTGATGTAGTTATATGGTTGTTTTCATTGTAATGTACACTTGCTATTTGATACTATGCTTAAGTTTAATTGATGAGATTATGTTTGGATCATTGTTGAATGTTTGATGTATCTCTGTGGTAGAAGTAGGTCGAAAGGGTCTGTCACTTTGGTATTATTTCAAGGTGTTTGTCTATGGTAACTTGGTGTTTACCTTGTAGAAATTGGTGGACAAAATGTTTATCAACCCATCCATGATCTTATTTAATGCCTTATCTCATGTCTAACGAACTTGATGAGGAAATTGGCTTATGTGTACTTCTGTTATGAACCATCCTTAATGCATTTGATATATTGAGAATTATAGGTTGAAACGGATTCTTAATATGTTGTATTATTTGTAGGAGTGATCACCAATCATCTCTTGCTTATATATCTTGTTCATGATTGCTTGCTCATCATTTACATGTTTACTTCCATGTTTCTCAGCCTAAATAAACATAACTTTAATCATATAAACAAACAACCTAAATTACTAGTCTTTGGATAAGTAACAATCTAGGGACTTTACTTTGAAACAATTGCTAACTTGGCTTATCTACAATCTCTTGGGACGACCTAGTCTAACCTAAACCTTTACTATAAACGGGGGTTATACTTTACCCATGTGTTTTATATATTAAGGAAATTGGTGAAATTAGTATTATAAATTTAAAGCTTTTGAAACACATCAAAGTTTTTAGCGCCGCTGCCGGGGATTGGCATTAATAAAATCAAGTTGGTTAAGTATTTTGAGACTTTTTACAAACATAGCCGTACAGTTTTCTGGAAAACTGAATCAAAAAATTTGCTTTCTGAAACTGAGTGTACGCCGCACTTTCAAGTTTGTGCGTCGTATTCTCTGGAAAAATTTAAAACTACACCGGTTTTACTTTCTAAACCGCCGTACTTTCTGGAAAATTTCACAATGTTTACCGAGACGAAATCAAACCAAAACAAAAACTTTTTAATACTTAAATTCAAGGCTGAGAACATGAGAATTGCTTTTTATGTGCCTTTGGTATTTGGATTGATGCATTTGTTAATATGTTATGATTCATCAAAAATAAAAAAATATGTGCTTATTTGGTTAATTAGACATTTTCTTGTTTTTAATTGTTTATGCATAATAATAATCTGGACTATATGTTTAAATAAAATTATGAGATATTCTGAAAACTACAAAAAAATTTAAAACTAAAAACAAGGGAAGTACGCCGCACTTGTTCTCAAGTGCATCGGTCTTTCCTGGGGATTTTCGAAACAATATCAAGTTTAAAAGGGGAGTACGCCGCACTTTTTTACAAGTACGTCGCACTTTTATGAAAAAAAGTTCACATAAGACTTTTATCTTGTTCGTTATGATTAAACCAATCCATCTTTTGATTTTTGAATGTTTACTGATGTTATTGGAGTGCAAAATATCATTGAGTTTTGTTAGTACTAACATACTAATGGTTTACTTCATGTTAAGTTGTCAAATGTTAGAAACGGACCGAAACTCGAGTATTGGACTTATGTGTCTTGATAAAGAAAATTCTCTTGCTGAGAATGACCGAGTGGAGAGTGTAGGAAACTGGGATGGAGATAGCACTTGGGACACATCAGACAGTAGAAAACAAAAGGAGGTGAAGGCTTGCACTTTCTTTAGAATTGAAAAGGAAGATGGCACTTGGGATAGATACATGACACCTTGCTATGTGGAAGGTGTGAATGCTTACACTTTCTTTAGAAGTAGATCGAAACCTTGAAAAACTTAGACAAACACAAAATGATGCTTGATAGTGTGTTAATTGATAGGCTTAAACTTGATGGTGAGGTAACTAATGAGGAAGAGCATAATTTGGCTAAAGAAGTGGTTAAGGAGCATAAGGTTGTGAAAGAAGGAGAAGATCCGGGTTGTTTCATTTTGCCTATTCGTTTGGAAGGAAAACTCACTTACAATGCATTTTTAGACACCGGATCAAACATAAACATGATGCCATACCGTATCTATGCACTTTTGGAAAGAGGAAAAGCAAGTCCTAAAATTGATAAAGTGAAATTACTAGACCACTCTAGTACGGAAACTATGGGATGTTTACTCAATGTCCTTTGCCAAATTGGTACCAACACCATTCTTGCCAATTTCTTTCTTTTTGATATGCCCATTGATAGAAATGTACCATTGGTTGTCGGGAGAAGTTTCATGAATACTCTTGGAGCTGTAATGGACATGAGACATAATAGGATAAGTGTGTTTGGAGGGCATTACAAGATTGTGCCCATGAAGAAGGAGGAAGAAAGTGATAGTAATGAGGAGGATGATGAGTATTCTCCAAGAAGAGATGAGAATGGGAATCCATTCTATGGACCTGTTTATCCAAGGTATATGGAATGTGAAGATGCTTTGGATTGTGCTCTTGGTGAGCAAGACTGTTTGAACCCATTTCGTGATGTATGTGTTTGGAAAAAGTTGATAGGATTTCCTGGAGCACTACCCGTTTCTTTAACTAATAATGACTGGACACCTAACTATTCAGGGGGAAATGTAAAAGTCAAAGGAGATAGAAAGTGGTACGTTAACGTTAAGATTGTGGATCCATTTGGGAATACCTTTGAAAGAGGTTACGAGACTAAGAAAACTGGAAGGAAAGTTTCAGGGGAGTACAAGCTGAGTGATGTCATGTCACCCGGTTATTTCAGAGCTTGAAAAAAACATGGATGGCGGATAGGAGTAGCAATATACGCTCCTAGGTTTGTTTTACTTGTTTTATTTTTCTTTTCTATGTTATTTTTCATCATTTGAATAAAACATGCAAAAACATTGTATCCTGGAAAGTTAAGGAATGTTTTGATGAATGGATAAATATAATGAAGTTTGATTATATGTGGATTGAACTTTTTTACGTATGCATGTTAGTTAAAATTGTTAAATGTGGAAAAATTTGCAGCAAGTATGCCGTACTTGGAGTCAAGTACGCCGCACTTCTGAGCGAGGCTATAAATATAACTTGAAAATCTTTCATAACATACAAAATTTCACACACGCTAAAAGAAAAAAACTGCCACACTTTGATCGAAAAATTCTCCACAAAAGGTCTTTAAAAGAAAAATCAATCCACATTATCATGTCTTCGGTATGTTTATCCATTTTATTTTATTTTCTTACAATTTTATTTCGTATTTCAGGGTTTATATTTTGTGTATTTTGTTTTAGATTTTTACTTTGACAAATGTATGTGTTAGAAGATAATTAGAACTTTTAGGATTATCTAGTTACATGGATGAAGGTTTTAAGTGAGAATGAATCGAATTAGTGTTAGGGTTTGGCCTTGATCACTATTTTTGCGAAGAATAGGAATTGGGATATGCTTATTTAATCTAGGAGAGATTAAGATAAGATATTAAAAGAATTTATCGATGGAATGTTTTTAGGAACTATGAGATGATGCTTTTGATGCTTAAACCTATGATAAGAACTACTTATTTTAGGGGTTTTTGGAAATCAATGAAGAAAAATTATAAGGATATGTTTGAAAACATAGTTTTATTGGCATAATGCTTTAGAATCAAAAATTTCGTGCCCAGAATGCTATGTGTGCCGGTTTTTAGATCTGGACCATGGTACTTACATTTTAAACTAATTAGTACGCCATTTTTGTTGTCAAGTACGCCGCACTTGTTGCCAGAAATCAAAACAGAGTGTTTGAGGTATAGAATTTGAGAGATATTTAGCCATATTTTGTTACACTAACAGCAGATAAACTTGTCTTTGTTGATTATTTCTGCTGTAGGTTGTTGCAAACAGGACTAGGGGAGCTATTGTGAGAGCAGCTAATGCAAGGGAACCTAATGATCATCCCTGTCTAAGGTGGAGAGGAGCTTCTAGAGCTGAGAAGCTAGAGTACAATATGAAGTTGATGAGTCTGTTGGAAAGAGAGATAGATATTCCTAGGATAATTGATTGGAGGGTCATGAGGAATTTAGGCTGTGACAAAATATTGGTGGATATACTTTTGGTTAAGATGGTTTTCAATGACAAGATTTTAGATTCCTTCATGTGGAGGAAAGCTGTGGAAATTAAGGAAAATGTTTATAAAGAATGGTGCTTTGAGTTCTTTAGCACTGTTAAGGTCAAGAATGAGATCGCTGATGAAGAGTTATTTACTGAGAGAATCATGAAGTTTAGACTTGGAGGGACTGAACACACAGTTACATTAATAGAGCTTGGTAGATTCCTGGGAGTTTATTCTGAGGAAGAAGTTGGTAGTGAAGATTTTAAGAAGTTAGTTGTAATGGGAGAAAGAAAGAAGAAAATTTTTGATGGTGATAAGTATTGGGAGGAAATAAGTGGTGGGAATGTGAAAGTGTTTGGAAAGAAAAGAGTCTGGAAGATTAGGAACCCTATACTGCAGGCCATTCACAAAATTTTAGTGAAATCAGTTTTTCATAGGAATCATTATGAGCAATATGTGCTTGATGATGATCTGTGGATATTGCACATATTTGACAAGCACCAATCTACATGTCATGTGAATTTGGTTTGGATGATGGCCTAATATCTAGGGAATGAGGCTGTTGCAGTTTGTGGTTCAAGAATTTGTGGTGGTCATTTGGTGACCAGGATAGCAAAAGCTCTAGGGTTGATGAATGAAAGTGAAATGACATTGTTTGGTAGACATGTTAGGCCAGGGAGTGTGAACATGAGGAGTTTTGATTACCTGAGAGATAAGGAGTTTGGGAAGTTGTGGGACATTCCAAAGGTGCTGAAAGTAGAACCCTTGCCGGAAGATGACACCACCACCACCACTCAGGAACAACAACAGGAACAACAGCAGTAGCAGTAACACCGCCGCACAAACATTTGTGTGCGACGCACTTGGATGGTCAACCAGAAATCTGGTTGTGATGTTAAGACAATTTCTAAATAATTTATATTTTTAATGGTTTGTAACATGCCTCTGTTGGCATTTAAACAATTATATGTTGGGAACAAAACAATGGTACCAGGGGGAAACTAGAACAAAAACATTATATATATATATATATATATATATATATATATATATATATATATATATATGTATATATATATATATATATATATATATATATATATATATATACATATATATATATATATATATATATATATATATATATATATATATATATATATATATATATATATATATATATATGCAAATAATTTGCATAACTATATTAATATTAATAATAACTATCTAATATTTTGTTTATCTTGTTTGCATGTTTTGTTTTGTTTATGATAATGTGCAGGTTACGAATAAAGTACGAAAGCTCCATTTTGCTTCTTACAATTTTGTTGAATTTGTTTTATTGTAAAGTAACTTATTCCCATTTCTCTATTTTATTTATATTCTGTCACATTGAGGACAACGTTCATAATAAGTATGGGGGGTGACATAAATTGGAATGATTTAAGAAAAGAAAAAAAAACAGATTTTTAATAAAAAGTGCGACGGTTTTTGAACTTAGTACGCCGCACTTGCTATATAATTTTGGAAAAATAATCGAGCTAAGTCATTTAAGCTAATTCGACTCGGAATTGATAACGTGCTAGCATATTCATAACCATTACCACTTAAATGTGAGGAATTTTCAGCCTTATGCCCTTATTGTTGGCTTGTTTCTTTGTTTATGAATGTGCCGATGTTTTATTTATTCTAGAACTTGTGCTTAAAATCTTTACGAGACCGTTGTAAGATCACATTCGTGTGATATAAGTGATTTTAAATTATAAAGAGGCAAAAACTTAGGATTTACACCAAATAGCAATCCAATAAACTATATATATTAGTAATCACATCGATTATCTAATTTCCAATAAAAAAAACCTTTTGTAGCACTTATCTTTAGTGCTAGATACCATTAGAACAACATTCTGAGCCAATCTATTCGTTTCTTACATCCACTATAAAAATAAAATATATACAACCTTAGCCTTTTAAACCTTGAACCTGGTTAGAAGTCCAAAGAAAAAGAAAGAATAAATTACGGATTATGCTATTTTGAATGAAATATGAAGGCTGCAAACTTCTAATTTTGATTGAAGTGGTGTGTTTATCATAAATATAGGGGAAAACCACATAATTCCCAAGGAAACAAAAGAAAAAGAGAAAAAGAAAAGAAAAAAAAAGAGTACATCTACAAGGTGAATAAAGTGTTGGCAAAACGTGTGCCAAATGAGGACCGTTATTACATAATATGGACTTTCAACTTATTGTTATTTTTCTTTTTGAAACAATTCCACCATACAATCCCATGTCTAATCCAGACCCATATTATTACCCTTAGCCAAACGTTATAACCCGAATAAAAGTCCTCTCTTTGATAAAATCTACTTGGTGCTTATGCCATGTTGATGAAGTTTAGTTTTTTGTACAAGCCTATGGTAATTTATTTAACATGTCTGAGCAACTGAGTGTGATTCCTTTATACCCGATATATGAGTGTGAGTGAATTATACTTTCCACTTTCGAGAGATGCTTAGTCGTGTTATCTTGGCTTATGATTTCTTGATAAAATGAAAATAAAAATATTTTTAAGGATTGCTTGAGGGCAAGCAATAGTTAAGTATGGGGGAGTTGATAACGCTCTTATTATATATATTCATCCTATCAATTATATATTATATATCTACTGAATATCATATTATTTGTGTAGAATTGGCACTAACCTGGTTGAAGGATTGAACGAGAGAAGGAAGTTAGAAGTATCACTAAAAGGACGATAAAGTAACAACTGCAACAAAAGGAAGGACCTGGAATGAAAATACAAATATAAAAGACATAAGTACGCCGGTCTTAGGACTATGTGCGGCGTACTTGCTTGGCGGGTAAATGAGATTGAATCTACATGAAGTACGGCGTACTTTCTACGAAGTTATCTCTGTGAGATTATGTTTGGATCATTGTTGAATGTTTGATGTATCTCTGTGGTAGAAGTAGGTCGAAAGGGTCTATCACTTTCGTATTATTTCAAGGTGTTTGTCTATGGCAACTTGGTGTTTACCTTGTAGAAATTGGTGGACAAAATGTTTATCAACCCATCCATGATCTTGTTTAATGCCTTATCTCATGTCTACTGAACTTGATCAGGAAATTGGCTTATGTATACTTCTGTTATGAACCATCCTTAATGCATTTGATATATTGAGAATTATAGGTTGAAAGGGATTCTTAATATGTTGTAGTTATTTGTAAGAGTGATCACCAGTCATCTCTTGCTTATATATCTTGTTCATGATTGCTTGCTCATCATTTACATGTTTACTTCCATGTTTCTCAGCCTAAATAAACACAACTTTAATCATATAAACAAACAATCTAAATTACTAGTCTTTGGATAAGTAACAATCTAGGGACTTTACTTTGAAACAATTGCTAACTTGGCTTTTCTACAATCTCTTGGGACGACCTGGTCTTATCTAAACCTTTACTATAAACGGGGGTTATACTTTACCTGTTTTATATATTAAGGAAGTTGGTGAAATTATTATTAGAAATTTAAAGCTTTTGAAACACATCAAAGTTTTTGGCACCGCTGCCAGGGATTGGCATTGATAAAATCAAGTTGGTTAAGTATTTTGAGACATTTTACAAACATAGCCGTACAGTTTTCTGGCAAACTGAATAAAAAAATTTGCTTTCTGAGACTGAATGTACGCCGCACTTTCAAGTTTGTGCGTCGTATTCTCTGGAAAAATTTAAAACTACACCGGTTTTACTTTCTAAATCACCGTACTTTCTGGAAAATTTCACAATGTTTACCGAGACGAAATCAAACCAAATGTAGGATCTACCCTTGATAGATTTTGAGCCAATGGATCGATAGTTTACTAATGTAATCGCTAGTAAAACTATATGGACAATCTCTGTGAGCTTGTATCTATTGCGGAATATAAATACAAACAATATACTAAACACTTTGATCCTCTATGGATCGTTTTATTATTCACTAAGAATGTTTTCATAAGAATCACAATTCTTAATCAAATGCAATTTACTACCACAAACAAAACATTTCCTCTTTCTAGAAGATTTATTCAAACCAAAAGATGTCTTATCAACCACAAAATTATTCAAACAAACACTAGAAATAGAATTGTTTTGTAATGACTGAAAGGAATTGTTTTTCGAAAAAGTAAATGACAAGTCTTCAGGAGAAGCTGTCTTTGAAATAACTTCATCAGCAGCAACTCTAAAGTCAGCAGACTTGAAAGAAGACTTGACAGAAGACTTTGGTGAGGACTTGGGTGAATCTGACTTGGTCTTGGAATCACAACTGGCATAGCTAGAGGTAGAGGTCTCTGAGGTCTTGTCATTGAAAGAACAAGAGACACATTCATTAGAATCATTACTAGAGACACTACTAGAGTCAGGGGAGTCATTAGACCTATTGCCAGTTTGCATCTGTGATTCAACTAAGTCCAAATGGTGGGATGTGGGCTTAAAGGTTCTAGTGATAGTGGGAGAGACAGAGTCCTTAGTTTTACAAACAGGGTCTGGCAAGTCACCTGACTTTTTGCCATATAAATGATGTGAGCCATCAAAGTCTGTGGTAGTGGTGGTGGGCATAAACACTCCTGTAATTGGTCTTGGAACTGCATGCATTTCCCATTTTTTATGAATTTTTTATAGCTTACAGGTTCAGGGTTAAACTTACTTTTACTCACAGAATTATGGAGTACCTCTGCTCCTACATATTTCTGAAAACCTAAACCTATCTCAGATGTTACAGACTGACTACTATAGAGCAAGCTAGCTAACTTATCACCAGAAATTGGCCATTCTTTATGCCTAGCCACTTCCTTATCAAACTTATCTTGAAAAACTCGTTTCTCTAACTCAACTCTAGCCTTTTCTTTTTCAGAAAATTTTAACTCATTACTAGTCATCTCTAAATCCCTTTTTAACACTCTAATTTTCTCCTCATAAGCCAATTGATTTTGTTGAAACCAAACCTTTTGTTTCTATAATGTTTTAACAGCTTCTTTATTAGCTTGAGCCTGAATAAAACAGTTTTTATATTTTGGTTCTATATCATCATAAGCTTCTTTAAGAGCATTATATTTTCTATCACAACCAAAAACACAATCAGATACCTGAGGAGATATGCCCATGAAGACAAATTCTTCATCACAACTAGCCAGATAAGAGATTTGCTGAGAAGTACTGCTTGCAGCATCGTCAGTATCATGCTCATTCCAATCAATGAAAGCATCTACAGCAGTCACCAAGGCCTTTGAATCTCCAGCTTCTAACTCTTTCTTCTTGTAGGCTGAATACCTTGTGTTTTCTTCAGCCTTCTTAGCATTACATTCTCTTGAAAAATGGCCTATCTCTCCACATGAATAGCACTTGACCTTTCTCCTGTCAAATCTAGCTGGATCTCTTCCTTTAAAGTTGAGTTTTCTTCAAGCTTTCTTTTCAAACCTTCTGACTTTAAGAGTAAGCATTTCCATTTACCACTTCAAATCCAACTCTTCTAAAGCTAGCTCTTCAATCTACTCAAAATCTTCATAAGCTAGTTGCTGCTTTTGTTCATATTCAGCAATAAACGAATGAAGTACATCTTTCATCACATTACTAGTCTGTGGATGACTCTTTGGACCAGTAGATGTGTAAGATAATGTTGTAGAGAAAGAAATTGGACTAGGAGTAGGTGACACCCTATTGGAAGTAGTGCTTACAAATGCAGAGTGTGATGGAGTTGCTATATAAGTGGAGTGCCCCTTGATATCAAGCTCCAGGCTTCTGAGCTTGTTATACAAGTCATCAAAAGAGAGATAGTCCAGGCCACCTTTGGTTTTTAATGAGATACTGACCTGGGACCATGAAGAAGGTAAAGCCCTTAGAAACTTGGAATTAACTTCCTCATTGTCAGGCTTGGCTTGAAGCTGATGCAGCTGACTCAGGATCTTCTGAAATTTATCATAACCCTTATGAATGCCCTCCTCTTCTGATATCCTGAACTCCTGAAATTCCTTCTTAAGCATGGATTTTCTCATTCTTTTAGATTCATCATTGCCTCTGAACCTTGCTTTAATGGCCATCCAGATGTCTTTGGGATCATCCAAATAATGAAAGTCTCCCATGTGATCATCTGGAATTGCCTGAAGCAAGATGGTTCTTGCTTTGTTCTCCCTTTGTACAACAATGATTTCTTCAGCAGTAGAAGGAGGATAGATGGTAATATGGCCATTAGGATCTTTTCCTGTCTTCTTAGGACTGTTTCCATTCAAGATCATCATGTTCCATAGATTGAAGTCAACACTAGCAATCCAATTCTGCATCTTCATAGCCCATATCTCATACTTATCTTTCTTGAGATAGGAAAACTTGGCCTTGCTGTTGGAAAAAGCAACCTGCTGAAGCTGTTGAGTGAGGGTGTTGTTGTTGTTTTGAGTGATTTCAGAAGAGTCTGTATCTCCCATGTTTAATGAATGAAAAAGTGTTTGGAGGTAAGTTTGATTACAGAGATTCTCCTATGGCTCTGATACCACTTGTAGGATCTACCCTTGATAGATCTTGACCCAATGGATCGATAGCTTACTACTGTAATCACTAGTAAAACTATATGGACAATCTCTGTGAGCTTGTATCTATGGCGGAATATAAATACAAATAATATACTAAACACTTTGATCCTCTATGGATCGTTTTATTATTCATTAAGAATGTTTTTGACACGTACATAATACAATGACCTTGGGTTCCTTTTATACTATAAGAAACCCTAACCTCTGTTACAAGAAACGTATATTCATTAAACTCTAGAAGATATTCTACATATCTTATCCTAAAACAACAAACTCTTATCTACGGATTAACTATATCCACAGAAACTATTGCATTAGCAGAATCCAGATCATTAGCAGAATCCATATAAGCTTCAGCAGAATTCTGTCAGCAGTATCTATCAGCAGTATCTATATGCTGACTTCAATAATTCCTTACACCAAAACAAAAACTTTTTAATGCTTAAATTTAAGGCTGAGAACATGAGAATTGCTTTTTATGTGCCTTTGGTATTTGGATTGATGCATTTGTTAATATGTTATGACTCATCGAAAATACAAAAATATTTGCTTATTTGGTTAATTAGACATTTTCTTTTTTTTAATTGTTTATGCATAATAATAATCTGGGCTATATGTTTAAATAAAATTCTAAGATATTCTGAAAACTACAAAAAAATTTAAAACTAAAAACAAGGGAAGTACGCCGCACTTGTTCTCAAGTACGTCGGTCTTTCCTGGGGATTTTCGAAACAATATCAAGTTTAAAAGGGGAGTATGCCACACTTGTTTACAAGTACGCCGCACTTTTATGACAAAAATTTCACAGAAGACTTTTATCTTGTTCATTATGATTAAACCAATCAATCTTTTGATTTCTGAATGTTTACTGATGTTATTGGCAATGTTGCAAAAATCGTGAATCGGTAGTCGGGCGGTCGACCACCCTGCAGCCTGTAATCGGTCAAGGCGGTGATTAATCGGTGATTAATCGGTTTGGCATTTCCTGCATGTTTTGGGAATTTCTGGAGAGCAAACTAAAGATCTTAACTGATTCCAAGCCTTCTATGTTTACAAACCTCAATAAAAGGCTTCAATTCTGATTATGAGGCCCATTGTACGTTATAAGTGAAATAAACGATCCCCAAATTAAGTAAAATGCCTAAATTTCTATTTTTTTTTAAATTGACCGATTCGGCCGATTTTTGGCCGATTCGACCGATTTTTGACCGATTCGGCCGATTTTTGGCCGATTTTTTCTGATTTTTTTGCCGAGGCCGATTTTTTCACCGATTTTCAAAAATCGACAAGGTGCATCACCGATTAGCGATTAATCGGCGATTAATCGGCCGATTCGGCCGATTTTTGCAACATTGGTTATTGGAGTGCAAAATATCGTTGAGTTTTGTTTGTACTAACATACTAATGGTTTACTTCATGTTATGTTATCAAATGTTAGAAATAGACCCAAACTCGAGTATTGGATGTATGTGTCTTGATAAGGAAAATTCTCTTGCTGAGAATAGAAAACAAAAGGAGGTGAAGGCTTACACTTTCTTTAGAATGGAAAAGGAAGATGGCACTTGGGATAGATACATGACACCTTGCTATGTGGAAGGTGTGAATGCTTTTGATGGGGTAACTGATTTGGATTGTGATAAAAATTTTGTTTCTCAAGAGGTGGTGATTGAAAAGAAATGGAAGTACACTAAGCTAGCTAATGGGGACAAAAAGCTCGATAAAAAGTTGTTGGTGAATTTAGAAGGAGAAATATATGTGGTAGAATTTTATGTGAATCTGGAAGAGGATGATGTTGAACCTACTGTGATACTTGGTATAGGGATTTTCTTAGGCAAGCTAATGCAATTGTCAACCTACAACTTGGCCTAAAAACACTTTGGCTCGAACCACCTACGTATGATTCGGAGGATGAAGAGCTAGATTCTTTGCTAGTTAATTTCTCAGTTGAAGAACTTCCACCACTCCCACCAAACTTTGATGATTTCCCAAACTATGTGTGCAACATGGGAAAAAGCTCTAGAAACAAAAACAAACAACAAAAAACCTGTAAAATGACCTATGATGATGAAGGGCCATCACTAACCGTAAACCGTGCAAAAACACAAGAAGAGTTGACTAGGGAAGAGTTTGAGAAAGATGTGCTAGAAAGAGTGATGAAAAAAGACCCATTATCTAAACCTTGAAAAACTTGGACAAACATAAAATGATGCTTGATAGTGTGTTAATTGATAGGCTTAAACTTGATGGTGAGGTAACTAATGAGGAAGAGCATGATTTGGCTAAAGAAGTGGTTAAGGAGCATAAGGTTGTGAAAGAAGGAGAAGATCCGGGTTGTTTCATTTTACCTATTCGTTTTGAAGAAAAACTCACTTACAATGCATTAGTAGACACCGGATCAAACATACACATGATGCCATACCGTATCTATGCACTTTTGGAAAGAGGATAATCAAGTCCTAAAATTGATAAAGTGAAATTACTAGACCACTCTAGTACGGAAACTATGGGACGTTTACTCAATGTCCTTTGCCAAATTGGTACCAACAACATTCTTGTCAATTTCTTGCTTTTTAATGTTCCCATTTTTAGAGATGTACGATTGGTTGTTGGGAGAATTTTCATGAATACTCTTGGAGCTATAATGGACATGAGACATAATAGGATAAGTGTGTTTGGAGGGCATTACAAGATTGTGCCCATAAAGAAGAAGGAGGAAGAAAGTAATAGTGACGAGGAGGATGATGAGTATTCTCCAAGAAGATATGAGAATGGGAATCCATTCTATGGACCTGTTTATCTAAGCTATATGGAATGTGAAGATGCTTTGGATCGTGATATTGGTAAGCAAGACTATTTGAACCCATTTCGTGATGTATGTGTTTTGAAAAAGTTGGTAGAATTTCCTGGGGCACTGCCCGTTTCTTTAACTAATAATGACTGGACACCTAACTATTTGGGGGGAAATGTAAAAGTCAAAGGAGATAGGAAGTGGCACGTTAACGTTAAGATTGTAGATCCATTTTGGAATACCTTTGAAAGAGGTTACGAGATTAAGAAAACTGGAAGGAAAGTTTCAGGGGAGTACAAGCTGAGTGATGTCATGTCACCCGGTTATTTCAGAGCTTGAAAAAAACATGGATGGCGGATAGGAGTAGCAATATACGCTCCTAAGTTTGTTTTACTTGTTTTAATTTTCTTTTCTATGTTAATTTTCATCATTTGATTAAAGCGTACAAAAACATTGTATCCTGGAAAGTTAAGGAATGTTTTGATGAATGAATGAATATAATGAAGTTTGATTATATGTGGATTGAACGTTTTTACGTATGCATGTTAGTTAAAATTGTTAACTGTGGAAAAATTTGCAGCAAGTACGCCGTACTTGGAGTCAAGTACGCCGCACTTTTGAGCGGGGCTATAAATATAACTTGAAAATCTTTCATAACATACAAAATTTCACACACACCAAAAGAAAAAAAACCGCCACACTTTGATCGAAAAATTCTCCACAAAAGTTCTTTGAAAGAAAAATCAATCCACATTATCATGTCTTCGGTATGTTTATCCATTTTATTTTATTTTCTTACAATTTTATTTCACATTTTAGGGTTTTTATTTTGTGTATTTTGTTTTAGATTTTTACTTTGATAAATGTATGTGCTAGAAGATAATTAGAACTTTTAGGATTATCTAGTTACAAGGATGAAGGTTTTAAGTGAGAATGAATCGAATTAGGGTTAGGGTTTGGCCTTGATCACTATTTTTGCGAAGAATAGGAATTGGGATATGCTTATTTAATCTAGGATAGATTAAGATAAGATATTAAAAGAATTTATAGATGGAATGTTTTTAGGAACTATGAGATGATGCTTTTGATGCTTAAACCTATGATAAGAACTGCTTATTTTAGGGGTTTTTGTAAATCAATGAAGAAAAACTATAAGGATAAGCTTGAAAACGTAGTTTTGTTGGCATGATACTTTAGAATCAAAAATTTCGCGCCCAGAATGCTATGTGTGCCGGTTTTTAGATCTGGGCAGCCGTACTTACATTTTAAACTAATTAGTACACCATTCTTGTTGTCAAGTACGTCGCACTTGTTGCCTGAAATCAAAACAGAGTGTTTGAGGAGTAGAATTTGAGAGAGATTTAGCCATATTTTGTTACACTAACAGCTGATAAACTTGTCTTTGTTGATTATTTCTATTGTAGGTTGTTGCAAACAGGACTAGGGGAGCTATTGTGAGAGCAGCTAATGCAAGGGAACCTAATGATCATCCCAATCTAAGATGGAGAGGAGCTTCTAGAGCTGATAAGCTAGAGTACAATATGAAGTTGATGAGTCTGTTGGAAAGAGAGATAGATATTCCTAGGATAATTGATTGGAGGGTCATGAGGAATTTAGGCTGTGAAAAATATTGGTGGATATACTTTTGGTTAAGATGGTTTTCAATGACAAGATTTTAGATTCCTTCATGTGGAGAAAAGCTGTGGAAATTAAGGAAAATGTTTATAAAGAATGGTGCATTGAGTCCTTTAGCACTGTTAAGGTCAAGAAGGAGATAGTTGATGAAGAGTTATTTACAGAGGGAATCATGAAGTTTAGACTTGGAGGGACTGAACACAATGTTACATTAATGGAGCTTGGTAGATTGCTGGGGGTTTATTCTGAGGAAGAAGTTGGTAGTGGGAATGTGAAAGTGTTTAGAAAGAAAAGAGTCTGGAAGATTAGGAACCCTATGTAGAACCGTAGAGGGGGGGGGGGTGAATACGGTTTCCTCGGCTTTTTAGATGTTTAAAAACTTTAAGCCTCAAAGAAACCAAGTGGTTGTGTAATCAATCCAAACAACCACAAACACAAACAAAGTATATAAAGCGAGTAGAGAAAGACACCATGATATATACTGGTTCGGGATGGGAGGTTTATACCATCCGTACATCCAGTTGCGAATCTGCGACTCCGATACTATTCAATAGTATAATCCTTTCGGTGGACTACAAACCGTTACAATTCACTCCACCGATATTCATCGATATCGATGCTCACAAAGAAGGAGTTACTCACCAACGGTATTCCGCCCTCGGAAACCACCCAAAAGAATCTCACGATTCGACTTTACCTAGGGATCACAAAGATCACTACCAAGGCTTCCACCCGGAAGTATCAAACCCTAACTAGATCCCCAATGATCTAGGCTTGGTCACCAAGACACAAGACTTCCCTTACAAACAAATGAAAGAATAAATGTTTGTTTATCAACCAAGTCCTAACCTAACCTAGAGACTCGATTGTAATAGAAATGGTAAAGATAAGAAGACCCTCGACTCAATAACAAGAGTGGATTAGGTTCTTGTGATTCTTCCCTTGCAAAGATATGTGTTCTTCCAAAGATGTTAGTGTGAAAATCAAGAACACAAGATTAGAGATAGAGAGATTGAGAGGTTTGAGAGTGTTTAGAGAGAAAGAATCTAGAGAGAAAGAATAATGGCAAGGGGTGAGGAATACAAGAGGCAAGGCATGGTATTTATAGGCAAAGACCCAACTTGGGAATATTTTACCGAGGCTGGCGCGTCACCCACGCGTTGACGCGTGGGAGGTGCGCCAGACACCCAGGAAAATATTCCCGAGGCTTTGGGTGTTTGGCATTATAAATGCCTTACCTTGCTAAACCCCCAATTGTACTTCACACTAAACCTTAACATTAATCATTCTAAGGTTTACCAACTCAAATAGCCAATTTGGAAATCATTTGTGAAGTGCTTAAAGAGAAACCAAATTACCAAGGGTTTAAAGTGTAGATAGGGTAATTTGGAAGGGGTAGAAGTGTATCTCCTCACATGGCATAGAAAAGAGAGAAAGAATATGCCAAGGAATATTCCAATGCTTGGGGGGAAGAATGTGATGGAGGGTTGAGATGAAATGATTTGAATTGGATGGCTAGGATCAAAGAGAGCCTCCCTTGGTTTTCAAACAATTTGGCATGTGGAGAAATGTGGATGGATGAGATGATCTCATTTGGAATGGATGGCTAAGATCAAGTATGCCTAGGTTAGGGTTGAAGAGGATATTCCAAGGAATATGCTTTGCTTGGGGGGAAAGGAGAAATGGAGGGTTGAGATGGTTTCATTTGAATTGGATGGTGGAGATTAAAAGCATGTGGTGGTATAGGGAAGAGGGATTGGATGGATGGTTGAGATGTGTTTGATTTGAATTCAATGGTTGAGATCAAGCCCATGTGGTGATATAGAGATGAGGGGTTGGATGGATGGTTGTGATGTATTGTAATTTGAAATCAATGGCTAGGATGAGAGGAGCTAAATTAGGGTTTCCAACAATTGGGATGTGTTGAAAATG